>CAWUFW010001920.1:600000-927500 GCA_963921515.1 Calotriton arnoldi
GGATCGAGACAACTTGAAGAAAGACTTTCCCAGCGTCTTTGGTGGCACCATCGGCCAACTATCAAAATTCATGCTCAAGATAGTCCTAAAGGAAGGTGCCGTACCGGTCAGCCACAAAGTGCGCAATATCCCTGCAACTGCAGGGAAGCTGTACAACTGGAACTGCAACGCCTTGAGGAGGGCGGCATAATAGAGCCCATCGAAAGTGCTGAGTGGTTGGTGCCCCTGGTCGTGGCACGGAAACCAAACAGGAAGGTGCGGTTGTGTATTGACCTCCGAGAACTGAACAAAAACATCTTGGTGGACATATTCCTGTTACCACGCATTAATGAACTATTGGCTCAGACCAAGGTAATTAAGTGGTTATCATAAATAGGCCTCACAGTAGCCTACCACCAAATCCTGCTCCACCTCTCATGTAGGAAACTTACCTCTTTCATCATCCCGTTTGGCTGCTATAGATTCCGACGCATGCCATTTGGCCTGCCATCCGCTGCGGCAGTATTCCAAAAAGTCATGCACAAATTATTTAAGCATAGCAAAAACGTCCTATATTTCCAGGATGACATACTCATCATGGGGATGGCCAAAATGGAACACAACGCCACTCGCCGGGAAGTGTTACGGACACTGTCAGACAACGGCCTCACGGCAGAACTGGAGAAATGCAAGTTTGGACTGCGCACAGTCACGTACCTGGGGCACGAGATCGGTGAAAATGAGATCTTCCCCAAACAAGCAAATGTGGAAGCTATCAAAGCCTCACCCCAACCTCGAACTGAAGAAGAAGTCCGATCCTTTCTCGGCTTAGCGGAATTCTACAGTAAATTTGTCCGCAATTTTGCCACAAAAACCCACTCCATGCGCCAACTCTTGAAGGACAAGAACAGTTTCTGTTGGACGCCGGAATCCACTCGTGAGTTTGAAACCATCAAAAAGGACATTTGCGAGGCCGTTCCTCTCCAAGGTTTCGACTGCTCGGCCCCCAGCATTTTGACCACTGATGCCAGCGAGAAGGGGCTTGGAGCGGTTTTGTCGCAATATTCCGCTGACGGCACAGAAACCACAATAGGCTTCGCCTCTCGTTTGCTCGCCCCCAACGAGGCGAAATTCAGTGTCATCGAAAAGGAGATGCTGGCCGCCATCTGGGCCATGGACAAATTTCCACAGTACCTTTGGGGTTCCCGCTTTAGCCTCAGAACGGACCACAAACCGCTATTAAAGGTCCTGACATCCAGCGGCCACGTGACTGCCACCCCGCGCATCGCGAAAATGTCCCTCAAGCTCCTGGACTTCATCTACAACGTGGAATACTTACCGGGCCAGAAAAACAAAGTCGCTGATTTCCTCAGCCGCTCCGCCGCCATGGAAGCAGCACCCAAACCCAGTGAATGGGATGAGTACCAGGTGGCGTTCACCGAAGATCATGAGAACATCATCAGTGCACAAGACTGGGCATCCGCCTACGACAACGACCATACTCTAGCCCGAGTGAAAACCTTCGTCACGCTGGGATGGCCTGAGAAGAGGCATGTGACAGATGATACCCGGAAGTATTGGGAAGTGCGTGATGAATTATCCATCAGCAACGACACCGTCTTTTTACTCCGGGGTGACAAGGTGGTACCCCCGAAGTCGTTACTGGACCGCATCCTATGCATAGTGCATGAAGGCCACTTAGGGATCGTAAAGTCCAAGAGGAGGCTAAAGCAGTCATATTGGTGGCCGGCCATCGACTCCTACGTGGAAAAATATGTACGGGCGTGTCGGCACTGCACCAATGCGGACAAATCGCTTACTCTGCTGCGTCCCCCGATGGGTGAATTCGCCACTCCCAACAACCCCTGGGAAGAGCTGTCAGTCGACATATTGGGTCCCATCCTGGATGATTGGGGCGTGCCCAAATATGTAATCGTTCTTGTCGACAGGTACTCGAAATGGCCAGAAGTGGAGGTCTGTGAGTGGGCGGACACGGATGCAATCATTGCGTTTCTCACCAGCGCGTTCTTGAGGGAAGGCATCCAGAGAGTCATCACCTGCGATAGCGGACCCCAGTTTACCTCCGACAAATGGACAGCCTTCACCCGAAGAAACGGGATCAAGACACAGCACACCCCAGTGTATCACCCCGCTGGCAACGGCATAGCCGAACGCTTCAACCGCGTCATCATGGGCTCAGTCCAAGCTGCCATCAACGCGGGCAAGAATTGGGAGACAGAACTCAAACACACGATCTGGGCATACCGCATAACGCCCACACTGACAGGTTACAGCCCTTTCAAGATCCTATGAGGCAGAGAACCATTTACGAGGGACAATCTCGTGTGGATGAACATGACACTACAAAGCAAGTGGTCCCCGGCGGTGGTGAGAAGCAACATTGAAAAGGCCCAGAAGATCTACAAAGACAACTACGACAGGAGACATGGGGTACGAGAAGTCTCTCTGGCGATAGGAGACTGGGTCAGAGTGAAGCTGGGCAACCTCTGCAAGAAAGGTGACAGCAAATTCAGCAAACCACTACAAATCAAAGAACTCTACTCATGATCCGCTCTCCTGAGTGATGGTAAAGTGTGGTCACACGGCCGCATGGCAAAGTGCAACAAAGTCCTCCAGTGGGCGACGGACAGCAGCACCAACAGGGTGGGCTACGATGGTGAGGAAGCGGAGGTCGATGTTGCCCCTCCACCAGAGAACTCCAGAAGCTCCGGCACCTTGGGGGGGACAGGGGGTGACACAGGGCCAAGTAACAACAGGAATTCCACACAGCACACACCACCCCAGGAGACCAATGACGCAGCCAACCCAGGCACGGGGCAGAGGGCACCGAGCGCACACAACGAAAATCAAGCAGAGAGCAACACACAGACCACACCTCGGGCACGGGGGACACAAGGGGAGCAGGCCTCCTACACACAGGCAGGTTAGTTGTGCGTCCCAGTAGATATAGCGAATTTGAAATGTAACCCCTCCTCAGGGGACTAACCATTCCACCTTGGGACAGTCTCTCTCTCTCTCTCTCTCTCTCTCTCTCTCTCTCTCCCTCTCTCTCACTCCCCCTTTTCCCTGTTCTTCCCCTGGCTAAGGCACTACAGTATTGGTCTCCTCCAGACCCTATGTTCATATTGTTAGATTCTACGTAAAGCAATTGCATTGTTATGTACCTCTCTTTGTGTTGTTGTTAAAGGGGGGAGATATGTGGTGTCGCAGCCTAGTTGTCAGACACCCATGTGACTGGACGTGGTGCCTGAGGGGAGAGCGCGGAGTGACGCGCGATCATGAACTCGACATAGCGGAGAATGCACACGCCTCCCTCTCATGCAATAAAGAATAACTTTCCAAGTTGCAATGTTGTCCCTGTGGTTTATGTGGCGGGGACTAACGTTACATCAGCGTTTTCGTTAGGTTGCAATTGGATATGAACAAACAAATTTTGCTATGAAGCTTCGGAAGCTGTTGGTTATCATTTGCTAATGATGTCTTCCATCAATAGAGTATAACTTTTATGCTTTTACGCTTTTATGAAGAATTGATGGTAGGACGATGGTTAATGATCAGGTGTCTGAAATACCATTAAACGGAACTAACTGAAAATTGAATATTTATCGAACCTCTAATGGATCTGATCACAAGGTCAGGATGAGAGGAACTTCATAGAATTCAAAGTGCTGCATGTTCCACTGATTGTCACTGGGCAGCCTCCATCAGTAATTCACAGAAACAAAATGCACTTCAGTTGTGGTGAGGGAGGTTCCACTCATCTTGATGCTTTACACAAAGATCCTTAACAGCGTGCTAAGGATATAGACATTGTGTAGTACCTCAGTGTGGGGACGTGGTTCACAGCATGGGTGTCACTTTATCACAATGCTAAGGGTAGTGGAAGGAATCTTAATGACTTCACAGGTCGTGCTACTGTATAGTCTTTGACCCTGAATCTTCCCTGGAAGTGATGTCTTATAACCTTAACCCTGGTGATATCACAATGATTGAGATCACTGACTGCAAGAATAATATAACACAAAACAGACAAGTGTCTATTTTAGTTTTCACCTATATTAGAAAGCCAGGGATACATTCCTCCTCTTTCTTTGCATTACAAGAAAAATGAGGTGTTCATCTAAAACTATAGTGCTATAAAACACTAAATAGCCTGGTGAATCTAACTTGGTTGTACCAGAAACTGCTATGATTTAAAAGTTGCTCTAATATACATGGCAACAAGAATTGTAGTTGTAAATAATGGGAGAGGAAAACAAATATAAAAAAAATAGTTATGTCTAAATGCAGTAATTGATATAGACCCTATGTTGAATATGAACTACGTTGTGGGTGTAAATTATTCCTTTCTGTCAATACATTTTCATTTATCATGATTTGCAAAGCACTATCATTCACTCGCAGCATAGAGGTGAAGATTTTATTGAAACACTTCAATTTGTGATGTATTTATGATAATAAAGATTACCTAAATCTTTTTTTTAAATGTGTTTGTTTTTTAGTTATTTTTTTTAATCAGATCAGCGTGCAGCGCACTTGTGAATTTACTTTAAAAAAACGTAAAACAAATCCCAATGGAAGGTGCAGAAAGTAACCAGGGCCCATCAATACACTTTTTTACTTCTATTCTTGCAGTTATCTTTGAAAGTGGTGGGGCATACATTTCCTGACTTGTAGCGATCAAGCAGAATTAATAAGCCCAACCTTTTCTAGGGAAGGTTCAGGGGAATTCTCCAACCAAGATTTTTTTTTTCAAATGAGGTCAAATAATGTATTTTAAAATACAATTTTTGCATAAATTTACTCATAGGCCAGTGAAAAGGAGCTTCTTAAATATTCAAGTTCTTTCATGGGGTATCACGCCAATAAAACCTGATTCTCCCAATGAGGTGACACATATATTTTGTGAGAGGTGGCCCCCAAGTATCAAAAAATATTCCTTTTTTTTGCCAGGGCCAACATTTTGTTATGGCTGCCAACCATATGCCATGGATGCCACTTAGGCCAAAAATTACATACAATTTGCAAGTGCTTGAATTTTGCCATTAGTACTGTCCATATACCATGGGTGACCCTTCTGTGGCAAACTGCCTCTAGCCAGGTCAGGCATGTTGCCATGGTTGGGCGTCTCATATAAGCTATGGTTGTTCTCACTTATGTCAAGAATTACTTACCTCAAATGTGCCAGTGTCAGAATTACGCCACTGGTACCCCTGTGCCAAGAATCTCCTCCGGTAACGAAGTGCCAAGATTCTTCCCACTGGTGCACAATGACAAGAACTAACTCCGGTAAGCCAGCACCTGCATTTTTCCATGTGTGTCCCCTATGCCTTACATTAACTCTTGCATGCCCGTGCAACATATTACCTCTATTAGGGGCATGGCCAGGGAGGCAATGGAGTAAGACGTGCTTTCATTGCTCTCCGTCTCTCCGGGGCCAGTCAAGTAGCTACCAAACGCCAAGGGGAGATTACATCGCTAACCTCCAGCCCTGGGGGCTCTGCACATCACCCTGCAGTGGACTAAAGGGACAGGGGCCCGCTGTGGGAAGATTAAGGTGACCGAAAGAGCTGACAACCCTGTGGCGGTGCCATCTTGCCACTGAGAGCTACTGCACCGCCTCCGAGGCAACGGCCTACCTGCATCACGGAAGGGGACCTGCCTCAAGCCAGACATGGTGCAGAGGCTCACACACGCATTTGGGGGGGGGGTGCTGCCCCTGAAGCCAAGCAGAGACACCCCTAACCAACACCACTGATGCCCTGGGGCGGCCCTGGGCCGTAGAGTTTTCAAGGTCCAACACATCTTTCTGCACCCTGGGAGCGTGCTCCCTGTCTCCCAGGGGCTGGACACTGAGATTGGAGACAGCTGAGGGATCCGGAGACCGCTGGCGTGGCGGTGAGGGAAGGGCACCATCTTGCCTCTGGGAGCTGCCGCACCACCTTGGAAATGAAGACTGCCCTGACCCACGGAGGGAGACTCACCTGTAACTGCCCAAAGTACAAAGATCCCCACACGCTTTCGGGGAGGAAGCCGCCGCTAAAGCCAAGCAGCAAATGGCTCTAATCAACGCCGCTGGTGTCCCAGCATGGCCCCGGGCCGTCACAACCTTGAAGACCGGCCCATCATCCCACCCCCAGAGAACGAGCTTCCCATCTCCTGGGAGCTGAACACCAAAGGGAATCTCCTCAGAGGACATATTTGGAGCCGCGGGGGCCGAGACAGCTCCATCCCCTGCCAGAGCGGAACCTTCCGGTAGACGGGCACCTAGTGCAACGGAAATGCTCCGCTGCTGCTAGGTGCTGAGCGGGGCAAGTGAAAGCCGGCCAAGACCTGGGACGCCCTGCGCCTAGGAGTTGCGGCGAGCGGGGACATCACTGGGGCCCAGTCGGACTTTAAACAAGTTTCCTGCCACACAGCGAGCAAGTGGGCCTTTGCGACCCCTGGGGGCACGACCCCCTGCCGGAGGAGACACGTGGCAGGAGCGGTGGTGCCAGAGGCGGGGCCCCCCGATGAGCTGGCATCTGGGCCTGGACAGTCCATCAGGGCCTGCTGAGGATAAACAACCCCTCTTCGTCTGGATCATGGTGATAAGAAAGGACGCTTTGGTGCACAGGCCTATACCCCAGTGGCCTGCTAAGGCATAAGATAAAAGTGGCGGAGCTGGGGGCTGGCGACCAGGCACATGCGCGGAATTTTAGAAGTGAGCACCATGCAGTCGGGGCAAACTAATGAGAACCCCTGTAATAGATTGACTTGATAAACTGAGTACCGGGCTACGACTGGGCCCCTTATCTTTTAGTCACTGACTCCCCATAAAGGATGTATCTTTAATTTGCGGACCATGTATGGAGAAAAAGCTCACTCCCCAGTGCTCAACTACAATTAGGGGTGGGCTGAGCCAGCTACCCCGCAGGACCCAGTTTGGCATAATAGACGGCATAGTGGGGATGGCTGCAACACCTGGAGAGCAATTAATCCCACATACCTATATGTTGGGACCTTGTGTTGAGCACCGTGGGCGGAGGTGCCCACGATCGCTGGTCCACTTAGGGTGATCTCCTGCGCCCCACACAGGCGTTACTGCTCCGGACAAAGCCCCTACCAGCACAAGTCCCCACAACAGCAGCTGAACTAGAGGGAGGCGAACACCTGAGCTTCTATTGACCTAGCCACCTCACTATGCCACGTTCTAAAGCAGCTAAAGACAATCTGGTGATGTCCCTCTATAATAAAGCTCCACGGTCAGGTGCGGCAGTCTACCCCCCAGCACACTCACTGGCGGCGACAGATGGCAAATCCTCTGCCCCGATCACTCAGGGATACATGGACCGTTTCTTGCAAAAATTCAAACAGATATCTCCTCACTTAAAGAAGAGTTTAAATCCTGCCTATGCAACATTTGAAGGGATGGTTCCGAAATACAGGGTGGACGACCTCAAATGAACTGTTGATGCCAGGTCAGAGGACCAGGAGATGCTGTGGCGATGAGTAACAGGGTTGGAAGATCAACACATCGATTTACAAGTACAACCCAAGCAAGAAGACCTAGAAAATAGAAGCCGCCGGAACAATATCCGCCTACGAGGGTTGCCCCTGGGTGCATAAGGCACCAACATTATTTCACGGCAGAGCTGCTCCAGGCGGTTCCTGGCGATGAGGATGCCATCTTTAGATAGGGTAATAATCAATAGGAGCTAACTATATGAGTAGAAAAACTCTGATGATGTATGTCTGGAAAACAATTCTGTTTTGTATGAAGGCCCTCACCCACCAACCTAGTTGGTGGCATTCTTCATCATCGGGCCCCACCCGATGGCACCGAATGTGCCTCGGGTGTGCTACAACGTCTGATTACAGCGGAGAGGATTCTGTAAAGTGAGTGTGCAGTGCTGGCAGTGGTGAGTATAAAAATAAAAACTGTCCGACGAGTCCCAAGGTCCACAGGGGGAATTTTATTCATGGGCTCATGGCAGAGGTTAAAAACAAGGCTACGGATGTTGACTGGGGGTAATTAATGCCCCTTACATCCAGTGAGGTCAACTAGTTTCAGCCAGGCCTTTTGGTAAAACTGGCTTTCATCAGGACCGGTATGTGTATGGTGAAATAAAAGGGAGTCTACAATGTATACAGGCTCCTATGTGCCGCACACGCTAAGGTGCGAGAAGTGTAAGAGGATGGTTTCCTCTATAGTCGTGCCTAATAAAAGACAAACAAACACAAAGAAAAAAACAAACATCCAGAGTAAGAAATATGGTAAGGCACCGTAAAGATCACAGTGACTTGATATCATAGTGCCTTAAGTCGGAATAATGCGATCCGTGTCGATATGTGCAAGCCATTTGTCGTTGTTGTGATTATGCGTTACCGTGCTAGTCAATTTCAATGAATAGTGGCATCGAATGCATGCAAGCACGGAAGAATAAGCGGCTTACTCTTATGGTCTAAGAGACTGACTCCATGAGTCCCCGGCGGGAGTTCGACTTTCAGTCACACTCTAATTGGAGTTTACAAAAGGAAAGAGAAAATTGGGAAATGGAAATTAATGGGGAGCCCTTAGCAGTCACACCGATACGTTTCAGTTGAAACAACAGCTTCTCCTATTGTGTTACTTACTTCGTCACAGTCCAGAACCCACAGCACCACCTACTTGGTCGTTACAGGAACTCCGTCGGTGTTTGCACTGGTTTATGGCGGGGTTTAAATACCTGTCGGGTGCTGCAGCTGCAATCACTTTCCTAACCGTTACGATTAACATCATTCTGAGACCGCAGCTGATGTCGATAGTCTCTTCAATGCGACTAGCGTCTAGAGGAAAAATGAGAGCAAACTACACGGAAGTCTCCCCAGCGTGACTAGCGTCTGGGGAGAAAAAATAGAGACAGACAACAGACTGCACTCGTGTGTGATCTAGTCAGTGACTGTTTTTGAAGGTATGGCTGTGGTTCAAATGGCAATGTATAAAAAAGCAGAGTATTAAAAGAATAATACGTGGCTAATTAAGCTGTAGAGGCTCAGTGTAGGGAGTGAAAAAACAGACTATTGGGAAACATAATCTTACAGAGACTGTATATGCCCTCTCCTCAGGTACAGGGTGGTCAGGCCCAATAATTTCTGAAAACAGATTACACAGATAGGTACTATTTCAGATCTTATATCTGATATGGGTCAGATCATATGTTGTCCATATAAGGGGCTACATACAAGGCCCGATATTCTCAGACCAGGAGGAGGGACTGCACTGAACTATCTCAGTTGTTAAGGCTATTCCAAGGAATATTGTCATTCAATCCTTGGATATGGGTCGAAAGACGGTATATCCAACGCTGTTCTTTTGAAAGAATTTGTTTGTCATTATTGATGTTAAAGAATGGTATATGTTCTATTATCGTCCATGATATATCATTCGGAGTGTGTCCTTTTTCCAAATAATGGTCCATCAGTTTGCTGTTTGATTTTCTGCACCGAATGGTGCTACGATGCTCCACAATTCTTGTCCTTACTTTCCTTGTTGTCATGCCGATATACCGGAGTTTACATGGGCATTCAATTGTCTCTGGAATTAATTCTCTTTTAGAACCGCTTTCAAGATACTGCGATTTTTTCTTGAACCCATTAACTCAGAAAGCGTCTACTTACATCAGAGACACTAAACATCTGCTGTCTCTCATCAAAGATATGAATTTTGACCCTACAACACAACTTCTGGTGGGGTTAGATATTGAAAGTTTATATACTAGCCTCCCCCAAGATGCCACCTTGAAGGTCCTTCATGATATGATGATGGAGACGACCTGGGATTATACGACCCCTAGAGGCTTCATCCTTCAATGTGCCACACTGGCCCTTAAAGAAAATTATTTTGAATTTGAGGGTGAATTGTATCTTCAAACAAATGGTACTTCAATGGGCAGTGTTTTTGCTCCAAGTGTGGCGGGATTATATGTCTACCACTTTGAAAAGACCCACATCTTACCTACGACGAACCCTTTTTCTGACAACATCTGCTTTTGGCGTCGCTATATCGACGACATCTTGATGATATGGACCGGCACCATGGAGTCACTAACCACTTTTCTTTTTTGGCTCAATGAACGTGACCCCTATTTACGGTTCACCAGTACAGCCAATGCCCAAAATGTCACCTTTTTGGATCTTACTATTGAAGCAGAGGCTGGAACTTTCAAGACCTCCACGTATTACAAACCTACAGCAAGAAACTCGCTGTTACAATTTGAAAGCTTCCATCCACGTCCACTCAGGGAGAACCTACCATTTGGACAGTTTCTCCGCATACGACGAAACTGCAGTTCTACTGCAGATTTCCAGAGGCAATCAACAGACCTCGCACTAAAATTACAGGAACGAGGGTATCCTAATAAAATTATTGCAACCACCAAGAAACGTGCTCGTAACCAGAACAGGGAAGCCCTCCTTGAAGATTCATTACGAACTACTACATCAACTCCACTTACCTGTGTTACTACGTATAACGTAACATCAAATCAGGTTGCCAAAATAATACGTAAAAACTGGAGAATTCTCAATACAGGACCCAGAGTATGGGATCCCCCCCTTTTTGCATACAAGAAGGCCAGCAGCCTAAAAGACCGTCTGGTATCCACCCGTCCTAAGAAACAGAACACCGCTGATAACACTGTTCTCAATGCATGGGGTTTACCTAATGTGACCGGTCATTACCCTTGTGGTAATTGTAGTGTATGCCATCTCACACAACCCAGTAAAACACTCGACCTGGAACCCGGAAAAAATGGCATCAACAAAAACACACGAATTGCAACCCACAAACGTAATATATTTAATTGAATGCCCATGTAAACTCCGGTATATCGGCATGACAACAAGGAAAGTAAGGACAAGAATTGTGGAGCATCGTAGCACCATTCGGTGCAGAAAATCAAACAGCAAACTGATGGACCATTATTTGGAAAAAGGACACACTCCGAATGATATATCATGGACGATAATAGAACATATACCATTCTTTAACATCAATAATGACAAACAAATTCTTTCAAAAGAACAGCGTTGGATATACCGTCTTTCGACCCATATCCAAGGATTGAATGACAATATTCCTTGGAATAGCCTTAACAACTGAGATAGTTCAGTGCAGTCCCTCCTCCTGGTCTGAGAATATCGGGCCATGTATGTAGCCCCTTATATGGACAACATATGATCTGACCCATATCAGATATAAGATCTGAAATAGTACCTATCTGTGTAATCTGTTTTCAGAAATTATTGGGCCTGACCACCCTGTACCTGAGGAGAGGGCATATACAGTCTCTGTAAGATTATGTTTCCCAATAGTCTGTTTTTCACTCCCTACACTGAGCCTCTACAGCTTAATTAGCCAAGTATTATTCTTTTAATACTCTGCTTTTTTATACATTGCCATTTGAACCACAGCCATACCTTCAAAAACAGTCACTGACTAGATCACACACGAGTGCAGTCTGTTGTCTGTCTCTATTTTTCTCCCCAGACGCTAGTCACGCTGGGGAGACTTCCGTGTAGTTTGCTCTCATTTTTCCTCTAGACGCTAGTCGCATTGAAGAGACTATCGACATCAGCTGCGGTCTCAGAATGATGTTAATCGTAACGGTTAGGAAAGTGATTGCAGCTGCAGCACCCGACAGGTATTTAAACCCCGCCATAAACCAGTGCAAACACCGACGGAGTTCCCGTAACGACCAAGTAGGTGGTGCTGTGGGTTCTGGACTGTGACGAAGTAAGTAACACAATAGGAGAAGCTGTTGTTTCAACTGAAACGTATCGGTGTGACTGCTAAGGGCTCCCCATTAATTTCCATTTCCCAATTTTCTCTTTCCTTTTGTAAACTCCAATTAGAGTGTGACTGAAAGTCGAACCCCCGCCGGGGACTCATGGAGTCAGTCTCTTAGACCATAAGAGTAAGCCGCTTATTCTTCCGTGCTTGCATGCATTCGATGCCACTATTCATTGAAATTGACTAGCACGGTAGCGCATAATCACAACAACGACAAATGGCTTGCACATATCGACACGGATCGCATTATTCCGACTTAAGGCACTATGATATCAAGTCACTGTGATCTTTACGGTGCCTTACCATATTTCTTACTCTGGATGTTTGTTTTTTCTTTGTGTTTGTTTGTCTTTTATTAGGCACGACTATAGAGGAAACCATCCTCTTACACTTCTCGCACCTTAGCGTGTGCGGCACATAGGAGCCTGTATACATTGTAGACTCCCTTTATTTCACCATACACATACCGGTCCTGATGAAAGCCAGTTTTACCAAAAGGCCTGGCTGAAACTAGTTGACCTCACTGGATGTAAGGGGCATTAATTACCCCCAGTCAACATCCGTAGCCTTGTTTTTAACTACTGCCATGAGCCCATGAATAAAATTCCCCCTGTGGACCTTGGGACTCGTCGGACAGTTTTTATTTTTATACTCACCACTGCCAGCACTGCACACTCACTTTACAGAATCCGCTCCGCTGTAAGCAGACGTTGTAGCACACCCGAGGCACATTCGGTGCCATTGGGTGGGGCCCGATGATGAAGCATGCCACCAACTAGGTTGGTGGGTGAGGGCCTTCATACAAAATAGAATTGTTTTCCAGACATACATCATCAGAGTTTTTTCTACTCATATAGTTAGCTCCTATTGATTATTACTATAAATCCCTGGGGAAATGAACTAATCTATCTTATTCCTCTCTCTCTTCCTGATATTTATTATTATTATTATTATTATTTATATCTTTAGATAGGGCCCATCGAGTCGCCACTGCAAATGGGTGTGATATTCTGACCAGAGTCCATGTCTTCACTGAGAAAGAAGGGATCATGCAAGCAGCTAGGGGCAAGGCAGAGCTCAAGTTCCAAGGACACTTGATACAACTCTATCAAGACCTCTCCCCTACCACCCTGAGAAAGCGTCACGACTTCAAGCCCATTACTGATAAGCTGTGCACCCTGGCAATCTGCTACCAGTGGGGTTACCCATTTGGTCTCCTGTTCCAATGGGAGGGCAAGCGCCACTCACTGCGGTCTTTGGCGGAAGCCAAAACACTGTTGGTACTCCCAGACAACTCTCAGAAAGAGGATGCTTCCCTACCTCTGGCCCTCTTGGGACGAGACTTCGGACCCAAATGGTCCATGGTCCCCAAGCAACGGCCAGATAAACATCAGGCATAGTCGTTCACGCAAGACACAAAGAGAGACATTATCTGACATCTTCGTAATCTCAGTGGAGGAGCTTCTCCTGCCCGATCAACTGCTGACTCCATATGATCCCAAAGGAGGCTGGGCATGACCATGTGTTCACGAGAAGGAACTGCTGATGCATGCCGCAGTCTCTGATCTGCTGTCGAGGATGATGGGCCTTGGGAATGCCTGGACAATAGGATTCCAATACCCCGTTGCGCTCCCGATGGCCACCCCCCCCACAGACTTTCTCTTTCAGAGAGTAACTCCTCCAGCAGGTTTGGAGCACTTTGGTGCCGGCTTCCGCAAGATGAAGAAGTCCTGGTTGGATCCTGTTGGTCTGCTGATGTTATTTGTTCTGTTCAGTTTTATTTTACAGGTCATATCTTGTGTACTATGGGGCAGACGCGACAGTGCATTTGCTTTTATTGGCAGTGGGTGGTGGGGATGGGATCGGGTTCCCCAGTAAATTACTTGTCCATACGTGAGCTCAGTGATGGACTGTCTTCAAGCTGGGCAGCTGACCTTAGACTTGTTGCTGCTGCATCCGGGAAGTCAAGGAGCAGGGTTGACCTCCCTCCCCATAGACAGGCTATGCACCCACATTCGATCGCTATCTTACTCACACAATTTCCTCAGCACACCCTTTGATCATCCTCCTACCTTGGGTGATCTTACACTGATCTCGCTGAACATACATGGCTTAAATTCACCAAATAAGTGAAAACAAACTTGGCAATATGCCTCGCTACACAACTCAGATGTCCTTATGCTCCAAAAAAAACACTTAATGGGGACTAATCAACACTGTATGGCACACCCAAAATACCCCAAACGGCATTGGGCATCCACAACCTCCAGAACGCTAGGAGTGGGTATCCATTGTAAGGCAAGCTTCTACACCTCATTAGTAAAGAAGGCCCATGATAAGGAAGGTCGTTACTTGTCCCTATAACTACTCTGGGGACAACGCAAACTGACACTACTTAATCTCTATGCCCCAAACACTTCCCAAGACACATACATCAGGCACATTCTGCGTGAGCAACTAGATGGGGTAGAGGGGGACATCATAGTCTGCGGAGACTTCAATCTGGTGTGGGACCCCTCCCTAGACCGAGTGGCATGACATTCCAGAACACTGGGTGTAGGAAAGTAGGATCTACTTTCATGGTCACCCCCACTTTTTGCTGGTGTCATTATGTTTTTCTGACTGGGATCCTGCTAATCAGGACCCCAGTCTCTGTGCTTCTTCCCTAAATTAGACATGGTGAGTACTTAGGTAAACTCCAGATTGGCTACTGGGGTACCATTGTAAGTCACTAGTATATGGTACTAAGGTACCCAGGGCATAGGTACCCCAGGGGTTTCCCATGGGCTGAAGCATGTATTATGCCACCCATGAGAGACCACTCAAATTGTGACTCCAGGCATGCCATTGCAGCCTGTGTAAGCTGGTGCTAGCACCATTTACGACAGATATAGGTTTCCTATATCAGAGGTCACTACGCTTAAAGCCTATAAGTCACCCCTAAGGCAGGCCTTTCAATCCTGAAGGCAGGGTGCTGGGCCCTAAGTGTGAGGGAGCCCCTGCATGAGCGGGCACACCTACAACCTTCGGAGTCCATTCTCCCGGGTTATAAGTGCATCAGCCATTATTGCATATAGAGTGGCAGTGCGTCATTACGCGATGACCAACTCTGAACTGGCTGTAACGGACCCTGTCATGTTTGGTATCAAACATGTTGGAATCATACCTCCACACCGTAAATGGTGTATGAGTATGATTCCATGCACTGTAAAGCTCCTCCGGGAGGCCCTCAGTGCTCCAAGTGCCAATCTTCCAGAACCGGACAGCAAGCTAGGGCTGCTGCTGACAAGAGACACGTTTCTGCCCTCCTGCTGCTGCGCCAAGCTCGAGAAGGGGAAGGCAGAACAAAAGATATCCTGTCACAGGGAGGTGTGACCACCTCCCAGACACGGTTTAGTGTTTTGGGACACGGTGAGGGTGCTTGCCAGCGCCACTGAGACTGCTTGAAGGGCACATTTGGTGCCCTCCTTGCATACTCCAGTTCAGGGAGCCATTGGCTCTGGCGCGAAACTGGACAAAGGACATGGGAGTCTCCTCCCCACTGTCCAGTCACTCCTCTGGGAGGAACCCCTGAATCGTCCCAACCCTTTCCTAAGGGTACTTAAGGGCTTGCCTATGTGTGGGTCCCCAGATTTGACGTGGGCCAAGATTCAGATCACATACCAATTCAACTTCGACTGTCTGGACACTCTGGACTTCGCTGGACTTGGCTTTGGGAACCGAGACTGCACCAGGGAAGATTCCTGCTGCTCCTGGTCTTGTAGTCCTGCTGGTCTTCTGCAACGTCTGGGTCCCTGCTCTATACACGTTCTTCACCAGGCCTGTGGACATTCAAGACACCTGAAGGAATCTCCCTTGGAGTCACTCCCCTGCATCTGCAGGCACCGCAACACAGCTGACTGGTCAGCTGATCCTGGGCTTCCACCGACTCCGAAAGGCTCAGCAACACAGGTGGTGGTTCTGCAACTCCCTGGAAGCCTGCATTGTCTTCATACTGAGTTTAAGGCTGGTATCCCTCTTCGGAACCACTGGAACAGCACCCTTATGCACCTCGTTGACTTGCTGTTGCAAAGGCTTGTTGACTCTCTCCTCCTCAAGCAACTCCTGCAGCCAAGATCTTCGCCCTCACCGCTTCCTCTGCACTGTGGCCCTTCTTAATTGGTGAGATGCTTGGGGTCCTCTTGGGACTCCTGTGCCTTTGGCCCATGGGTCCTCTTGAGGGTCTTCTTTGGCTCCAGTGGGCTCCTCTGCTTGCTCGGGTGCGCTCTGACTTACCTGCTCGTGGTGAGTCCCTTGGACCTTGCTGGTCCGGACACTGCACCTTCTTCGTTAACTATGTTGTTTGCCACTGCCAAGGCTTGTTGGTGCCCCTGCCGGACACTGACCCCTGGGATCTCGACATTCACTGCTGGACAGCTTGTGAATGTATTCTACAGCGTAAGCCTGGTCTGCACAGCTGCAACTTCAAGGGCACCGTCAACCTTTCTTGCATCTCCAACAGCGGTGGGCCTTCGTCTTCTGTGCCTCCTGGTCCCTCCCGAGTGGCATAGACTCTGTCCCCTCTGCTTGCAGGTACCTCTCTTCCTGAATCCAACTTTGGGTTCCACCAGACTCCTTCGTCTTCTTCTCCAGAGGCATCTTTCCTGAAGTCCTCCATTGTGGTCTACGGTGGTTTCCGATGTCACTAGACACCTATGCACCCGACTTCCCTGGTGAAGGTATCCTGGTTCCTGGGGTATCCACGGGTGGGGTGACTCTCCAACCGTCCATCTTCCACGGGGTTTCTTCAGGGTCTACTGGGAAGGGTCCTTCCTCTTTAAAATTGCAACAGCGACTTACCTATTAACTAACATTGAGCACGCAGTCGTGTTCCCACTCTGCACACGATCTCCGCGGCGTTCCTAGATACTCACCTTGGGTGGTTCCTTGGGTGCCCAGCTCTTCAACATCTTCTGGATTTATTCTTGACTTGAGTCGTGGTTCGCATTCCACTATTTTAATATTTGGTTTGGTCTCCCTCTGGAGACCACTGTGTATTTGTGCTACTTACGTATTCTATTGTGTTTGTATCTCCGGGTATTAGATAATACAATGTGTTAGTGAGTGTTTGTAATAAAATACATATTTTTATAACTACACTGTGTGATTCTTTTTCACTTAACCTATTCCATAAGATTAAGTATTAGTAAAACATGCTGCTTTACACTCCTTCTGTACTAAGCCTGAAGGCTGCTCTCCACAGCTACCACTTAGAGAGCTTTCTAAGGTTGTCTAAGACCACTAAAATCACCATAAGGGTTGTCTGGATTACTGCAGGGCGCTACACTTACCTAAGTGAGCACTGTATACTAAGCCAACCTCTCACACTGGGACTATGTCGGCACGCTTAAAGAGAGATATAGAGGATCGCGGACCTATAAATGCATGGCGTTATAAGCACCCTGATACAAAGGACTACTCCTTTACTCACATATTCACACCTCCTACTCCTGCATAGATTACGCCTTGGTCACCGCCTTCCTCCTTCGCCACTTACACAGTGGAACTCTTGGACATCTCTATCTCAGACCACGCCCACCTAGAGCTCATTTGGGATGTTGGGGCGGACCACCCTGGGACTACTCCACGGTGGTGTCTGCCTCCTCACCTACTGCGTGACCCTGTAAATGTAGAGAAGATACGTAAAGGAATCACTGATTATTTTCCGCGTAACGCGCTCCCTGAGACTTCCCTGCGCACACTCTGGGATGGGTTCAAAGCTACTTTCAGGGGAACAATAATGACCATTGCTATCGCGCGGGGCAAAGAGACGAAATTGGTAGAGTCTAAGCTGTCAGCAGAGAGTAAGCAACTAAAACGCTTGGACAAAACTGCCCCATCTCGAAGGACCAAGTGACAGTTCGCTCTGTTGTGAGGACAACTGCACACTCATCTCACAGGCAAAGCGGAGCATGCACTCCTGGCCCTTCAACAGAGATACTACAAGGGCGGAGATAAAGTGGGTAAGCTCTTGGCCCGTAGGCTGCGACACACATGCGTCAAGACCCAAATTGTTAAAATTCAGGTTGGGAGCTCAGGATGGGCAACTGCAGAGAGGCATAAACTAGAGGCCTTCCGGAACTACTACCAACAGTTGTACTCTCAGGATGACCCTTCCCCTACACGGCTTCATTCCTATCTTGCCGCGTGTAACTGGGAGCCCATACACCCACAACATGCCATGCGCTGTAGTCTGGGCCCTCCCCTTGGGTAAACGCCCGGATGGGCTACCTGTGTTTTTCTACCGGCTATTTCTACCCCAAATTCAGGACCATCTCCTGCGCCTGTTTAACTCCTTCTCACAGGACACGGGCCTTACACCCACAATGGCAGCTGCCGAGATCCCTCTTATACTCGAAGCATGTAAGGACCCAGCCTAGTGCTTCTCTTACCGTCCAACAGCTCTACTTAACACAGACGCCACGCTCTTTACTAAAATACAAGCTACCCGAATAGAACCATATCTACTGGGCTTTATTAGCCCTGACCTAGTGGTTTGTATTCCCCAGCGGAAGGGGGCAGATAATGTTCGGCGTAAAGCCCATCTGGTGGAAAAAACCACTGCGATTGGATATCCCAGCTTGCCTTCTTTCACTTGATGCCGTGAATGCGTTTAACAGGGTGGTTTGGTCATATCTCCAAGCCGTACTACACAAAATAGGTCTTGGACAGGGCTTTATTAACAAAGTCATGGCATCCTATGTAGTGCCAGCAGTTTGTATCTGGGTTAATGGGCAGGCAACAAGTTTAATATCTTTGTGTCAAGGGACGCGACAGGGATGCCCACTCTCACCCTTATTATTTGCGCTGGCAGTCGAACCTTTTGCCATCCGAGTCCGCAACACAGATAGGATCAAAGGCATACCCTTTGGTGGCCAGATGCACAAGATAAGTCTGTTCACAGACGACCTCCTTCTTACCCTGACGCAGCCTGACATATTGCTTCTCAGCATTGTGGAAAGCCTGCAGGCCTTTGAGGCAGTATCTGGCTTTAAGATCAACATGACAAAGTCATCAGTGCTTAACCTCAATATTCCAGCCCGAGGAGAAAACTCTACAGAGTTCAGTACCTTTTCAGTGGTCGTCGGATTCCAATAAATACTTAGGTCTTCATATCACCCCCACACTCACCTCATGGACCCAAGCCAACTGGCCCTCTCTTCACCGTTCCATTCTAGCTGACCTCCAGATGTGGAAACACCTCTACATCTCCAGGCTGGGGCGCGTTAACGTTATAAAAATGAACGTCCTCCCTAGTGTTCTCTATATATTTCAGACACTGCCTACGTCTATTCCACAGGAAGAAATCTTACACCTCCAAAGGGACATATGTACCTTCATATGGAATGGGAAACAACCTTGAATAGCTCATTCACTGCTGATGCTACCGTGAGACATGGGGGGCCTGGCTTGCCCAAACCTTCTGGAATACTGATCCAGCGGCTTACTAGCAGCAGATTCTCCAACTACCATATACTCACCTGGGCCCATATAATTCTCTCGCACTAAACACCAAGGGCCCGATTCTGATGCGGGTTGGAAAAGCTTCCCGACCGAGGGCCTGATTCTGATGCGGTTAGGAAGGCCTCCTAACGGCATTTGCTCCTTCCAAATCGGATCGGGAACGTGTCTTCCCGACTGAGGGCCCAATTCTGATGCGGTTAGGAACAAATGTTCCCATTGAAGTCAATGGGAGTTCAACCAAATCGTATCTGGAAGCATCCGGATGCATCCTACTCCGCCGGTCGGACTTTCCCGATCCGAGTGGGTCGGACACCATTTCCCAACCGATTCGGTCGGGAAGCTTTTCCAACCCGCATCAGTATCGGCCCCCAAGTAGACCGCCGGAACTTTGTAGTTCTATAATTTTCATACCTCAAGATCTAGTTATTTCTTCTCTAACTAAACCTTTCATTGATCAGACAGTTTTTTCCTCTGGTCAATGGACCAGTTAGGTGGAACTAGTTGATGGTGACAATTAACATGACTTATTATACATTTCTTGATTAAAAATAAAAATAATGACAGACTCGGTAAGCTTTAAAATTTTTATCTAAATCAATTTGTTGTGAACCATCTCAAAGAGTTTAAGTACAAACACCCTCATTCACAAGAGTGCCAAATTTAATCAAGTTTGAATAGACATTAACAATTCAGATCCACACAAAAACTATGCTCAGAAAGAAGAGGATAGAGAGAGAAGAACATTTATCAAGACGATGAATTTATAATTACCAAGTATGGTGTGAAGACCAACCCCTGGCCAAAGGGCTGGTAAGGGTCCCCAGGACAGATCAGGAGACAAAGACTTCAGGACAGGAATCAGGACAGTATACTTCACCTCTCTAGATACCGACGACTACGTCGCACCCCTCTCTGACACTCTCTTCCTCCTCGTGGTTCTTCCGCGATCTTCTTTCTAACCCAACCAAATTAAGTAGATGGTTCTGCATTCGATTTCTTCATCAGCATTTCAGAGCATCAGCACCACCCCAGCACCAACAGCATCCCGAGCTTTACATCACCTCGGTACACCCAGTTCTCTCTAGCTAACTAAACTACCTCAATTATACCCGTCCATAAGCATGTACCACCCATTAATGTTTCATTTTTACCGAAAACTAACTTCTGATTGGACAGGCGAGGGGGGGATGATCATCACACCATGCTTATACTTCATTTATTTCTTTAAACCATTGTTTCCAAACTCCTCCCCTCAAACTTTTATTCCGCCCTTCCTTTCCCATACATCTTTAAACTTTATTAATACAAATGTAACAATTTTCTTGAATAAGTTCCTTCATATGAACTCTTCACCCTCATGTTTCCAGGGCACATCTTCGCCGACCTTGGACGCATGACAAGTCCTTAGTCATCCTTTCGAGCTTCCACACCAGGGCGCATGCGTCGCGCAACGTCAGTCTTCTCGACTCAGACAAATTTGACAGGCCCAAATACGCACTAATAATAAAGTCAAAAGGAGAAATGTTATTCTCAAAAATAAATGATTTCACTGTATACCACCAACCTCTACTCTAGCCCGTACCATTTATTATTTCCCTTTCTGCATTTGCATTAGTATAAAAACGTATTTTCTAATTTCAGCAAGCAGGCGCCATGCATGTGAATTCTCAAGCGGCCATTTTATAGCTCTTTGCGCAAGCGCCAGAATTTCCCTCCAAGCGTTGTTTCGTCATACTACGTAGATGCAGTAGACGCATGCGCAGTAAAGATCCCGTGTTAGAATGCATTCTTGTCCTATGTTCATGGTATTGCAGTTAGTAGACATAGGCAAGCTTCATTCTCTCCCGCGTATGAAGGAAATGCGTATTATTAATCACAAAACACGTTGTTAGTAATTCGTTAATGAGTTTAAACGAGAGAATTACTTCCGAGCAAGTCTCGTGTTCGAGTCCTTGCTCCATCAATACTATTGGGCAGCTCACTTGCGATAAATCTTCGAATGAGTTCCACATGGACGGCGCAGTTGCGTGCAGGCCCATGTGGGATCTTGCTTGGCTACCTAGGCATGCCCATCCATGCAGCGCCTATGTGGAGACGCCGACTAGGACAGTGCTAGAAATTTGGGATAGAGTAACCTTGAAGAGGGGACAAACCGCGTTTCTGTCCCCTAACACTCCCATTGCACACAACCCTGCCTTCCCCTGGGCCTATCGCCCCCCCATTTCATATTTGGAGCAAAGGGGCTGCCGGACACTGCAGGACCTTTTTGTGGGAGGTGTCATGAATTCCTTTGAAGAATGCTGGACCGAATTTGCACTCCCAGCTACTGCACGTCTCCAATACCACCAGCTGTGGCACTGGGCAGTACACCCTGAGGTTCACCCGGCAGCTGTCTGCCCTTGCACCCTCTTTGGGAAACTTGTGCGTGCCTTCGATGGTACACGAGGGCTGAAATCCAAAGGTGCTACAACCCTCGACTCCGGATCGTACCCATAGGTTCCAATCCACTTGACACCATCTCGGAGGAAATCACCACTAAACAGTGAGAAACTCTATGGCGAGACATCCCTAAAAACTACCGCAGCCTCTCTCTACGTGAGTCTGTGTATAAACTGATGTTTCAATGGTATTATGCACCTGCCCGTTTGTCTACCATTTATCGTAGTGTCTCTCACCTATGCTGGCGCTGTGGAGAGGAAGAGGAAACTTTTTGCCATATATGGTGGTTATGTAGAGTGATTGCTACATATTGAAAGGAGATCCTGGGGCATGTTAAGGGCATCACAGGCTTCCGCTCCCACACATATATCACACGATTATCCTGGGCATCCGCCCCCCCTGGCATAACCGGAAGGACCCATGCATACTGGGCTCTTATCAGTCATCATCAAAACATCTTTATTCGATCTAGTTAAAAAGCATAGATCATAAAAGTACATACATTAAAATAATTTTTCTGACCATAAAATCTACTGGTAAATAAATATATAAATATTAAAAGTACCTATTACAAGCCCTAATCAATGGCACTTCAAATTTAACAATTCCCCAGTATACAGAGTTTATATATTTGATGTCGTTAATCAGTAAAGTGAACACAGTGCAAATTCGACTGTCACAATTGCCTACAAAAATCACAATTATATATAACTAAAAATTAATTACAGCCAAAACGACTGACAGTCATAAAAGCGATAAAAAGAAACAAAAATTCATTCTTAAAACAATTACATAATTTCCTAATTGATGTATAGGCACAATTAGTCAATTAGTAAAATGTAGACAGCTCTTAATTTTATAGATTGTCTCCTTTGCTTACAAGTCCAAAGAAATGAGGCGACAGAGAAACAGACAAAATGATCATTAAGATTTTTTAAGAAAAACAGGGCAATATGACATTGTGCAAATTTATATCGTTTTAAGAGTGGTAGAATATATCTAGATCTTTGTTCTTTATAAAAGTGACAGAAAAAAAGACATGAAGGTCAGATTGTTCAGAGGAATTATCACACTGGCAGGGTGTCAGATCATTAAAGGAGTACTTCTTAGCAGGGAAACCCAGCATCAAAGGAATTAAATTAATGCGAAACCTCAGACGAATGAATCTGTGCTGTAAATTTCGAACTTTTTCTAAGTATGAGTACTCGACCTCCATTGGGGGCGGAGTCAGTTGGTACAACATTGCAACGGATTTTGCATCATACCTTTCCTTTCTTTCATAAGCTGCCTTTGCTAAAAATAGTGCTTTGAGTCTATTTTTTTAAATTTAGAGCAGGAACTCGGATTTGTAAATAATTCAAGTACACCTAAGGATAACAGCGTAGATTTAACATACGGCAACCAGACAATTTTCTGTACCTTATCCAGTAACAAACAATTTTTTATTATAGTCTGAGTTAGGTCTACTGTGTCTCTTTTCCATATTGAATGCCATAACATAATAGGGGCAAGTCTTATAATGTCAGTCACGTAGGGTAAGTCTAATTCTAAGTGGCAGACATAGTTAGAAAATCAACCAGGGAGAGAAACTACCCTCTTGAAAAATACATAATTCTAACTTTTGAAGAGAATCTATTGGTGCTATTCCCCACAGCCCTGCCCCAGATGTTGTGGCCGAGATTGTTTTAGCACTATAGATCTTTTTTATGGTGGCGATGGGTTTTGAGCATAATTTCTGGATAAACCTAGAAACCACAACCATTGTTCGCTCCATTATTAATGCCCTGTTATCCACCATATGTGACCAAGAATGTTTATTGTCAAAAGCTACCCCTAGGTAGGGAAACGTCTCCGCTACTTCCACTTTTCGACTTCCAATATGAAAAGATGGGATTCTTTTAGAGGGGGGTAATCCTGTGACTAGAACAAAGGATTTGGACTCATTTACTCTAAGGTCCAACGATGACATAACGCCCACATAGGCCTATATAAGGCGTTGTAGTGCTACACCTGTCCCGGCTATTAGGACAGAGTCATCCGCATAAGCCAGGATCGGGAGTGTGGCCGGGGGGAAAAGAGGGGACATCCAATGTGGCGCCAGTGAAGGCTGCCTCCACCCCATTTGTGTAAAGTGAAAATAAAAATGGGGCAAAGACGCAGCCCTGCCTAAAACCGCTCATGATTTTAAAGTTTCTTGTACATTCCCCTTCCCTTCCATACTGCACACACTCCGTCGCCTGGGAGTACATCTGACGAATAAGGTTTATTAGCTGAGGAGCTATACCCATCTCTACCATTATTTTCCAAAGTTTAACATGGCTTACGTAGTCAAATGCGGCCGTCAGGTCCATAAAGGCCATATAAGTCTGGCCGCCCTTTGCTGCGGTATACTTAACGATAATCAGTCTCAGATTCAGACACTGATCTATCATGCCTTTACCCTTCTGGAATCCATACTGGGCTGGGATCAAGATGTTTTTGTCCCTCACCCAATCTTCTAGCCTGTTTAACAGGATTTGTCCCAACAGTTTCGCAGTGCTATTTAAAAGGGAGATAGGACAATAATTCTGAGGCTTAGATTTAGCTCCCTTTTTATATATTGGCACTATAATGCCAATTTTCCAAGACGGTAGAGGACCTGTCTTGGATATCACATTAAATACCATGGTTAGCAATGGGGCCCACAGGTCTTGGTATTCTAGAAAAAAATCTATGGGTACCTCACCCTGACCTGGGGCTTTGGCACGACTACTTGCCCAAACCAGTTCTTTCTTCATCCAGGTTGAATGACAAATGGTCCGTTGAGGGTTCAGAATGACCAGGTGGTTCACACATCGGTAAAATTTCAGTCCCAAAGATCTTCTCAAAATGCACCACCCAGGCATCTTCACCCACATGAGTATCCAGAGTTTTCTCTGTATTATTCTTGAAAAAAGGGGGGTTTAGCGCCTTCCAGAATTCCCTACAACTCTCGGAGGATGCAGCCTTTGACACATTTTCCCAGACATCTTCTTTCAACTCCATTTCCCTATTTTTCCATGTGGTCCTATAGGTTTTACGTAATGCCTTAATCAGAACCTGATCCCTGGGAGACTCTTTGAGTGCCCTACGTAGTTCTGTTACAGCCCCATGAAGGCCTCATCAAACTATTCTGTTTCGGATTTCTCCTTGTTTTAGGCTGGAACAGGGGCAGTCTAATTTCCTCAATTAGTGCCAAAAACATTAGGATAAGAGTACTGGGGAGACATCAAAATCTAGGCAGTTAAGGACCGAGTTCAACTTACTAGACACAATCTGTTGGATGGGTCTCTACTTGTCAGTGCTATCCCATTTAAACTGGTAGCTAATATTGGTTGCGCTACCTTTTCTGTTTGTGAGTGCTTAACTTCGACTCCACACAGCAAAACAAATAGTATTGCATGGTCACTGAGGTTAGAGAGCTTAGTGTCAGTATGGAAAATATTTCCACGACAGGAAGCAGAGGCGACTATGAAATCAATTGTCGATTCATATTGGCCATGAAAGAACGTTTTTTCAAATCCTCCTAATTCTGAAACTACCTTATTACAGACTTCTAGATTCCTAGTGATTAAAAACCTATTTAGGATATTTCCATATTCATGGTGTGTGAAATGGAACAATAGATCTCCCTCTGTGTCTTTTATTCCACAGACAGTAACCATTGAATGGGTACATAGCTGGGCATTAAAATCACCTTGGGTCTGAACACTCCGGTCGCAGTTCAGTACCGAGACGGGGTACCGACGGACAGAGCGGGGCCTCCTTCCCTGAGCTGTCGCCAGGTTGAGGTGTGGCCGCTTGTCCAAGAAATTTGGGTACAACCAGTAATATCCGAGAAACTGAAATTGATGGGATAACTGGTTTGATATCATCACCATTTATACACATTTCTCCCACAGGCAGCAGCAATCTTTTTTAGGTCCTGACGAAAGCCCTGATACCTCTGGGATTAAGTAGGGCTGAAACATGTAGACCTCTTTTTAAACACAGAGCAGTTTAAATCCATACTGCTTCTTGCACTGTCTTTTTAATCCTGTCAGTAGGAGCAAGTCATTAAAAGTGCTTCTGTTCCGTACTAGGCAGTTTTAACTTCACTACCTCACTATTTGGATTTATTTTGCGCTGCGTCCTCACTACTACTCTTAGAGCATCTCTCATCGATGGGATTTAGTATATCCTCCATAGGGCAGTTTAAAACATCCCTGAGCTCCCTCTTCTCAGTGAAGAGGTTGTAGTCCTTAGTGGAACTAGGTCTTTCCACTAAGAGGAGATACCCAGATGATGAAGCATGCCACCTCTGGTGGGTGAGGGTATTCGTCCTAAAAGGGATTCCTCCCATTTAGGAACTATGTGAGACACCAGTCCGTCACTTTACGTATCTAGTTTTGTAGTGTTCAGACCCAAGGATTTGTTTGTGTGAATAGTGTATCTTTTAGGGGAATCTTTTCCTTGCGGGTCTCTAAACATTTTCCCTTGGACCCTCCTCTCTCTGTTTTTGTGCTACAAACATTAAAATCACCTTACCATAGAATGTTAAACCCCTTATTTGGCATTGCCCCAGTAAATGTATCCAGTTTTTTCTCCAATGACCCAACGACCGATGATATATTCCCACCAAAACTATTGTTATAATAGTTTATCAGTAACCAAACCTGGGTACTTCCCCTTTCAAAGGCTATAAAACAAAACTAAGGAGATGGATATTCAAACTTTATGATCTTAATTGGAGATTAGAGTTATCAGGCCCCCTTTAGCTCTACCAGACAAGGAAGAAATTGCATAGGTTTCATACGATCGATACCCGTTTATAAATATCGGGTCTATTGCCCATGTCTCCTGGAAGCATATTATGTCTTGATCGTGCCAGATGGACAGCCACTCAGTTATTCCCATCTTAGTGGCAAGACCCGCGGCATTCCATGTGGCTATTTGTAACCCTTGCTTGTGTTCCCCCATCAGAGCTGCCATGACTAGTACTCCCAGATTATTTGACAGCTCTTTAGCAGCAGGTAGATTACCATTTACACCCCCGCGGATAATCAAACACAAGATTCTAAGTCAATAAAGGGGGCGAATTGGTTCACTAACTCAATCCTCGCCTCCAATCTAGGAAGACTAACTGGACCTCGGGTCACAAGAGGGGTAGGGCGAAATAGCCCAGTGGAAGGTCTTATATAATCAGGGTGTAATGCCAAAAGGGGTCTATAAAAATATGCCTGTGGGGGCACGGTGATTTGGGAGCTATACGGGGGCACATTTGAACAAGCCCTTAGCAAGTTTCTCACCACATGCTGGTTGTTAAAATTAACAACAACACAGGGGTCGATTCCGATCTCGGTCGGAAGGGCTCCGAATCGGATTCGGCTTTACCGGATCCGATTCGGAGCCCTGTTTCCCGACCGATTCGGACGCGCGTCCGGCCGGGCGAGTACGATGCATGCGCCCGCGAAATCGCCGACCGACTCGAACGCGGGTCCAACACGCTCCGACCGACTCGGACGGACACGGATCGCCTCGCGCAATGGAGTCGTTTTCCGGCCGGGTAAGTACGAAGCGCACCGCGAGCAGTCCGACCGACTCGCGCCGTCCGACTCAAAAAAGTAGTCGGAGCCGCACTTTGGGGGTCCGCGTCGGACCCCCCTGTATGCGTACCCGTGCGAGGCGCACACAGGGGGGACCCATGGGTCCCCCCTACCTGTGCGTGTACAACGCGATGCGCTTCGCGGCGTACTCACTGTAGGGGGCGCCCTTGTTCGCCTCGCACCCATTGAGTCAATGGGAGCCCGCGTACGCGTTGTACGCCCGGCTCCCATTGACTTCAATGGGAGTCCGACCGAATCGAGTCCGATAGCATTCGAACGCATCGTATTCGTTCGGTCGGACTGCTAGGGTCCGATTCGGTCGGAAATCTCTCCGGGTCCGGCTCGGACGGAGATTTTTCCGGCCCGAATCGGAATCGGCCCCTAAGTCTCCTGTTACTTCTTTACCAGAGTGGCCCACCCATCCCATCCCACCCTCCTGGCCATTATAATATGCCTATCCAGCCTGTTGGCTGACAGTGCATAACCTCTAGCATGAGTAGAGAACCAATGCAGAGTTTTATCCATTAACTGCTCCGTCCGCTCACTTTGGCCCTTAGTCACTTGTGGTACATTAACTAAGACAAGGACATAGGGAAGGGCTTCTGGGGGGAGGTCTAAAACATAAGGCTGGTTTGAGCCAGGAGATGGCATATCTACACCCTGTACTGCCACCTCTCCCATTCTCCCCCTATTTGTTTGTGTATTTACCTGGGCTCCTTGTGAATATGTTACAATTTTTACTTGGGGGCTTTTTTTTTAACAAGCCAAAGGCAAGGCAGAGAGGGTGGGATGGATTTGGGGGAAGGGGTGGATATCAGAAGCTAACTTATGAGCCTGGTAAATTCAAGACATTCATTCGCTCAGGCCCCTTGGTCCCCCTTGCAGAGATCAACTGAGTTTCTGACGCTTGACCTAAGAAAGGGAGAGGAGCGATTATCAGTCATTTACTCCTGGCAGCGTGACAACTCATAGCACTCATGGCGAAGCAATCATCGCCCCCACCCCCCTCTGTAGCGGTATACAGACATAATATCGAATGTTTAATATCGAATTGCCAAAATATCAAGTTTTTAATATAGAATGGACAGAATATCGAATTGCCAAAATATAGTGGTTAAGAATATCGAAATTCAGGTAAGAAATATCGATTGTCAAAATATCGACAGTCATAATATAGTTGTTAAAAATATCGATTTTTTTTATAGTGTTTTAAGTGTTAGTATATGTGTTAAAAGTATGTATTATTTTTGTAATGTATGTTTTAATTTTTTTAAAGTAATGAATTTTATGTTATTTAATTTTTGCGTAATTTAATTCTGTAGCGAGTTGTGGGTTTATAGGGGAATAGGGTGGGAAGTAATTTAATTATAATAAATTAAATATTAATTTTTAGGAATTATTAATTATATTTAATGTAATTTTGCGTTTTAGTTCTGTAGCGGGTTGTGGGTTTATAGGGGAATAGGGTGGGAAGTAATTTAAATGTAATTAAGTAATTATTTAATTTTATTTACTGGTATTGATAAATAATTCATTGTTAATTAATTATTAATTGGTAATTAATTTTTATTAATTGGTAATTAATTTTTATAAAATTTTTAATTGATAATTATATTAATTGTATTAATTTATTATTCAGAGTGGGTTGTGGGTTTATAGGGGAATAGGGTGGGAAGTAATTTAATTGTAATTCAGTAATTATTTATTTTTATTTATTGGTATTGATTATTAATTTATTGTTAATTAATTCTTATTTGGTAATTAATTTGTATTAATTGTTAATTAATTTTTATTAATTGGTAATTAATTTTTATTAATTTATTAATTGATAATTATGTTAATTGTATTAATTTATTCTTTGTAGCGGGTTGTGGGTTTATAGGGGAATAGGGTGGGAAGTAATTTAATTGTAATTAATTAATTATTGAAAATATTTTGGTGTATTGATAATTAATTTACTGTCAATTAATTATTACTTGGTATTTTTCTATTATTTATTATTTTTTGGTATTGAAAATTAATTCTTTGTTAATTAATAATTAATAGGTAATTAATTTTTAAGAAATAATATTTATTGGTATTTAGAATTAATTATTAAATATTTTGTAATTGGTAAGTAATTTTCATTAATTTTTTATTGGTATTGATAATTATTTTATTTTTATTAAAATATTAAATCATTATTTTCCCTACTGTTGCACTCTCTGGAGTGGGAATAGTAATTTTTACCCCTACGCTATCCAACGCTTTCCCTACTGTTGCACTCACTGGAGTGGGAATAGTAATTTTTACCCCTACGCTATCCAACGCTTTCCCTACTGTTGCACTCTCTGGAGTGGGAATAGTAATTTTTACCCTCCCGCTATCCAACGCTTTCCCTACTGTTGCACTCTCTGGAGTGGGAATAGTAATTTTTACCCTCCCGCTATCCAACTCTTTCCCTACTGTTGCACTCACTGGAGTGGGAATAGTCATTTTTACCCTCCCGCTATCCAACGCTTTCCCTACTGTTGCACTCACTGGAGTGGGAATAGTAATTTTTACCCTCCCACTATCCAATGCTTTCCCTACTGTTGCACTCACTGGAGTGGTAATAGTAAATTTTACCCTCCCGCTATCCTACGCTAAAAATATTGAATATTTTTTATAAATATTACGTTAATATATATATGAATTAAAAAATAAAAATATATGTTTATTTTTTTTAACTTACATTAATTATTTATTAATTTTAAAGTTATTTAAGTATTTTTAAGTATGTTTTAGTTAATTATATATATTATTTCATTAATTTTACATTACTTTTAAGATATTTAAAAAATTCGATATTTTGACTAACTCTATTTTTTACAACTATATTTTGGATTCGATATTTTTGTACTTACCTGTTTGTAGATAGGGATTCGATATTTTGGCATTCTATATTTTTACCTCGATATTTTTGTAGGTCGATATTCTTCTCATCGATATTCTGTCAGTGATCCCTCTGTAGCACAACGGTTCGCACGAGTATGGCGTCTCTTGGCAATGGATCGGCTATCTCACAACCTGACCAATAGAGACAAAAAAATTCCAGCTCATATGGAGGCCATTGATACAATACCTCATGCACATAGAATTTACATTCTTTAGCCCACCAAAACGTAGGACCTTCCAACTCTTCGACTGAGAATGTTACTCAATGGGGATTGTTGTACCCCACTTGTCCCCGGCCCTTTTACCCTCCCCACTGGGTGATGCTGGCTCCTGCACAGCACTCCCATCTTGGGACATACTGAGACCTGTGTAGGCCATGTTTGTTTGTTGTTTAAAGTTAACACGCGACATTGCTATTCCGAGCTTAAGATGTCAGAATACAAAAGGCTGCTAGATGCTACTTCTCTAAGTACTAGTAGTAGCCCTACTATCATATGATGTAAGATGTGACGGCTTGCATTGCTGCTGTAAAGCTCAGTTTCATTTCTTAATGATATGTAATTCCTGATATCGGCATTGGTATGCATGTGTTTTGTCTTCGTGCTTTACAATAAAAAGATATTCAGTAAAAAATGTTACCTCTATTGTGCCAGTGCTTAATATTATCTCCAGTATGTAAGTGACAGTATGTTAGGTGCCTATCATGCTAAGATTTTCCACCAATATGCCAGTATTTTTACCACGGGTGTCTATGCAACCCAAGAATGATCTGCACCTACAACAAACTCACAATCCTAAAACTACATACTCACTCATGCGCATATACAATTACTTACTCACACTCATTCTCCCTCACTCACACTCAGCCGTGCCCAGTCATTCTCACACACTCACTGTCACTCACGCTCTTACACTCACACATGCACACTCCTTCCTAATCTGAGCAACTCATACTTTCTCACTCCCTCACACTCACATGCACTCACTCTTACTCATTCTGATACATATTCTTACTCAATCTGAATGATTCCTTCACAGACTTACTCATCTTTACTCACAATAAAACCAACTCTTGGACACCCTCTCTCAGTCATTCTCACTTACACTTCTTACACTAACACTCCTTCACACTCATTCTTACTCATTTACTCTCATTCACAAACTCTCACTCATGTTCAGCCACTGCTGCTCTTACTCACTTATTCTCACTTCCTCTAACTCATACTCACTTACTGACACTCAGATTCACCCCTTCTCGCTTATTCTCACTCTACCTGACACTGTCTCCAACTCACTTTCAGTCACACACACACATGCTCCCACATGGAAGAGACACACAAAGGGGTCGATTCCGATTCGGGCCGGAAAAAGCACCGACCGACTCGGAGCCGGAAAAATTACCGACCGACACGTACCAGTGGCGCCCGACACGCCAAGTACGATGCAAGCCGCGATAAATCCGACCGACACGTTAGGAAACCAAGCCGACCGACCGAGCCGCTCGGAAAATAGCAATCCGGCCGGAAAAACACGCGAATCCAACCGACCGACACGCACCCGGAACAAATCCGACCGAATCGTACCCGCCAACTCCAAACCGCAAAGTACGATGCAAGGCGCGAAAAACACGACCGAGTCGGACGGAGGACAAGCCGTACGACCGACACGCATACAAAACCGAGCCGAAGCAACACAATACACCGCGACCGACGCGTACGCAGCATACAAAACTGCACAAACACAGCGTGAACAAAACGGAAAACACCGTACGAGACCAATGCAGGGTCCGACTCGGTCACAAGAACGTTTCCAACATACACAAACAGCACAAAGGAAAAATCAACCAAAAAAAGGCCAAACAAGCAATTACCAAGCCAATAAATACTGGGGGGGTGGGGACAGAGAACAAAGACACACCCACAACTCCACCTATATAAAGGACACAAATCACTACCATGAGCCTTTGCAAATGCCATTCCACTGCCAGCACCCAAGAGAAAGCAACCACACACCCACAGCTCATCCCTCACACAAGCCACACACCATCAGCACACCAACAAATACCTACCTCACATACACCCAGCACAACACACACCCACACACCCTCACCTGCACACCAACACACACATCACCCACCATCACCACCCATCACCATGCCCCCCAAGAAGAATCCCAAGTTCCTAGATAGTGAATTGGAAGTCATGGTAGACGAGATCCTCAGGGTGGAGCCACAGCTGTTTGGCACTCTGGTCCAACAGACCCCCATGTCGCAGAAAACCAAGATGTGGGAGAGGATCATCAACAGGGTGAACGCCCAATCACCATGTCGGCGCACAAAGACGGACATCCAGAACAGGTGGTATGACGTGCGCAGGAGGGTACGGGACCTGCTGAAGATAGACTACATCAACAGCCAACACACCGGCAGTGGCCCTCCTGCCAAGCCAATATACCTCAGGCCCTGGGAGGAGAAGGTGCGGGCCATCCTTCCGCCAGTGAGCGTATATGGACTAGAGAACATCCCAGAGCCTGGTGAGTACACAACAAATGTACACAATATACTGCCACAAAACACACACACATCACTGTCAAAGGGAGAGTCAAACCATGCACTCATAGCAATCACACAGCAACCAGAACAGAATCATCCCAAAATGTGTATGTCAGTCAGAGAAACACAACACATGCCATCAAAAAAGTCACATCCAACCGTGCCAACACATGTACAAACACAACCACAACTACAGCTAGGCAGTGGCACAAATAGAACTAACAAACACATCCACACATGTAGCCACCACAACAACACCAACACACAGTGAAGACCACTCAAAGGAAGGAATTCTGTGTATGCTGGCCAAGTCAGTGTAGCCAATAGCATCATGGGAGTCGCAGTCACACATATTGCCCCCCCCACAACTGTCCCATCAACACCACCCTGAACCATGCCCACATCACAGGGAGTGGAGAAGGACTCACAAGATGGCTGACACTGGCTACTGCTGTGGGGAGCACAAGGCCCTGCTGCCAACTGTGCACCAACAAACAGCAGGACACCACTGACTGACATCCTGAGAGACAACTTACACTCCCTGCAATGCAAGCACGTTCCATGGTGGATTATCTGGCTGGCTGGCTGGGTGGGAAGGGGGACTTGCAGCACTGACTATAGTCACCAGCACCTCCCCTCACCCCCCCCAACACAAACTCCACAGTACCCACCTGGTAGAATGCAATGCCCTCCATCCTAACACAAGATCCCACAAAGCACCACCACCCTGGGTTATGTTGTGTGAAGCACAGGGACACTCTTGGGACTCTTAGCCAAACAACTGCCAGGACAACACTCCCAGCCATCCTGTCAGCACAGCCAGCCCACCCCACAGGGAAGCAGAGTCAAAAGGAAGGAAGCATGGGCATGCTGGGAAGGGGGTGGAGGCAATAGCATGATGGGAGTCGTAGTCACAGACATAGCTCACCCCCACAACTGTCCCATCAACACCACCCTGAACCATGCTCACATCACAGGGAGTGGAGAAGGACTCACAAGATGGCTGACACTGGCTACTGCTGTGGGGAGCACAAGGCCGTGCTGCCAACTGTGCACCAACAAACAGCAGGACACCACTGACTGACATCCTGAGAGACAACTTCCACTCCCTGCAATGCAAGCACGTTCCATGGTGGGATATCTGGCTGGCTGGCTGGGTGGGAAGGGGGACTTGCAGCACTGACTATAGTCACCAGCACCTCCCCTCACCCCCCCCAACACAAACTCCACAGTACCCACCTGGTAGAATGCAATGCCCTCCATCCTAACACAAGATCCCACAAAGCACCACCACCCTGGGTTATGTTGTGTGAAGCACAGGGACACTCTTGGGACTCTTAGCCAAACAACTGCCAGGACAACACTCCCAGCCATCCTGTCAGCACAGCCAGCCCACCCCACAGGGAAGCAGAGTCAAAAGGAAGGAAGCATGGGCATGCTGGGAAGGGGGTGGAGGCAATAGCATGATGGGAGTCGTAGGCACAGACATTGCTCAGCCTCACAACTGGCCCATCAACACCACCCTGAACCATGCTCACATCACAGGGAGTGGAGAAGGACTCACAAGATGGCTGACACTGGCTACTGCTGTGGGGAGCACAAGGCCCTGCTGGCAACTGTGCACCAACAAACAGCAGGACACCACTGACTGACATCTTGAAAGACAACTTTCACTCCCTGCAATGCAAGCACGTTCCATGGTGGGATATCTGGCTGGCTGGCTGGGTGGGAAGGGGGACTTGCAGCACTGACTATAGTCACCAGCACCTCCCCTCATAGCCCCCCCAACACAAACTCCACAGTACCCACCTGGTAGAATGCAATGCCCTCCATCCTAACACAAGATCCCACAAAGCACCACCACCCTGGGTTATGTTGTGTGAAGCACAGGGACACTCTTGGGACTCTTAGCCAAACAACTGCCATGACAACACTCCCAGCCATCCTGTCAGCACAGCCAGCCCACCCCACAGGGAAGCAGAGTCAAAAGGAAGGAAGCATGGGCATGCTGGGAAGGGGGTGGAGGCAATAGCATGATGGGAGTCGTAGGCACAGACATTGCTCAGCCTCACAACTGGCCCATCAACACCAACCTGAACCATGCTCACATCACAGGGAGTGGAGAAGGACTCACAAGATGGCTGACACTGGCTACTGCTGTGGGGAGCACAAGGCCCTGCTGGCAACTGTGCACCAACAAACAGCAGGACACCACTGACTGACATCTTGAAAGACAACTTTCACTCCCTGCAATGCAAGCACGTTCCATGGTGGGATATCTGGCTGGCTGGCTGGGTGGGAAGGGGGACTTGCAGCACTGACTATAGTCACCAGCACCTCCCCTCATACCCCCCCAACACAAACTCCACAGTACCCACCTGGTAGAATGCAATGCCCTCCATCCTAACACAAGATCCCACAAAGCACCATCACCCTGGGTTATGTTGTGTGAAGCACAGGGACACTCTTGGGACTCTTAGCCAAACAACTGCCAGGACAACACTCCCAGCCATCCTGTCAGCACAGCCAGCCCACCCCACAGGGAAGCAGAGTCAAAAGGAAGGAAGCATGGGCATGCTGGGAAGGGGGTGGAGGCAATAGCATGATGGGAGTCGTAGGCACAGACATTGCTCAGCCTCACAACTGGCCCATCAACACCAACCTGAACCATGCTCACATCACAGGGAGTGGAGAAGGACTCACAAGATGGCTGACACTGGCTACTGCTGTGGGGAGCACAAGGCCCTGCTGGCAACTGTGCACCAACAAACAGCAGGACACCACTGACTGACATCTTGAAAGACAACTTTCACTCCCTGCAATGCAAGCACGTTCCATGGTGGGATATCTGGCTGGCTGGCTGGGTGGGAAGGGGGACTTGCAGCACTGACTATAGTCACCAGCACCTCCCCTCATACCCCCTCCCAACACAAACTCCACAGTACCCACCTGGTAGAATGCAATGCCCTCCATCCTAACACAAGATCCCACAAAGCACCACCACCCTGGGTTATGTTGTGTGAAGCACAGGGACACTCTTGGGACTCTTAGCCAAACAACTGCCAGGACAACACTCCCAGCCATCCTGTCAGCACAGCCAGCCCACCCCACAGGGAAGCAGAGTCAAAAGGAAGGAAGCATGGGCATGCTGGGAAGGGGGTGGAGGCAATAGCATGATGGGAGTCGTAGTCACAGACATAGCTCACCCCCACAACTGTCCCATCAACACCAACCTGAACCATGCTCACATCACAGGGAGTGGAGAAGGACTCACAAGATGGCTGACACTGGCTACTGCTGTGGGGAGCACAAGGCCCTGCTGGCAACTGTGCACCAACAAACAGCAGGACACCACTGACTGACATCCTGAGAGACAACTTCCACTCCCTGCAATGCAAGCACGTTCCATGGTGGGATATCTGGCTGGCTGGCTGGGTGGGAAGGGGGACTTGCAGCACTGACTATAGTCACCAGCACCTCCCCTCACCCCCCCCAACACAAACTCCACAGTACCCACCTGGTAGAATGCAATGCCCTCCATCCTAACACAAGATCCCACAAAGCACCACCACCACTGACTGACATCCTGAGAGACAACTTACACTCCCTGCAATGCAAGCACGTTCCATGGTGGGATAACTGACTGGGTGGGTGGGTGGGTGGGAAGGAGGTCTGGCTGTCAACCAAACACAATCAATGCAGACCATGTTCACACCCCAGAGAATACATAGAAATGCCCAAATAATGCAGGACTATGTGCCACACCAATATCAACCCCTGACTTTGACGACTTAGGACAATACAATGTACAGGCCCGCACCCCGAGGCACAGTCACAACTGTCAGGTGTGTCAACCACTGATGCCTGCAGAAACATGAAATACATTGTTTGTGTCTCCCAAAAACAGGTGATGATAGGGACACAGCAGCAGACGCTGAGGAGTCCCAGTCCCAGGCTCAAGAGGATGCCGAGCTCACTGGCGTCGTACAGCCTCTGTCCTCCTCGGACGATGAACAACCTGGCACATCCGGTGCAAGTCAACTTGCTGCACCAGCAGGACCACCAGCTGCAGCACCAGCAGGTCCACCAGCTGCACCCTCTGCACCCACCCCTCCAACGACTGTCACCACGAATACCATCCCTGCCGACATGGACAGAATAAGGAACAACACCAGCGCAGTGACCCTGGACCAACCTGGGGCCATGGACACCACCACCACCCCCCCAAGGTGGACCAGGGTTATCTGTGCGTGCAACTGCACACACTGCACATGTCAGCAGGGGTGGTGGGAGGGGTGGGAGACAGAGGTCGCTGCTTGCAGACGTTGCTGGTGTGCATGAAGACCCACAACTGGTACGCATAGCTGATGCGTACCAGTCCAGCACCGGAGAGCTCAGCCAGGTAGTGGGGCTCCTCAGAGACATCAAACAGCAGCAGGCTGCCCATCATGCCCGCTTGGACTCCCACATGTCCCACGTGGAGTCACACATGTCACGTGTGGACTCCCACATGTCCCGCGTGGAGTCCAAGTGGGATGTACTACATGAGATGACGGCGGTGCACAGGGACATTTTACAATGCCTCCGCCAGATGAACAGCAACCAGTCCACACCTCCCTGTGTGCCAACAACATCTGGTACCTTACAAACTGCAACTGCCACAGGGAGGGAGGAGGACTCTGGCGGAGAGTCCCCTGCACCGCAGCAGCCTGCACTTGAGGGCCCCCCCCAAGAAGAGGGGTCGTCCGAGGAGGGGAAAGTGAGAGGCTGATGGCCAAGCGCAACTCCCAGGAAGCCTGAACCTGTTCTGGATTTTCGCCTTTGTGCACAGACTGTTCACCCTGTTGATGGCAACACTACTCCCACACATTGCATGGGGAGTACAAGTTGGAACAATGTGTCAGACAACTGTGGCCCCGATACTGGGGATCCTGTCTACCTGGACTTTCAATTCACCTAGGAACTTGGGATTGCAAGATTCATGTACAGCACAATCCATCCTATGCACTATTAACACAGATGTATCACAATAAACACACTAATACACCATACTTGCCTCTGTCGTGATTCCAACGTGGGTGCTGTTATGGGGATGATGAACTGCAAAATTACACTGTGTATGCGAACTGCAACAGCAAGGACAACACAGGCATGTGAGTACAGGCAACGTGACACATATGAGGGAGACACACCACCAGGGCTACACAACACATACACACCTAGGCCATCTGACTCATTGCCTACACTGATGTTGCCAGGGAAGACGGTGCAATGCACAGACACCACACCCATTCCCAGTTGTAGTCAAGTAGCCCACAGGTGCAGTAAGCAAATGGCAGTCAAATGTGTGACCACAGACAACGCACATCACTAAGTGAAGCACAGGTTTATTACACAGTAGCAACATGCCGTAACCACTACAGATGCAAGGTAACCCCACCTGGTAGCGGGCACACAGTCAACAACTGTAGACGGAAGGAAGTCCATGGGTGTGGCGCACATCACCTGTAGGGACACAACAGCTACCAGCCTGGATGTGCAATCACGTCGTCGGTGGACACAGTTGACCAAACGAATCTGAAAGTACCCTGTGAAGGACAGAAATTACACACAGTCAAAAGCAATGCAGTACAGGACAGATCAGCAAAACTCATGCACAATACATGTTACAAGATACCCACCCAGAACCAAGTTAGCATGTCAACACTGTTGGGGAGTACAGCCCACCTGTCACCACACATCGCAACACACATCCTGTCAAGTAGCCCATGGACACACTCCAACAGCACCAGAGCACCACCCACACATCATGCCAACTCACATCATTCACATGACACCTCAGGATACTCACATTCAGCTAAAGAAGTTGGTGATGAGCTGTGTGCGGACATCACCATCACCATCATCATCATCATCATCGTCACTGGCATCGTGGTCCAGGCCATGATCCTCCACAGGTGGCGGATGTTGGTCATCGTCATCCTGGATGAGAGGCAACTCCTTCCGCACTGCCAGGTTGTGGAGCATGCAGCAGACGATGATAATCTTGCACACTTTCGCAGGGGCATATGGGAGGGACCCTCCGGTCTTGTCCAGGCAGCGGAAGCGGCTCTTCAGGAGACCAAAGGTCCGCTCAATCACTCTCCTGGTCCGACCATGTGCCTCATTGTAGCGCATCTGGGCAGGTGTCACAGGGTTCCTGAGGGGTGTCAGCAACCACGGCATGTTGGGGTATCCCGAGTCACCTACGGACAGACAAGTGCACATCAGCTGACTTGGAAAAGTGGGCGGAATACTACAGATCAGATCACACACAATGGCACAAAGTCAGTACACACCGACAAGCCAGGCACGCTGGTTCTGCATCTGTGCCATCAACCTGGGGATGCGACTACTCCTCATCACAAAGGCATCGTGTGCTGAACCAGGGAAACGGGCACACACGTGTGTGATGGTCATGTCTGCAAGACACACCACCAGTGCATTGACCGAGTGGTAGTGCTTGCGGTTCCTGTAGGCCTGCTCCTGGGCCTGTGGTGGTACCAAAGCCACATGTATCCCATCAATGGAGCCAATGACATGCGGCATCCTCCCCAGGGCATAAAAGTCACTCTTCACGTCAGTGAGTCGTCGCAGTCTAGGGAAATAGATGTACCGGTTCAGGAAGAGCAACATTGCCGCCAAGAAATCGCGGAGCACACGGCTGAACATGGTCTGTGACATCCCACCAGCAGACGCCACAGTATGTTGGAAGGTACCGGTGGCAAAGAAGTGTAGGGCTGCCATCACCTTCACCTTGGGGGTCAGCGCTGTAGGATACGGCCGGCCAGGCTGCAAATGTGGGGACAACTGCACTGCAAAATCCTCAATCAGCTGCCTGGTGAAGCGGTACCGTCGGATGCTGTCCCGTTCCACCATCGTTGCCAGGTCTGGGAATGGCCGATGGACAGCAGGAGCCCTGCAGTGCAGAGGAGAAGTAAGCAAGATCGTCAGTCACCCCACATATGCGGCATTGAACACACTCAAGATCCCAACATACATCATCATGAGGCACAACTACATGAAGTGTGCAGTACCGGAACGACATGTATGGTACATACATGGCCAACATCTGTCAACACGGTCCTACAGGTGGCATCAATTTGTCCCAGGTTGGCCCATTGGATATCATGATGCTGTGTCACAGTCACCCCCCCCAGTGACATGTGAGGACATATGTGCCCCAGGCACCACAGCTCAACGACAGGCACATTCCCAGGGACCCTGTAATGCCACATGGACACTGGCATCACCTGGAGTATCATGTGTACACCACAGCAAAACAAACATGACCCCCACAGGTAGTGGCCACACTTGCCATGGCAGGAGAGCCATGGACGTCTGTGACACACACGCACAACATCAGAGTCCATGCACACACAACGTGGATGTGGAGACTGTCTCCCATTGTGCACATGAAATCAGAGACATTGTAAACACTACATGCACAAAGACTGTGGAGGGCCATCACTATTGTGCCACTGGGACACCCTGGCTCAAACATACCGTCCCACATGGGACTCACGGGGTATGTGACATGACATACACAAACACCACTGTGAAATGTGACCATGACACATGCACAGATATGAACAGTTGCACATCACAGTGGTCACGTACACGTAACACCCAGGATCCTGTCCCCATGAACACGTGCACAGCCTGGGGGTGGCTGCCCACAGGTGACACCCACAGGACAACATGTACACCAACATACACACAATAGGAAATGCAGCCTTACATACCTTATGATAAGGTTTGGACAGGCTGTCGTGATGTAGGTGTGCCCCTCACTCCCTGGGAGCTATCTGTGGCTGGCATATGTCCATCTGAGACAGGCATGCTGACCTATGCCAGTCACATATACAGTGATGCGTTGAACAGCAATGGACCGATCGGTGCCTCCGGCCGGCCCATTGCTTTCAATGTGTGGGGTACGCGTTGTACCCCTGTGCGCGTTGAACTGCAATGGACCGATCGGTGCCTCCGGCCGGCCCATTGCTTTCAATGTGTGCGGGTACGCGTTGTACCCCTGTGCGCGTTGAACTGCAATGGACCGATCGGTGCCTCCGGCCGGCCCATTGCTTTCAATGTGTGCGGGTACGCGTTGTACCCCTGTGCGCGTTGAACTGCAATGGACCGATCGGTGCCTCCGGCCGGCCCATTGCTTTCAATGTGTGCGGGTACGCGTTGTACCCCTGTGCGCGTTGAACTGCAATGGACCGATCGGTGCCTCCGGCCGGCCCATTGCTTTCAATGTGTGCGGGTACGCGTTGTACCCCTGTGCGCGTTGAACTGCAATGGACCGATCGGTGCCTCCGGCCGGCCCATTGCTTTCAAGTGTGCGGGTACGCGTTGTACCCCTGTGCGCGTTGAACTGCAATGGACCGATCGGTGCCTCCGGCCGGCCCATTGCTTTCAATGTGTGCGGGTACGCGTTGTACCCCTGTGCGCGTTGAACTGCAATGGACCGATCGGTGCCTCCGGCCGGCCCATTGCTTTCAATGTGTGCGGGTACGCGTTGTACCCCTGTGCGCGTTGAACTGCAATGGACCGATCGGTGCCTCCGGCCGGCCCATTGCTTTCAATGTGTGCGGGTACGCGTTGTACCCCTGTGCGCGTTGTACCTCAATGGACCGATCGGTGCGCACCCATTGACAATGGGCTTGCCTGGCAACGGACGCGTTTTCGAATTTCGAACGAGTCGGTTGCTGGAAAATCAGTTGGTCACCCACAACAATGTTGCAAAATCATGTATGTCATGAAGTTGAAGTTTTGAAGGATGCTGTGGGCGTGTTTTGGTGCTGCTATTCCATGGATTGGCCAGATTCAGAAGATGCAAACGACTTGGACCTATCACTTTGGACACAAGGGACAGTATCTGCCTCTCCAGCACATATATATTGCTGCCTGTTCCCCTGAGAGCCCACTTGCCTGCACTACATGCTCCAGGACGACATCTGCCACTGCACTGCTGCTGTCTCTGCCCCTCTGCACCCTGCAATGGCACGTACTGTGGAGAGAACCCCAGCCTTCAGCCTTGAGGAGAACCAGGCCCTGCTGGACAGCCTACTTCCACAGTACAGCAAGCTGTATGGGACACCAGGGGAGCAGGTGAGTGTTCTGTGCACTGCCTTTCTGAATGTGCATTTTGTCTGACTAGCAAGGCTGAGAGTCAGCACACCACTGGCTAGCAGGCTCACTGAGTAGTTGTCACCCCCCATAGTGTGTAGTGACTTGCACTGGACAGGTATGGTGCAGTGACAGTGCTTCTGAACAGGGTTTTACTCCCCATGCAATGATACCATGTAGTGACTTCTGGAAAACTGTCCATGGGCAGCCGTGCACTGCCTGGGTACACCATGTGCCCCTGTGATTGCGACATGTATATGCAACTGTGTCATGCACGGATATGTTGCATGTGTAGTAATGGCCTTATCACTTTGTCATCCTGACAGGCTTCTGCCCATCGGAAGCATGAGATATGGAAGGACATCGTCCGGGCTGTCCGGTCCGTGGGGGTCTACAAGCGCCGGATCCGCAACTGCCAAAAGAGGTGGCAGGACCTTCGGGGCTGGACCCGGAGGATTGCACGGGTCCAGCTGAAGCTGTCGCCTCCTCGCAGGAGGGGCGGAACACGGACCCTGACCCCCCACATGCTCAGGATCCTGGCGGTGGTCTTTCCAGACCTGGATGGGCAGCTGAAGGCCAGAGAGCAGCAAGGAGGGGGTGAGTCAAAGACTGCACTGTGTACTCTGTCTAACATGCTATGTGCCCTCCTCGGGCCTGGTTAAACTGCCACAGTACAGCAGTCATGTTGTCCAGGAGCCATGTCCCTCTATTGTGCACTGCCCACTCCTCATCTGATACCCAGGTGTGGCCCTTACATGCAGGGAATTCTGTCACTTAGGACTGTGTCCTTGCAGTTTGCTTGACTCAAGGTGGGAGACAGCATCTGTTTCCCTGACTCTGTGGTGGGCATCATGGGTGGGTCCATTGCTTACACAATGCCTGTATTCTGACATGTATTCAGCGTGTTACTTTGATCTGTGGTCCAATTGCTGAGCTGATCCACCACATGTGGCTGGGGTACCTGGCACACACCCATGCTGCGGGTGGGAACAATGTTTGGGCCCCAGGAGTATGTATATGACGTGTGTCACACATACTTAGCCAGCTGCCTACAGTCCAGGGCTCATCCCTCATTCATGTGGGGCTGGACAGTCATGCCTACTCCAGGCCATACAATACACTCTGTACTCCCACTCCCGTGTATCAGCGGACACATTGTGCACAGTGATTTGACCCCTCAGGTGTCTGCCTCTGTGTCAGTGTGCTGTGGATTAGTCGCCAGGACTGCTGTGGAGTTTCTTGGTAGGGGCTCAGCATGCCACTGGAGATGTGACCATAGGAGACGATACTTGTGTGACACATAGGTGTCTGATCAGCTGCCCATGCAGACTGGGGCATGTAAATGTGAAGTTCAGGCAGCTGTTCCCCATGCACAGCAGAGTGTGAGGGGCTCAGGTTCAGAGGGTAGTGTCACAGGTCTCCCATATGTCCAATAGGTATGACCTGGACAGATGAGGGTTAAGAGGATGTGTTGTGGGGGGATGTACATGTGCACTTGTGCAGCTCCAGGACTTGCATTCCCCATGACCTACTATTGTGACACAGTGCAGAGTGTTGTTGTCTGGCTGCAAAGTCATACATCACTGAGCCAGTGATGTATGACTTTGCAGTCATGCCTCCGCCATGGCATGTGTCTACTGATTGGTGAGCCTGCAGGGGAGTGACATGTGCTACATGCACACCATAGTGGCGCTGGCTATCAGGACATGGGTGCATCATGGTGTCTGTCGCTGGTATGCATCACATGCATTTCCTATTTGACTCTGGGCATCCCTTACATCCGGAAACCTGTACTGACTCAGTGGCAAGAGCTGTGATGTGTCCACACCGTGTCCTCTGCACTGTCCAACTACTGTGTACTTGGTGCATGTGTCAACACTGGGGTGTTGCAATCCAACAGACACCAGACAGATGGGTGCAAGGCCATGTGGGATGTGAGTGCCATGCTTGGCATCAGACTGACAATTGACTTCTCCTGTTCAATTAGTGCACTTTTAGCAATGTACAACTAATGATGCCAGGGCTTGCTCTGTGATGTGCTGTGCTCACAGTGGTGTGTGCGTTATGTGCAGGTGACTGATGTCTGTCTGTTTCCCCATTGTTTGCAGATACATCCACGGCCACGGAAGGGGACAGCTCCACGGCCCAGGAGGAGCCGGAGAGCCAGACTGGGTCAGCAGCCGAGGAGTGGTCGGAGGGACCCAGTGGCACGGAGGGCGAGGGAGCCACACCGAGGAGTCCTCAGCAGCATCCACCTCAGCTGAGGACCAGAGCAACTCGGAGGATGACTCCCTTGTGGAGGCGGGTGTCAGCAGCCACCACACCCCAGCTAGTGTTGCTGTCCCCGCCACCACCAGCACCACCACCGCCCTCCCATCGGCTCCCATTCCCCAGGTCCGTGGAGGCTCCCATGTCCGGGAGCGTGTCTCCTTTGGGCCAGGCACCGCACCCCTGCCCCTGTGTCCCCTGCTGCCCTGAGTGAGGAGTCTGTGTACCTCCTTCGCCAGCTCCATGTAGGGCAGACAGCCATGCTGAGTGTCCTCCATGCGCACACCGCGCTGTTGACTCAGCTGGTGTCGTTCATGGAGGGCATCTCATCGGGCATGTCTGACCTACAGAGGGGCAATAGGTCCATGGACTCCTCCCTGACGGCAGCAGTGTCCCTCCTCAAACGGTCCCTCACCCCTCCTGCCTCTGCTCCATCCACACTCCCCAGCACCTTACCCATCCCAGGCACACACACACCGGCACAGGCACACACCAGCACACACACATCCAGCACACTGACACACACGCCAATGACAAAACGCACACGCACGCACATTCAGGGGACTGAAGCCAGACTCACAGGGGATGGGGCCCTGGAACACACACACGCATCCACATGCACTGCGCAGTCCTCAGTTCCCTCTCCCTCCAAAGCACCCTCCCTTGCCTCACCTGCAACCCCAAAGTCACAGCAGCTCTTCCTCTGTGACCTCGGCCTCTTCCCCACCGATGAAGCTGCCCCAGCATCCCGGGGGAAGAGGAAGCCCACCCACACGGAGCAGAGTGCCCCTCGCCCCCGGACACCCTCCCCCAGGCGCAGACGGACTGAGGCCCCCACCCGCAAGTCCCCCGGAGTGGTAAGAGCAAGACCCCGCCACCGCCCTGCAGCTCAGGCACAAGGTCTCCGTCCTCCATCCCTCAGGCCCCCACTGCACAGGTGCCCCCACCACACCCTGCCCCAGGTTCCCCCACCCACAGATATACCATCCCCAAGATGCTCCGGCCTTCTCCCCCTGCCACTTGCTCTCCCAGCACCACACCCCCGCTGCGCTTGTCTGTGCCACTGATGTGGTGAGGGTGTCCTCCCCTCTGTCCAACCCACCTTGCCTGTTCCCCATTCTCCTCCCCTGGAGGTAGGCACTGCAGTGGAGTCCACTACCGCCCTGTCTGACTTGGGCACTGCAGTGGCGGACCTGTCCACCCCATCTGCAGGGTCCACTGCAGTTGTGCCGGCACCCACGACATCTGAGTCATGCCCCCAGTTGTGCCGGCACACACCATGTCAGACACCTCCACTGCAGTTGTCAGTGGCTCTCCAGCACCCACCACCCCTTCCCTGACTCCCCTGGTGAGCCCTGATCCTGTCCCTGCGGTGCCTGGCCTGCCCCCCGGTTGCCCCTCCTAGTGGATTGTCCCTGGTATTGTGCAGGCATGCGTAGGGTGACATCTGCCAGTGTCACCCTGTTTGAACTTTGACAATGGACTGGCCATTGGCCTTTGCTCTAATTTCTTCTGGACGTCGTTATCAAACAACACATATGCTGAATAAAGCAACTTTCTTTTCTCTAGTGCTCATGCTTCAGATGTACATGTTGTTGGTGCAGCTAACCATGCCCTTGCTGCAGTGATGGTGATATCTGGTCTCATGATTATGAAGTGTTACTGTGCAGGAACCCATGTGGTCCAGGGGGAATGTGTCCTATCATGTGGTGTATCCATGTCATCAATAGCAGCATCTGAGGGTGTCATGTGTTCAGTATTTGGCAATGGGTTTCCTACTTACATTGGCAATTGCCTGCCATCGTTGCATTTGTCTACTTCCCTGACCGTGTTGCCATCTCCAGTGGACATGCAGGTTTGGGCATCAATGGGGAGGGACTCATCCGTGTAGTCAGTGCAACATTGCTATACAAGTGTGTTGGATCTGTGCTGATGATTCCGTTGGCACATCCATGACCAGGCTGATGTGATGGGAGCCCTCATTTGGTGCTAATTGTTGATTGTGTGACCAAGTGCTCAGCTGACATGATGGGGCCCTACTGAGGCAACATATGGCACAGCTTTCCTCACACAGGAGTGGAGTCCCCTCATGGCAGTGTGTACACGTGTGACATTGCCTGCGCCCAAGGTGTGTGTTGTATGTGCATGTCTGTGTGTTCACTTCCATTCATCTGCGCATGCTGTGATCCCTAGTGTTGTACCTGTTTGTGATGCTTGCTGACTTGAGCTATGTTCCCCAAAGTCTTCTCCCTGTGTTCTCTGTGATGTGGGTGCATGGCACATTACTGGTCATCAGGGTGTCACCCATAGGTGTGTTTGCTGTCAGGGCAGAGTTTGTGTGCAGACGCAGATGGGTCACAGTCAGGTTTCCCTTTGGCACTTGTTGTTTGCCCCTGTCATGTGATTTCCAGTTTGTGTTATCTTTCAGTGATTGTGACACGTTGTGTGTGTGACTGCTGGCACTCCTTAGGGTCCGGGCTGCAATGTTGGTTGTTGTCTATGTGTGTTCTTTGTGGGTGACCTTGGCTTCTTCATTGGTGTGTGACTGTGGCTGGGATCCCATTGGTCGGTGTGGTATTGCCGTCATGTCCATGTACAGCGTAGTGTGCAGTGTGTCAGACATTCAGGAGTCTTGTTGAGTGTCCATGTGTGATGTGTTTCTACACCTTGGTTCCCACCCACCACCCTGGAATAGTCATGGGTGCATGTGCAATGTCACCAGTGCATGTGTACTTCACTGCTGCACATTGTTGGAGGTCGAGGGGTGTGGTCTTGAGTGTGTGCAGATGAGAGTTGTTGCCCGGCTAGTCCCCTGCCTCCATGTTGGCCTTGGCTTACTGGCCATGCTGATTGATTTGTGCTTGTGTAGGTGTGATGGTAGTTTGTTGCTCAGGACACCTGACTGTGGTTCACAGTGTGAACGACATTTAGCTTTGTCATCACAGTGGTCTTTTTATTCAGCCCAGGGTCACCACATTGTGGGGGCCCTGGGGGTGGTGCTGTGGTGTGTCTGTGACTTGCTGTGTCAGTTGTTGTTCCTACGTGCCTGTGTGACATGTGTGTTTTGTGCTCCCTCTCACCTGTCAATGCCTGCTTGCCCACATAGGGGATTTGGATCCATGAGTTACCTTAGTGTGGCAGTGTATGCACATCTGTATGATTGGTATTCAGCTCTCCTCATGTGTTGTGTTGTTGCCTGGGGACACTGGCACCCCCACCCCTCACCTGCTGTGTATGATGACAGTGTTGGTCTGCCTGTTTGTGTTTGTGCATCTCACCACTGCATTGGCATATCTTGGGTGTGCCATTGGCTGTATGTTGTTTGGTGTGTTTCCCCTGCTGTCCCTGGGACTCCTAGGTCATCGGTCAGCACAGTGATCATGGTTTGTGTGTCCCATTGCTGCCATGGTATGGTATCTGTTCACCTCACATCTGCTGTCTCCACAGGATATCTGCATTTGTGTGCCCATTGGTGCAAATATGTGGTTCTGCATTCTGATGGTCACTTCTGTCATTGTGTCATTGATGACTGTTGACGGTCTCAGCCCCCATGGGTGTTGTTTGTCTGCACATGGCCAAAGGAATGTTTCATTTGCACTGCAGTATTTGGCTCCCCCAATTTATGTTGCAATGGGACACATACACTACTTTGCCACAGATTACTTTTTGGTTCTGTGACCAGGAATGATCCATGCAGTTTGGCAGTTGCAGCTCTTTCTTTGTCAACAATTACCTTTTGGTCACTGTGATGATGAGGGTGTAGACCCCATTGCCACAATGGTCAAAATGTGCTTCAGCTATGGACCCCACACTTGCCTTTTGGTCACTGTGATGATGGGGGTTTAGACCCCATTGCCACAATGGTCAAAATGTGCTTCAGCTATGGACCCCACACTTACCTTTTGGTCACTGTGATGATGGGGGTTTAGGCCCCATTGCCACAATGGTCATGGGCTGCTTGCATTGTGGGTGCCACACACATATATGTGTGGCACATGTGCTAGGGGGTCACATTGTATGTTCAAAGTCATGTTCGGTGTTGTAGGCATTTGACACAGCCTGCTCACACGCTTGTCATGGTGGTGGGGGGATGTCTTAATCTTGCATTCCCTAGGTTGTGGTGTGCTTGTTGTGTCATGCATTGTCCATCCTATGAGTGGGGGTGGTAGTAGTGGTAGGCATCCAGCCCCCCTGGGTGAGGGTGGTAGTAGTGGTAGGCATCCTGTCCCCTGGCTAAGGGTGGTAGTAGTGGTGGGCATCCTGCCCCCTGGCTAAGGGTGGTAGTAGTGGTAGGCATCCTGCCCCCCGTGGGTGAGGGTGGTAGTAGTGGTGGGCATCCTGCCCCCTGGCTAAGGGTGGTAGTAGTGGTGGGCATCCTGCCCCCTGGCTAAGGGTGGTAGTAGTGGTGGGCATCCTGCCCCCTGGCTAAGGGTGGTAGTAGTGGTGGGCATCCTGCCCCCTGGCTCAGGGTGGTAGTAGTGGTAGGCATCCTGCCCCCCTGGGTGAGGGTGGTAGTAGTGGTGGGCATCCTGCCCCCTGGCTAAGGGTGGTAGTAGTGGTAGGCATCCTGCCCCCCTGGCTAAGGGTGGTAGTAGTGGTAGGCATCCTGCCCCCCTGGGTGAGGGTGGTAGTAGTGGTGGGCATCCTGCCCCCTGGCTAAGGGTGGTAGTAGTGGTGGGCATCCTGCCCCCTGGCTAAGGGTGGTAGTAGTGGTAGGCATCCTGCCCCCCTGGGTGAGGGTGGTAGTAGTGGTGGGCATCCTGCCCCCTGGCTAAGGGTGGTAGTAGTGGTAGGCATCCTGCCCCCCTGGCTAAGGGTGGTAGTAGTGGTAGGCATCCTGCCCCCTGGGTGAGGGTGGTAGTAGTGGTGGGCATCCTGCCCCCTGGCTAAGGGTGGTAGTAGTGGTAGGCATCCTGCCCCCTGGCTAAGGGTGGTAGTAGTGGTAGGCATCCTGCCCCCTGGGTGAGGGTGGTAGTAGTGGTGGGCATCCTGCCCCCTGGCTAAGGGTGGTAGTAGTGGTAGGCATCCTGCCCCCCTGGGTGAGGGTGGTAGTAGTGGTGGGCATCCTGCCCCCTGGCTAAGGGTGGTAGTAGTGGTAGGCATCCTGCCCCCTGGCTAAGGGTGGTAGTAGTGGTAGGCATCCTGCCCCCCTGGGTGAGGGTGGTAGTAGTGGTGGGCATCCTGCCCCCTGGCTAAGGGTGGTAGTAGTGGTAGGCATCCTGCCCCCTGGCTAAGGGTGGTAGTAGTGGTAGGCATCCTGCCCCCCTGGGTGAGGGTGGTAGTAGTGGTAGGCATCCTGCCCCCCTGGCTAAGGGTGGTAGTAGTGGTAGGCATCCTGCCCCCGTGGGTGAGGGTGGTAGTAGTGGTGGGCATCCTGCCCCCTGGCTAAGGGTGGTAGTAGTGGTAGGCATCCTGCCCCCTGGCTAAGGGTGGTAGTAGTGGTAGGCATCCTGCCCCCTGGGTGAGGGTGGTAGTAGTGGTGGGCATCCTGCCCCCTGGCTAAGGGTGGTAGTAGTGGTAGGCATCCTGCCCCCTGGCTAAGGGTGGTAGTAGTGGTAGGCATCCTGCCCCCCTGGGTGAGGGTGGTAGTAGTGGTGGGCATCCTGCCCCCTGGCTAAGGGTGGTAGTAGTGGTAGGCATCCTGCCCCCTGGCTGAGGGTGGTAGTAGCGGTAGGCATCCTGCCCCCCTGGGTGAGGGTGGTAGTAGTGGTGGGCATCCTGCCCCCTGGCTAAGGGTGGTAGTAGTGGTGGGCATCCTGCCCCCTGGCTAAGGGTGGTAGTAGTGGTAGGCATCCTGCCCCCTGGGTGAGGGTGGTAGTAGTGGTGGGCATCCTGCCCCCTGGCTAAGGGTGGTAGTAGTGGTAGGCATCCTGCCCCCCTGGCTAAGGGTGGTAGTAGTGGTAGGCATCCTGCCCCCCTGGGTGAGGGTGGTAGTAGTGGTGGGCATCCTGCCCCCTGGCTAAGGGTGGTAGTAGTGGTAGGCATCCTGCCCCCTGGCTAAGGGTGGTAGTAGTGGTAGGCATCCTGCCCCCCTGGGTGAGGGTGGTAGTAGTGGTGGGCATCCTGCCCCCTGGCTAAGGGTGGTAGTAGTGGTAGGCATCCTGCCCCCCTGGGTGAGGGTGGTAGTAGTGGTGGGCATCCTGCCCCTTGGCTAAGGGTGGTAGTAGTGGTAGGCATCCTGCCCCCCTGGGTGAGGGTGGTAGTAGTGGTGGGCATCCTGCCCCCCTGGGTGAGGGTGGTAGTAGTGGTAGGCATCCTGCCCCCCTCGCTAAGGGTGGTAGTAGTGGTAGGCATCCAGCCCCCCCTGGGTTGGGGTGGTGGCGCGCATTCAGTCCCCTGTGTGCATATGTGGCATTGGTGATGGGCATCCCGCCCCTATGGTGCTGCTGTTGCTGGTGTAAGTATATTCAGATTCCCAGTGTATGTGTGTGATGTGTCGTGTACGTGTTGTATGTGTTTTGTGTCTGACTTACCTTCTGCGCCGTACGCGTCCGTGCCTGTTCCGGTAGTAGATGTAGAATATTGGTATGATCGGGACGAAGGGATTCATGGTTGGTTCGTGTCGTTCGTCCTTCTCGTTGCTTCGCGTCGTCCTCGTCGCTTCGCTCGTCCTCGTCGCTCCGCGTCGTCCTCGTCGGTGCCGTGTTCGTCTCGTAGCCGTGGATCGTGTTGTGGCGCGATTCGGAGCTTATGTGCGCCTCTCCCGGATGCTTTGACGTGCCGTGCGTAGCGACGGGTTCGGCGCGTACGGGAAGCGCATCGTACTTGTCCGGCCGGACGGGGCTGCATTTTCTCTTCCGTGCGACTCGATTCGGCGTTTCCGGATTCGCCTCGGTCGGAGAACAGGACCTGGTTTGGGTGAGTACGGCTCGGCCGGAATTTTTGCTGTTGTGCGCATCGTACTTGCTCGTTCGGTGTGCTGTACGGATCGGTCGGGAAACTGGCTTTCGCATGGCTTTTTTCCCGACCGAATGGTATTGGGTGCGCCTCCGACCGAGATCGGAATCGGCCCCAAAGTCTAAAACACTCACGCTTTCTCTCCTATGACCACAATCGTGCATTTATGTAATATGCATTTACCTTTATTTTTCTTTTACTAACCTCAGCTGCAAGTGAAGGTCCCATTCCAGCTCTTAGTGTTCCATGTTATATTACTATTATGGTTAATAATAGACTATTCTTTATTATTATTATGAGCAGAATCCATGGAGGGTGGAGATGTAGTGTCAATAATGGTGAGTTGTCCCTGTGTTCTTGGCACTGATCTTGCCATTTCTGAGGCAAGGATTACAAAAACAGTGGCAGGTGCCACAAGCGGCAAGCTACAACGTCTGGCAACTCCTAAATCACGTCCATGTCTGCCAGAGATTAATCCGTAGTTGGCAACAGGTTGACTTGCAGACTTTCTGTAATCGCATTTGAAATTCATTAAAAGAAATAATTAAAAAACATTGGCATTTGTTACAAGCAGGAAACATAGTGCCTGCCAAATCTGCGGTGTCTTTCAAACAGACTAGTCAAAATATTGGGGGAAAAAACCTCCACATGAAAACACTGTTACAACACTTCTGGATGAAATCCCAACAATTGTGAGTGTTACGTAACTATGGGCACGATATATATTAAAAAGTAGGCCGCAAATAGTGAGCGGAATTGTGCACAAACTTTTTGCAACTTGTCTTTCATTTTGCAATTCATTCTATGTACTATTAGGTCACAATATTGAGTCGCAAGGAGTCTCAGAACTCTGAATTCAGCACGTATTAAATGTAATATTGTAAATCAGTCCTCACCTATCGGAGAGCCAGCCTTGCCACAATTAAAAATAACTTTGGAGGCTTTTTCTCTTCCAGGACACATAAAACATTCAAAAACACATCTCCTACTTTTTAAATATCACGCACCCTGCCCTTTGGGTATTTAAGGCTTACCTTAGGAGTGAGATATGAGTATTAAAAGGAGGTTTTAAGACCGTCAAAATGGTTAGTTTGAGAGGTCGAAATTCGAAATAATAGTTCAAAACTTCACACCCAGGCTGCTGTGGCAGGTTGGAAGACAGGTTTATACAATGCTACTTTAGTGGGTGGCATAATGAGTGCTGCAGCCCACTACTAGCATTTAATCTACAGGCCCTGGGAACATGTAGTATCATACACTAGGGACTTACCAGTAACTTAAATGTGCCAATCAGTTGTATACCAATTTTAACATGTTAGAAAGGGAGAGCACAAGCACATTATCACTGGTTGCCAGGGATAAGGTGCTAAAAAGTCTATGGCCAACATAAATCAGTTCAGCAACAGAAATACGAATTGTGGGGGAATACCACTGAAAATGTGGTCATTTCCAACAAACAGCCGTTAGCGACAGCTTTCTAGCGATAGCGGCCGCATTCAGCATCGCCAACGATGTTAGCGATCACTATCGCTAATCATATGCAATATAGGCGTTCCTGTGCAAAACCGCACGCTAACACCACTTCGCGATATTCACAACGATCGGCCGGACCGGCGATGCAATAAAAAAACAGCAGCTAAGGCCCTTTAGTGGCTGGGACTTAGGACCAGAAAAAAAGGAGGTCTTAAAAGTGGTGATAAAGAGTAGTATATAAGGGAGACTAGCCCAGAGCCTCATCTGAAGACGCAATGATGCCATGGAGGAACTACTCATGCAGCTCGGAGCACCAAGAAGGCCACAACAACCATCGGCACTGCCACCTCCGCCAGGACCACCACCGAGGCAGCGCCGAATAAGACAGTGGGTCCATCGCCGACGCCTCAGCCTCACAGACCTAACGCCAGAGGATGTCATTGCCCACTACAGGCTCAAAAGGACATCCATCCTCCGCATCCTGACCCAGATAGCCCACAGGCTGATGGCACCAACACAGCGGATATCCAACATCCCTCCGCAAACAAAGCTGTTGGCTGTGCTGCACATGTTGGCCTCTGGTACCTTCCAACCAACAACTGCCAGAGTTGGAGGAGTCTCACAGCCAGCCCTATCCAAGTTCCTCCCAACTGTCTTGGATGCCATCATCAGCCTGATACCCCAGCACCTACGCTTCCCCAACACTGCGCAGGAACAGCTTGAGACCAAGCAAGGCTTTTACGCCATAGCTGGCTTCCGGCAGGTGTTGGGGGCAATTGACTGCACACATGTCCTACTTGTGCCCCCTGCGGACACTGCACACATATACCGCAACAGAAAGCACACACATTCCATCAATGTGCAGGCAATAGTGGACCACCGGGGCCTGTTCACCAATGTCATAGCCAAGTTTCTAGGGAGTGTGCATAATTCCTACATCTTCTGCCAGTCCATCATCAACCAGCGCTTTCAGGATGGCACATATGGAAATGCACTGCTTGTTGGTAAGTACTAACTGAACACACCACACACCTCAACTCCACAATCATGGAACACACAAATGTGAGAATGCACACGTTCCAAACTCACATACAACATGTCAATCAACATGCCCACCTACCTGACACCACAACACAAGTAACTGTGGTAACTGGGGCTAGCCATGTAGACAAACCATCCCAAAAGACCTAGCCCCTCCACCACACATTTACAAATGTGGGGAGAGGTGGGAACCAAGTATGTGCGATGGAGGTACTCGACCTATGAAGTAAGTATGTACACAAGGCAGAGTGTGGTGGTGGTGTGCTGGACAGTCTGGAGTTTGCAGAGCACAGACATGTCCATGTGGGCATATATTGGGTTTTCGTTGTCCAGCCTGAATGCAATGACTGCGTTGGTGACTGTTCTACCTGATGGGGGGGGGGACCATGTGAAGGTCGAATGGAGGATGCAGAGGCTGTCGAAGCAGCTGCAGGCCACTGCGTAGACCTGTTTGTTCATGGAGAGGGAGGACTCGAGTGTGCAGCCTAGGTACTTGGAGTTGTCGGGGTTGCCGAAGGCGGTGGCCCAACACGTGTTACCACATGGTGATGGGGTGGTCACGAGGATGAGGACTAATGTCTCCTCTTTGTAGAGCACCCCCCAGCTGTTGATCATCCATGTTGCAACTTGCTGCAATCCTCCCTGGAAGCCCAGTCTGGTGTGTGTGGGCGCCTTGGTGAGGGAGAGTATGAGCTTAGTGTCCTTGTAGGTGGTGATGTCTAATTGTTCCCTTCATGTAGCTCCAGTTCTTCTCCAGGTGTCTGCAGATGCATCTGTCTTCTTGGATGTTGTTGGTGACCGAGGTGGCATTCATTGCACGCTGTATGTTGGAGTAGCATATTGGGGAAAGTGTGTCTGTTCAGTTGGAGATACATGTGTGGAAATCCCGGGCAGCGCTGTTGGTGTTGGCTGCAGCGGTGTGTGTGTTGCTGTTGATGGTGGAGTGTATCAGCTCCTCGGTGACTCAGCTCCAGTAACTTTGTGTGGAGCCTGATGTGGGTTTGGGTGTCATGGGGTTTCTCGACGAGGAAGTGTACGCAGTGCTGGTCACTCCATGGGCGTTGAGTGGTGTTGATTAAGTGGACGCAGTTTCCACATGCAAAGATGGGGTCAAAGGTGTGCCCTGCCTTCTGGCTCAGTGTGGTGAAGAGTTGGCTCAGTTTGATGTTAGCAAGCATCTGCCAGAGGGTAATGGATTTGGAGTTGTTGTGGTATGTGAGGTGGAGGCTCCACTCAGGAATGAGTACGTAGTCCATGGAGTAGATGGCGTGGTGTGTGATGATGTTGATGGTGTTGGCGAAGCGTTCCCGCCCTCTGTGGGCCCTGCAGGTGAGGGTGCCACTGACTGTTGCTTTGTGGCAGGTCTGGATCGGAAAGTGCTGGTGTTGGGCGGTGGGGAAGGACTGGCGGCAGCAGCAGCAGCAGAACTTAACGTGAGCCGTGTCTAGTGTGGCCCATTGGCATTTAAACGTTCTCCTGGTGTTGACTGCGAGTAGGGCGGATGAGTGGTAGGGCTGGACGTTAGGAGAGCCGGGGTCCCTGCTGGTGTTGGTGTTAGGCTTGCGGACATGCGCAGACAGGCTTGACTTTGGTGCGCTGTTGGAGTGCTAGTGATGCAAAAGCACAGTGCACACAATTAAATAGTCTTGGGGAGGGACAAGCAGCTGTGAGGCAATGTAATTTGCTTTGATGCTGGTAATTTGTCAGAAGCTACCCATGGCAAACATGAATTCCAAAGTAGCAAAAATCACACATCACAAAACTATTAACACTGCCAACACAGCATGCATAACTACTAATGGACACGTCCCTCCATTACATGTCACAGGTGATCAAGGATATGCACTCACCCCATGGATGATGACACCCCTCCAAGCCACTAACACCCATACCTAGAGGTAGTATAATTTGGCCCTCGGACGCACTAGGTCCATTGTGGAGCGCACATTTGGCGCGCTAAAGTCACGTTTCCGGTGCCTTGACATCACAGGTGGCAGACTGTTGTACAGCCCAGAAATAGTGTGCAAGATAATCATAGCATGTTGTGTATTGCACAATATATGTGTACGCACCAATGCCTCATGGATCCAAGTGCCAGATGCACCAGACGATGCTCAGGATGATGAGGAAGATGAGGCAGGTGGAGCACACCCCACAGCTTCTGCAGCAGGAACTGCCCGAAGGAATTGAATCATAAACAATTTCTTCACCTGAGCACGGCACATCGTGACTGTCCTTAGCAATCATATGTCTGTTCAAAATGACCCCAAGCACAGTATGTGCAAATAAAAAACACCACACACATACCCTGTGTGCATGTTTCTCCTCTGCATAAGTACATCACTCTGACAAGTGTAAGTTTAACATAAAGTGGTAATAATATCACAATTGTAATTTGATGGTGGGTATGTCTCCTCTGTACAGAGAGTTGCTTTTTAGGGTGTCATTTGTGCAAAACTAGGCTTTGTAGGGTGTCAATTCTGGTACTAAAATCTACTTTTTAGAGTGTCATGTGGGCCAAAATATGACATTTAGGGTGTTATTTGTGGTTAACTATGAAATTTAGGGTGTCATTTGGGGTGAATTATGAATTTTAGGGTGTCATTTGGGGTAAGTTATGAATTTTAGGGTGTCATTTGTGGTAAGATATGAATTGTACGGTGTCATTTGTGGTAAAATATTAATTGTAGGGTGTCATTTGGGGTTAAAACAAGCTCTTCATAGTGTTTTTTGGGGTCTGAAATGAAATTTCATCTAAGACTGTTCATCTGTGTAGGAACCTGCACTTAGAGTGCAAAATCTGCCCGCATTAACGGCAACGTGATGTTTTTTTCATACTCGCGATGGAAAATCCATCGCTAAACACATTGAACAATACGAAATATTACCCCTAAGCCTATTTGCGTGCAGATTTTCACCGCTTTGTCAAAAAACGGGCCGCAAACACACAGGAAGTGGTGTCTGCATGCTTCCTGTTTACAGGAGGAGTGCTGTGCACTTTCACTTTCTCTTTTGAGCACATTGCTGGTGATTGTGGAGAGTGTTGGAGGTGTTTGGTGTTGGGTGGTGCAGATTGGTGATTTAGAGAGTGTTGTTGTGTCCTGTGGATAGTGTCTCTGTGGAGTGTGGTGTACTTGTTATTACGTGTTCTTTTGTCTCTTGTCCTCAATATTGTTCGGTTGTCTGTCTTGGGGTAGTTAACTTTTTTTGCATTTTTGGGGGGTATTCTATTGGGTTTCTTTCCTTTTGGCTGTGGGTTTAGGTGTGTGCAGGGAGATGGTGGCTGTGGGCAGGGAGGGCAGGATGTCAGAGGGGGTATTGGGGGGCTTCCTCTGGCTCGTCAAGTTTTACCTGCCCTTGATGGTGGAGAGGGGAGGCCGGATCCTCTCCGGATATGGCGTCAGTGTGCGGAAGGTCAGGTGGGAGCGTGTGCGGGCGCAGATGCTGCGTGTATTTGGCGTGGACCGGACTGTGCGCTAATGGAAGCACCGCTGGCAGGATTTCCTGGGCCGTGAGTGTGACCTGTTGGACCACCTGGGAGTCATCGTTGGCCTACAGTGTGGTAAGTTCTAAATTTTAATATTAACACTGTAACGCAAACCCATAAATGCCGTGTGGGACACACTGTTGTCCAAGTGTAAAAATGTGGCATAGTGAGGCGGGAGACGTCATGCGTTCACATCAGCAACACAACGCTGCTTCATATCGACAAGCATAGGGTGCAGGTTTGTGTTACCCACTGCGCTGGTGCAACACTTAGCACTGTAGTGCCAAGGCTGGCACCCTTGCGCAATACTACGTGCATGACAAAGATTGTTTGTGTACAGGACGGGTGACTGTACATAAACAATCCAAGGCATTGTTTCTGGAACCTGTGTGCTGCACAAAAGGAAGTGTAAAAATGCTATGCTGTCCTCATCATTATTTGGTACGTTTGCTACGCTGCCCTTCTACATAGGCTCCGTGTGACAATGTATGAGATATGAACAATTGATCAAAGGAAATAGGACATCTCCAGAGTGCCATACAACACCAACATCGGTGAAACAGCCTTGTGCGATCTGCAGCAATGCTATTGTACACAGAGCATGTGTTACATCATGTTGCGTGGACAAATGGGGCCTTGTGAATGTGTCACACAACTAGTATGTGCAAGTTTGCTAGCATCATTGTCTTTTTTGGCCCAACTCAGCATTCACAGGTCTCGTGTGAATGGCAGGCAAAGTAGACCCAATCAAGTAGCCAACATGAAATGCAACAGTACAGTTACGGAGCATTGTCAGTTATGGTGATGATTTGTATGGTGAATATGACCCATGAGATTTTACGTCTGATACCAACACACATTTCTTTTCATGTCTCACAGCTGGACGACCTCTCATCACACAGGGGGACATCGACAGATTCACGGACCCACACGCCACTGGTGAGTTTGGCCATCATAAATTGGCATAGTGCCATTTCATGAATGTCAGGGTCAAATGAAAGATGTTGTGGTCTGCAGTATGGGTGTGTATCAAATGTACCTTGCCTACAGTATGATGATGTATTGTGGAAGTCAGAAGTGTGCACAAATATGTAAGTGAAAATCGAGCAATGCATTTGTCTTCCAGATGTAACTTTGCATATCCCTAGTCAGTGATACACATGCAAATTTGAACTATGGGTTCTGTCACAACAGCACATGCATGTGGATTACAGAGCGTACAGATAGGAGAGGAGACATGTAAGTGGTGTTGCTGATGAGTATGAGCAGACATGGAATGCATGTACATCCTTGACTGAGATGACTGTGCAAGTGGGTCCGATCATGCACAAGGAGGCAGTCGTTTTCAAGCCGTGTGTGCTCATACACCGGTCGGCAGTGTGATTTTGTAGGTATGCTGCATACCAGCTTAACTGAAGTAGCAGTGTGTAGCTTTGAGCCAGGCATATCAATACCACGTTCCCCAAACACCTAGCAAAGATGGGTCTATGAATCTCATTAGCATGTTTGGCCACTGCAATGGTGTTGTCAAGCTGTCTCCTTGGGGTCATTCCCTGGTCGACTCAGGCTCAGGTGTAAGAGCCCCTCTGTCCAAATTGGTGACATTACTCCAAATCTGAGAGAAAGCATTACCCATTACAACACAGTAACCATTAGGACTCCAGGGTGCCGTTACAATGGGGAATGCATTGTAACAGTTTGCGTTGTAGAGGCCTATGTAGTTAAAATGTTTTACGGAGTGATCATAGCGGATCCAAGACATGCATGATTGACGAATTTGAGGAAACAATGTTTCCCCCTCTCGGCAGCAACGCATCACCTATTTGCTTGTGACAGTACATGTCCCATTATTAGTAAAGATACAGAAGGTATGCTGTCCCTAATTACAAGACAAGGGAAAACTGCTTTTGCGTGGTCATGAAGTGTAGGAGGATGAGGAGTCCTCCTCTTGGAATATGGGGCCCTCACACACCCAGCAAGGTGTCATGCTTCATCATATGGGCTGCTCCTCGTCAGGTCGGCGCTGCAATACATGACGGGCCCGCACAATAGAGCGCCCTACCTGAGATATAATCTCAGACATGCGCCTTTGTTTCTTTTAATCAGGCAGGGAGACCCATTCATTAAAATAGTTATTGCTGGTACTCCCTTACCTGTTTTAAATTTCCTTCAGATTATACACCTCCACTCCTTCATCTACACTGATCAGGCCCCTCACCCCCACGGCACCAAACGGCAATTCGGAATAAAAGATATCCCCCAAAGAGCCCCTCATAGGGAACCCGTCACTGTCAGTAACTCCAAGGAGAGAAACGGGGGAAAGGGGAAGAGGACGCGAACCACACTGCTTGGCACACCACCACTCCTTTTCTAAAATACGCATTATGGTGAGCGCAGCACATCATACATCTGGTGGCAGCCCTACTGAATCTCCACTGGACTCACATTGATTGTGCTTTCAGCATTTACACCCTCCCAGGATGGACGGGAAGCATCCAATGGACGGCATGTGGAGTTTGGCTTTGGCTGTAATTTATATCCTTCTGTTCTATCTTTTTATTGCACAATTGTGGCACTAGAACTACGCAGACCCCTCCTGTGCTTCTCGGCTGATTCCAGAGAGGGAGGGTTTACCCTGAATTCCACTAATCCACAATATACAGGTGTGTGGGTTGGTCTGGCAGGGTGGAGCGTCGATAAGTGGGAGCTCAGTTAACTTTGTGCTTGTGCTCTTGGGATATGGTGTTTAGAGGTTGCCATATGAGGAAGACAATATAATAATTTCTCTGTTTTGGAAAATAAAAAAAAATGTGAAGCACAATGAGGTGCTCTGCAACCGAAACAACCATGTAGAGGTGATGGCCTGGTGCAGGTTATCTAATGTGCAATTTCAGAGGCATGGCGCAAAGACAAAGGGGCTGCACTTTCAATGTACGACCGGTGCTGGGTTTAAAACATAACCAAGGCAATGGGAAAATAGGGCAATTGCTGCTATTAGTACCTGGGGTAGTACTTTAACACCTCACCAGGCCAGCAAATGGGAATGGCCCCATTGCTGGATATATTTACAGGTCCACAAAGGGGGCACTCACTCTGTGCCTGGCAACTCACAATCTCCCTTTGTGTGCAGTGGGCAAACTGGAAGCATGAGTAGTGTCTCACCTAAATTGGGGAAAACACTGCTACATTCTCCTGCAGCTCCTCTGATTACATTTGCTAAGGAAATTCCAATCGGCCAAAGAAAAGTAGAAAAAAGTAAATCGACTTTGTCTGCTTTTCCTTGACTGATTAAGCTTCTCCCAGAGAACTGCTGCACTTGAGAAGAGCAGAGGGAGCAGTGAGGGAGAAGGTAGCGGTCTTTTCCCATAATTATTCAGGTGGGAGGCTGCTCATGCATCAATAGCACTTCGTTTTGGGGTGATGGGGGGTGCTAATCGCCTTATTACTCTTACCTGCAGAGAGGTAACGGCTGTTAATTACCCCCTGCACACGGGAGTTAATTGCAGAGGGTGCCCTCGTGTGCAGACAGCAACCCTTAATTAGTGTGCATGGGATTGTCTCCCCCTCCTATCGCTAACTTCTTACTTGCCACCTCTTGCTCATCATCCTCTCCCCTTCCTCCTGCTATTCCAACTCCACTGGTGGTTTAGAAGACTGGTAAACATTGTGACTGCATCTTTAACAGTTTGAATCAACTAAAAAGCTCCTCTGGCACATTGACTGTCCATTTTCATCCTCCTTTGCTTGTCACTACTCTGTGGTGTCCTCCATCTACGAACTCTGGTGACCACTGTTGTTTGTGAACTCTGGTGTCCTCTCTTCCAGTCTTCTTGTAAAGAAGAGAGGCAGGACACGACAGAGTACAACACCATTCCAGCGACCACACTGTCTGCATTCATGTGCATGTCGTCCTGTGAGGACATGAACCCCTCCTGAGCAGGTTATATATCCACCTCCACTTATCTGTCACACATGTGTAGCTCCCTTCCTTTGTGCACCAACACCATCACACACTTCCTGAAGTACATTTAGCTCTCTGATGAAGTGTCAGGGATTTACCTGCTAGAGACCTAATTTTAATTTATATTTTGCACTAATAAAAAGTGAAACATCAGGCGATCGTATTAGATAAATTGCTCGAGGTGATAATATAGTAGGGGGTCGTAGCCGCTTGTAGTCCCTTCTATAATACAGATTGTGCTGGCACACATATAGCGCCCAGTGTCATAACAATAGCTCCTGCGGTGCAGGGGGCCGAGCTCCAGGGGGCCCCCTCCGGCACTGTGCATGTGCGGCTTCCCCTCACCTGAGAGCTACCTGACTGGAGGGGCCCCCTCCATGTAACTTGCAGGGGGGCCCTCTCAGGTTTTGTTACGCTACTGATAGCACCACCACGATCCTAAGGGGTATGCTGTCATTGGCATGAGGGCTGCTTATTGTTTTCCATGCGCGGGTCCCCCAGGCATCATAAGGTAGACCAAGACAAGGAAGACCAGTTTCTGTCGCAATCCCTAAGTAGGGCATGGTAGTTATTATAATTATATGATTCAATGACAGATGAGTTGTCAGGTCGAAGGTCCCCACTGGAAAAGTCGAATAAGGTTCCCTCTCTACATTAGGAAACGGAACCACAAGTTTGGTTGACAGATCATAGCTTTTTGGCAGATTCCATGCACCTGCCAAACCCTAACCTACCAGTTCCTTAGCATTATGTGGTAGTATCTCATTCCAATGAAGCTAATAACACTACACACCTCAGTACAAACATGACAGGTTTCGACCAGCACAAAGTTGGTAGTAACCCGGTAAAATGATTGTGCTGTTGCAGTGTTTAGCATTTGTGGTCTAAAAACAAATCAATCTAGGCGTACTTCTGCACTTTCTGACTGCTGTCACCATGGTGAAATCACCTGACCACTACCAAAGTGCGTTGAGGCCTCACATGGAGGTAGTATGGCGCTATAGAAATGCTGCAATACAATGCAATACAACCTTCTGACTCTATTCCATTCTGCTTTGAGGGTACGGCTTACCTCTGCTAATGTTATGTTATGTTAATGTAATCTTATAAGGCGCACAGCTACCCAAGGGTTTCCCGGCGCCGCCCATCAGTAACAGAAAAATGAAAAGAAAGAGGGAATGGAATCTACATATTAAACAACCAGGTTTTTAAGCCCTTACGATAGTTCTCATAAATGGTTTCAGTCCGAAGTGCCATAGGAAGGGAGTTCCACAAGGAGGGGCCAAGGTAGGAAAAGGACCGACCGCCCATACGTGACAGCCTGGTCTTAGGCACTCTAAATTTCGCCTGAGTGGCAGAACGTAAGGAACGTGAGGGGAGGATGGGTGAACTAAAGCATTCAGATATTGGGGCGCTTTACCACTTTTGATTTTGAACATATAGCTGAGGGCTTTGAACTTTATACGGTTCTCAACCCTGAGCCAATGAAGATCTCGGAGGGCGCCTGAAATGGAAGCTGTTTTTGGGGTCTTACAGAGCAGCCTAGCTGCCGCATTTTGTACCAGCTCTAACTTCCGTACCACATCTTTATTGGCTCCTAAATACAGAATGTTGCCGTAGTCCAGCCTTGAAGTAACAAGAGCATGGACCACAGTACGTTGTGTGGACAGAGGCAACATCCAGAGGATTTTCCTGAGCCATTTAAGGATACTAAAACAAGTGGAAGACACTTTCACTGCTTGTTGCCTCATAGAAAGCAGGTCATCGATTATGATACCTAAATTCCGGACCTGCAGATTGGGCTGGGGCAAGGCACCCATTTCAGGTGGCCAATGTTGGGGGCCCCACAAATCTTTATTCTTGCCCAATATCATCACATCTGTCTTTTCTCCATTGAGTTTAAGCAGTTTGGCTTGCAACCAGCCTGCTATATTCCTCAACCCAGACTGAAGAGAGGATGGTTTAGACGCCCTGTCCGCAGATAAGGAGAAAACAATCTGGGTGTCATCGGCATAGGAAAAAAGGGACAACCCAGAATCTTCAGCAATCGACGCCAGAGGCCTGACATAGATGTTGAATAATAGAGGGCTAAGGATCGAGCCTTGAGGAACACCGTAGGGTGAAGAATAGGTTTTGGAACTGGATGTGGGAGAGAAGACTTGGAAAGTACGATCAGCCAGGAAATCTTTAAGCCAGTTAAGTGCCACGCCAGTCACACCCAAAGATTGCAAGGCTTGCAAAAGCAGAGTATGAGAAACCGTGTCAAACGCGGCACTTAAGTCTAGGAGTATAAGGGCCACGGTATCCCCGGTAGCAACATGGTTGCGTAATATATCTGTGACTCCAAGCAGGGTAGTCTCCATTGAAAAACCTGGTCGGAAGCCAGACTGTGAGCCATGCAAAACATTTTGGGACTCAACAAAAAATGACAGATGGATGTTGACGTGTTTTTCCAAAATATTTTAAAAGGCCGGGAGCAGAGAAATGGGCCGGAAGTTAGACAGTTGCGTGGGGTCAGCGTTAACTTTTTTTAAAAGTGGAAGAACCATTGCATGCTTCCAAGCAGATGGTACCTTAGCTTCCATTACGGAGGCATTAAGCAACTCCATAATTAGCAGCAGAGATGACTCTTCAAATTTCTGGAGCACAGTAATGGGGACTGGGTCCCTAGGGGAGCCGGATCTAAGACTGTCCAAAATTCGCCTAAAGGAATTGATATCTACAGACACCCAAGTTTCTAAATTGCTAATGGGTAGCAAGAATGTTCCAGCCTGAGGATCCGTACTTTTGATAGACTGATCAAGATTCTTCATGTGCTGTTTTCCATTAGCTAGTTGGCCTTCCTTAAGTGTGGAATATATACTTTCGACTTTATTAAGAAAGAACATAGCAAGATCATCACATTGTGATTCAGTGCGATCCGGGGATTTGGGTAGGCACGCTGCGCCCGATAGTTCTTTAACAAGCTTGAACAATGTTTTGGCATTGTTCTGTGCCTTAGAAATAGTAGAGGTCACATGCTATGCATGCGCAGCTTTGCAAAGTGAGTGGTAGTTTCTTTTGGCCGACTTATAAGCTAATTTTGTATCTGGGGCGTAGTTCTTTCTCCAGCGTCTCTCTGACGCTTTGCATTTACTTTTCTCCGCTTTTAAACTCTCAGAAAACCAAGGGGCAGGTGGCCGGTGATTGTTCACCTTCTTAACTGAAGACGGAAGACAAACATCAATGGAGTCGAGTATCCAATTGTGTATGGCATCCGCGTCTGTTGCCGAAATTGGGCAGGAGATAGGGATGCTCTTAGATAGGAACTTATTAAAGGTTCCAATATTTAGTTTGCCCCAATTTTTTTTATTCGATTTATAGCCAGACACGTTAGGGACTAGGCACAATAAGTCTTTTTTGACCTGAAAGCCCACCAGGAAATGATCAGACCAGAGAACTGGAAGAGCTGGACAGCAGCTGATGTTAGGCAGATTAGAAAAGATAGGGTCCAATAAATGGCCAGCAGCATGAGTGGAACCCGAATTGCAAAGCAAAATGTTCATAGCTGCTAGATCTAAGATAAGTGCAGCACTAATGGCGCATGCCGGGTCATAAAAATGTAGATTAAGATCACCCAGAATGGTGAAATTAGCAGCATCTAAGAGATAGGGAGCAACTAGATCAGGGAAAGAGTCAGCCCATACCCCAGCGGGCCGATACACCAGGATACCAGAAAAGGAGACCTGAGGGTTAATGGTAAGTTTAAATAATGCCGACTCACAACCCGCAAAAGATAAATCTTCGAATTTGCATGTGTAGAAATCTTTGTAAATGATTGCAATACCTCCTCCCATTTTAATTCTCCTATCTCTCCTAACTATCGTATAGTTAGGTGGTAGCGCAATCGCAATGTCAGGTCCAGAACACTCCTGCAACCAGGTTTCAGTGAGAAAAATAGCGTCAGGCTGCTCATTGACGATTGATCATTGACAAATGCAGTCTGTTCAGCAAAAGGGCTTGACCCAGAGCTGCCATATGGTTGTAGTTCAAGATGTTGGTTCTTTATGAGGTGTGCTTTCTTGGACAGGTAGGGGCAACAAACAAACCAACTCTACTGCTACTAAAAACTTCCCCTAAAAACATAAACAAGACCTATTGGCCGTAACAATGCTTGTTTATAGTACTTCATTCAACAGAGTATATTGTAGATACCTGCCCCCATACAGTGAAAAAGGCAATGTAATTCTAATGCCATAACATTTTTATCTTTCGCTCAAGCATAATACATCTAATAGTTCTGTCATGAATTCTTAGCTTGCATCATATTCAGCCCCAAAAGCTTGTACTACTACTGAACCTAATGTCATTTTACACTGAATTCGTGTTGAATTCGTGTTAAATCTGATTTACAGAGTGTCCAGCGTGACCAGAAAAATCTCAATAAATCCCTTTCCAGGGTAGGAAGTGTATTGGAAAACCCCCAAACTTCCTGAGGCTGTAGAGCTAGGCATTTCTCTGTAAGGATTAGGGGCCACATGTACAAAGATTCCTGTTTGCGATTTCCTAATAGCGAAATTTTGTGATTCGCTATTAGGAAATCGCAAACAGCTATGTACTACAGGGTTTTTAACACTATTTGCAATTCCAAATGGGTTGCAATTGACCTACCTCATTAATATTCATGAGGTAGGTCTCCATTGGAGACTCACTGGGAATCGCTAAAAACACAGGCATGGTGGACTGCTGGGGCTGCTTTTAAATAAAGAAATGTTTTCTTTTTTTTTTTAAAATGCAGCGTGTTTCCTGAAAGGAAAATGGGATGCATTTCAAAAACAAAAATGAAAAGTTTTGTTTTCATTTATTAAGAGTAGGCAGAGGTCCGTGGGACCCCTACCTGCTCTTAAAAAAAGTTTTTGCATACATTCACAAAGGGAAAGGGGTCCCTTGGGGACCCCAACTTGAAGTTGGCGGTAAAATGTGAATGTTTTGCGACCGCATTCTGGTTGCAAAACATTCATACAAACCCTTGCGAGTATCTATTAGAAAGGGATGCCCCTAACACCCCCTTACTAATACCGACTCGCTAACCCATCTTACGATTCGGTAATAGGTTACTGAATAGTAAAGTAGAGTTTGGTACATGTGAAAAGGTTTTTTGGGAGTTGCAAAGGACTGATTTGCAGAATTGGGCCTTTTGCAACAAGCAAAAAGCTTTGTCAATGTGGCCCTCAATGTGATATTACACATAGCGCTGTGATTTGGCAGTGGACAGTTGTATTGCGCACATACTTATATATAACTGCATTCATGTTGGTAGAAGTATGCCTGAAACCAGTGTATTGGACAGTGTAGGAAATTGGGTTATTGGTTGAGAAGAGTTGAAGCCCCACTCAGGCAACAACTGCAATCCTTGTCAGGGAGACCCACAAAAATCTCTAAATAAAAACAACAAGGTGATGGATGGAATGCTTGAATTAGTCTCAACCACTGGCAATCACTCTGGCCGCATTGTGGCCGTATCCCAATCCATAGTTCATCGCCCATCATGCCACCTCAGTTTGGACCCCGCAATATGCCTTGACTCTGTTCCTCATTGGAACAGGCCAGCCCAAACTGCCAGGCCAGATCCTCCCTGAATCGGAGCATATGCAACCCATGGCTGGTTTTGCACTTATTAGAGCTCAGCTTGGTTCCAGTGGCACAGTGAGCCTGGAACCAGCGCATCTCCAACAAGGATCCACAAAGCGCACCGCAACACAGATTTAATGTACTTTGTTCAGTGTGCCTAATTTGGTCCCTGTAGTTGGCCCGTGCTCCATTGCTGTGGGCCTGAACTTGTGGATTTGTCCAGGTCCGGCCCGACCAGATATCCCCGGTTGGCATTTTATGATTTTAGGTGCTATTCTACAGTTTATTCTTTAAAAATTCATAATGCTGGTCAACTGATTGGATTTTTGTCTTTTTGTTCTTGTTTTATTTATTAAATTAAGCTTTATTTTTCTAATCTGGTGTGGGATCCCTTTTGTGTGGTATTTTCACTTCTTTACCGTCTGAAGCGTGGGACAAATACTTTATAAATTGCCTCTAAGTTAAGCCTGGCTGTTTGTGCCAAGCTACCAGGGGATTGAGCACAGGTTCATTTGGTGTTTGCTTATTGCTTACCCTGACTAGGATTCTGGTTGCTGCTTGCCCAGGGCTCACACCTTAGTTAATCAGTAACCCAATTTCAAACACTCAGTTACTGGCAATCGCTCAAGGCCGCATCCCAATCTATACTTTTTCACCCACCATGCCACCTCAGTTTGCACCCAGTCATATCAAAATTAGCCTTCACCCTTCTCTTCATGGGAACAGTCCAGCCCAAACCACCAGGCCAGGTCCTCCCGGAACCAGAACACAAGCAACTCAGGGCTGGTTTCACCCTTATTAGGGCTCTTCAGCCAGGTAAAGCTTGGTTCCAGTGGCACAGTGAGCCTGGGGCCCATGTCTGGGCATTTCCGGCGCACTTAAAGCGCCAAATACAAAAACAACGGGTGATGGATGGAATGCTACCTCAGTTTTTTCCCAGCCATCTACAATTCAATCTTGACCCTGCTCCTCATGGGAACAGTCCTGCCAGAACTGCCAGCCTGGTCCTCCCTGAACTTTCTAAAAGTGTCATTTTTTGGATTGTGACTTAAAATTTGACTTTTCCATTAAAGAGGAGTTTAAATTACAATTCATTTGAGTCTAAACATGACATCTCTACCTACTCTCAGTCCAAAATTATCACTTATTCATTGTCGGAAGGTAACCCACTGTTAGTCAATGGGAAAGATGGGCCTTACAGTAGTGAAAAAGGGTTTAGGAGTTTTTCACTACCAGGACATGAAAGACTTAAACCCACATGTCCTATTTTTTTTTAATACAATGCACAATCCTATGGCCCTTTAGGGCTTACCTTAGCGGAGATGTATATTATATTATTATCAAAAGGAAGATCAGATGAGCCCTCTTAGGCATATATGGTTGCTGACTTTGTTTAGCGCAGGGGCGGGCGGTTCGATCAGTGCAGCAGCAGTTATAGCTTCACAGCGGCCCCTCTGTCATAAGGATCACTGACTTTGCTCAGCACTCAGGCAGACGGCCCGATTGGTGCAATAGCAGTAGCAAATAAATTCCCAACAGCCTCCTCTGGCATATTGGCTCGCTGAATTGGTTTAGCACACAGCCAGACTGCCCAATTGGTGCTGCAGTAAATATCTGCATGGTAGCCCTACTGTGACATATGGGGCCGACTTGCTTCAGCACATGGGGGGTCGGTCCAATCAGTACTGTAACAATTATTTTCATTGCAGCCTCCTCTGGCATAAAAGGTTGCTGTCTTGGCTCAGCACATGGGTGAAGGCTTAATCAGTGCTATAGTGATTATCGTCACGATGGCGCCCTTTGGCATATTGGGTTGCTGACCTGGGTCAGCACTTGGACGGATGGCCGATTGGTGCGGTACTATGTCTAAAAAGAATTCCCTTTGGGAAACCACCATAACCTACTTGATCACTCACTGCTTCACTCAAACACCTATTCACACAGGAATGTACCAGTAGCCAAAAGTCAAATATATGGATGGTTTATTCATCAATTAAAATGCAATAGATTAAAAAATAATTAAAAAAGGAAGAAGTCAATCAATTCATAAAATCAAATACAATTTCATCAAGAATTATTAAAAATGTGCAGCAAAAACATTTATAACACAATGCACCGCCACTTATAAGCTAGTGTCAATGTTCCATTAAAAATACATAATTGTTTACAAAATTACAATAACTCCAATTGTATGCATTAGTTTATATACAACAAGACCAAGAAGCGACGCGTTTCGGTGGTATCAGCAGGTCCAAACCACCTTCTTCAGGCTTTATATTAAAACGTGATCCAGCACTTTAAAATCTATATATAAAAAATAATATATAAATATATGTACATATAGAATCAAAACATATATCACAAAATATTCATTTGGTGCACATAAACATATTTATCCTTTATTTTAAGCAATGCATTAAATCATCATGAAAAAAACACACATACACAAGACCATCGGCTCTGTCACATGATTCCTTAAGATCTCCCCATTAACACTCAATTCTCCAAACATAATTCAACTACTTATCAAACACGGACTCCCATATATCTCAGGCTGTAAGAATAGCTCTGTTTGGTATGTCTATATTGGCGAGAGACACTACCCCTCTTTCCACATTCACCTACCATGAACATCACTTAATAAATGATGAATGTATTTATCCGTTTACCATTTTTGCACAGCCTCTCTTACATTCACACAAACGGAATAACTCCACACACCCACCGTAATATCAACGTGCGGTCTATGTAACGGGAAATGAGATCCTCCCAGTCTCTAGTGGCCAACAGGTCCCAGACTGCACTGGATAAAGATCCTATTTTTAAACAAGGAACAGCCGACATTAACCCAAAAATGATTATTATACTCTTATATTTTCACTTATTTTCTCCTCATGTTGCATCTTAAATACTGCCACATACCTCAAAAAAAAAAATTCTTTGAACATAGGGCCTGTCACAATCTGTAGAAATGTGTCATCCGCTGGAAATGGGCCAAAAGTTACTGTCCTGCAATCCAACATCAGGGACATTATTGGTAGTCATAGGACTCTCATACCTAATAATATGAGCTCTATTCAAGCTTTAGAGACAGTTCTTTTCATTTTTATTTTTATTGTGACTATTACCTTTGTTGTAGTTCAAATAAAATCCCTCTTAGGGCCAGGATTTACATCAATTTCCTGTTCTTTGATTTCACCCTTCTAGATTTTTTAAAATATTAACACCTAAAATATAAAGAAAACATAATCTCACTTATATCATTCTTTCTTTTTAATTTAAGCAGACTTCAAAATTAAAGACTCAAACCCGGACTAGAAAAGCCTATACTGCGCTACTATCTAGCGATTTCTCTTGTTATATCCAACATTAAAATATTCTAACTTACTAATTGTGGACATAATAAACCTGCTTATATATGGTTAAAAAATGGGTACTTAGTACCCGTTTCAATTTATACATAGCCACTATTGCGGGCCCTTCAATCTAAAAACTGCCCACTTTAAAATAATATGCATTCTCAAACTGTGAATACATGAAACTTACTAAACTATTGAGAAAACGGCGATTAATAATTAGCAAAGTACACCGCACATTATCCTCGCTCTACATGTAGCTCCACTCACCGGGATTTAAAATCTCCGTTCCTGGTACAAATCGCCCGTCCTTGTAGGTAAATCTGTAACCTCCATTCTTGCATTTTTATACCCTTTCCGGTCTGCTTAATTGGTCGCGCCAAAAACATACCCGGTGCTGGAGAGTGAGAACAGACTATCCTGAATCCTCAACACTAGAAAGTAAAGACGGACTACCCAAAGGGATTTATAACGCCATCTTCGAATGTGGGAAATACTCCATATTCCTATGTTAAGTGGCCATATAAATGTTTACATTTTGCCAATCAAGTAATCATCGGGAGTCATCGTTGGCCTACAGTGTGGTAAGTTCTAAATTTTAATATTAACACTGTAACGCAAACCCATAAATGCCGTGTGGGCCACACTGTTGTCCAAGTGTAAAAATGTGGCATAGTGAGGCGGGAGACGTCATGCGTTCACATCAGCAACACAACGCTGCTTCATATCGACAAGCATAGGGTGCAGGTTTGTGTTACCCACTGCGCTGGTGCAACACTTAGCACTGTAGTGCCAAGGCTGGCACCCTTGCGCAATACTGCGTGCATGACAAAGATTGTTTGTGTACAGGACGGGTGACTGTACATAAACAATCCAAGGCATTGTTTCTGGAACCTGTGTGCTGCACAAAAGGAAGTGTAAAAATGCTATGCTGTCCTCATCATTATTTGGTACGTTTGCTACGCTGCCCTTCTACATAGGCTCCGTGTGACAATGTATGAGATATGAACAATTGATCAAAGGAAATAGGACATCTCCAGAGTGCCATACAACACCAACATCGGTGAAACAGCCTTGTGCGATCTGCAGCAATGCTATTGTACACAGAGCATGTGTTACATCATGTTGCGTGGACAAATGGGGCCTTGTGAATGTGTCACACAACTAGTATGTGCAAGTTTGCTAGCATCATTGTCTTTTTTGGCCCAACTCAGCATTCACAGGTCTCGTGTGAATGGCAGGCAAAGTAGACCCAATCATGTAGCCAACATGAAATGCAACAGTACAGTTACGGAGCATTGTCAGTTATGGTGATGATTTGTATGGTGAATATGACCCGTGAGATTTTACGTCTGATACCAACACACATTTCTTTTCATGTCTCACAGCTGGACGACCTCTCATCACACAGGGGGACATCGACAGCTTCACGGACCCACATGCCACTGGTGAGTTTGGCCATCATAAATTGGCATAGTGCCATTTCATGAATGTCAGGGTCAAATGAAAGATGTTGTGGTCTGCAGTATGGGTGTGTATCAAATGTACCTTGCCTACAGTATGATGATGTATTGTGGAAGTCAGAAGTGTGCACAAATATGTAAGTGAAAATCGAGCAATGCATTTGTCTTCCAGATGTAACTTTGCATATCCCTAGTCAGTGATACACATGCAAATTTGAACTATGGGTTCTGTCACAACAGCACATGCATGTGGATTACAGAGCGTACAGATAGGAGAGGAGACATGTAAGTGGTGTTGCTGATGAGTATGAGCAGACATGGAATGCATGTACATCCTTGACTGAGATGACTGTGCAAGTGGGTCCGATCATGCACAAGGAGGCAGTCATTTTCAAGCCGTGTGTGCTCATACACCGGTCGGCAGTGTGATTTTGTAGGTATGCTGCATGCCAGCTTAACTGAAGTAGCAGTGTGTAGCTTTGAGCCAGGCATATCAATACCACGTTCCCCAAACACCTAGCAAAGATGGGTCTATGAATCTCATTAGCATGTTTGGCCACTGCAATGGTGTTGTCAAGCTGTCTCCTTGGGGTCATTCCCTGGTCGACTCAGGCTCAGGTGTAAGAGCCCCTCTGTCCAAATTGGTGACATTACTCCAAATCTGAGAGAAAGCATTACCCATTACAACACAGTAACCATTAGGACTCCAGGGTGCCGTTACAATGGGGAATGCATTGTAACAGTTTGCGTTGTAGAGGCCTATGTAGTTAAAATGTTTTACGGAGTGATCATAGCGGATCCAAGACATGCATGATTGACGAATTTGAGGAAACAATGTTTCCCCCTCTCGGCAGCAACGCATCACCTATTGTGATGTAGTGATGGAGAGAGGGCCAGCGCTTCATGTACAAGTGAGTGTTCAGCCACCTGACGTCTTTCCATGTGTGCTGCATGATGCAGCACAGATACAAGTGTGAGTAGGGCTGTTCCAGGATTGCTCATGTGCAGGTAGGGTATCCTTCCGACACATTAACAAGCCCCCCCTTCACACAGACACCCTTGCACTCTTGTGCAAGAATGCCTGTGTTTGCGCAGACTTGATGAACTGCACACAGTCGCTGGGCGACATGCAGGCCTGCCAATGAGCATTGTACATATGATGCAGCACTGTGTTACAGGAGAGGATGAGGGTGGCGCTACACACGGCGGGCTAATGCCTCCCTCCTCCGATTCCTTGTACATGTCACCCTCAGTCAGGGTATGCAATGGCACCATCATTTGACACTGACAGTCTCATTTGCTTGTGACAGTACATGTCCCATTATTAGTAAAGATACAGAAGGTGTGCTGTCCCTAATTACGAGACAAGGGAAAACTGCTTTTGCGTGGTCATGAAGTGTAGGAGGATGAGGAGTCCTCCTCTTGGAATATGGGGCCCTCACACACCCAGCAAGGTGTCATGCTTCATCATATGGGCTGCTCCTCATCAGGTCGGCGCTGCAATACATGACGGGCCCGCACAATAGAGCGCCCTACCTGAGATATAATCTCAGACATGCGCCTTTGTTTCTTTTAATCAGGCAGGGAGACCCATTCATTAAAATAGTTATTGCTGGTACTCCCTTACCTGTTTTAAATTTCCTTCAGATTATACACCTCCACTCCTTCATCTACACTGATCAGGCCCCTCACCCCCACGGCACCAAACGGCAATTCGGAATAAAAGATATCCCCCAAAGAGCCCCTCATAGGGAACCCGTCACTGTCAGTAACTCCAAGGAGAGAAACGGGGGAAAGGGGAAGAGGACGCGAACCACACTGCTTGGCACACCACCACTCCTTTTCTAAAATACGCATTATGGTGAGCGCAGCACATCATACATCTGGTGGCAGCCCTACTGAATCTCCACTGGACTCACATTGATTGTGCTTTCAGCATTTACACCCTCCCAGGATGGACGGGGAGCATCCAATGGACGGCATGTGGAGTTTGGCTTTGGCTGTAATTTATATCCTTCTGTTCTATCTTTTTATTGCACAATTGTGGCACTAGAACTACGCAGACCCCTCCTGTGCTTCTCGGCTGATTCCAGAGAGGGAGGGTTTACCCTGAATTCCACTAATCCACAATATACAGGTGTGTGGGTTGGTCTGGCAGGGTGGAGCGTCGATAAGTGGGAGCTCAGTTAACTTTGTGCTTGTGCTCTTGGGATATGGTGTTTAGAGGTTGCCATATGAGGAAGACAATATAATAATTTCTCTGTTTTGGAAAATAAAAAAAAATGTGAAGCACAATGAGGTGCTCTGCAACCGAAACAACCATGTAGAGGTGATGGCCTGGTGCAGGTTATCTAATGTGCAATTTCAGAGGCATGGCGCGAAGACAAAGGGGGCTGCACTTTCAATGTACGACCGGTGCTGGGTTTAAAACATAACCAAGGCAATGGGAAAATAGGGCAATTGCTGCTATTAGTACCTGGGGTAGTACTTTAACACCTCACCAGGCCAGCAAATGGGAATGGCCCCATTGCTGGATATATTTACAGGTCCACAAAGGGGGCACTCACTCTGTGCCTGGCAACTCACAATCTCCCTTTGTGTGCAGTGGGCAAACTGGAAGCATGAGTAGTGTCTCACCTAAATTGGGGAAAACACTGCTACATTCTCCTGCAGCTCCTCTGATTACATTTGCTAAGGAAATTCCAATCGGCCAAAGAATAGTAGAAAAAAGTAAATCGACTTTGTCTGCTTTTCCTTGACTGATTAAGCTTCTCCCAGAGAACTGCTGCACTTGAGAAGAGCAGAGGGAGCAGTGAGGGAGAAGGTAGCGGTCTTTTCCCATAATTATTCAGGTGGGAGGCTGCTCATGCATCAATAGCACTTCGTTTTGGGGTGATGGGGGGTACTAATCGCCTTATTACTCTTACCTGCAGAGAGGTAACGGCTGTTAATTACCCCCTGCACACAGGAGTTAATTGCAGAGGGTGCCCTCGTGTGCAGACAGCAACCCTTAATTAGTGTGCATGGGATTGTCTCCCCCTCCTATCGCTAACTTCTTACTTGCCACCTCTTGCTCATCATCCTCTCCCCTTCCTCCTGCTATTCCAACTCCACTGGTGGTTTAGAAGATTGGTAAACATTGTGACTGCATCTTTAACAGTTTGAATCAACTAAAAAGCTCCTCTGGCACATTGACTGTCCATTTTCATCCTCCTTTGCTTGTCACTACTCTGTGGTGTCCTCCATCTACGAACTCTGGTGACCACTGTTGTTTGTGAACTCTGGTGTCCTCTCTTCCAGTCTTCTTGTAAAGAAGAGAGGCAGGACACGACAGAGTACAACACCATTCCAGCGACCACACTGTCTGCATTCATGTGCATGTCGTCCTGTGAGGACATGAACCCCTCCTGAGCAGGTTATATATCCACCTCCACTTATCTGTCACACATGTGTAGCTCCCTTCCTTTGTGCACCAACACCATCACACACTTCCTGAAGTACATTTAGCTCTCTGATGAAGTGTCAGGGATTTACCTGCTAGAGACCTAATTTTAATTTATATTTTGCACTAATAAAAAGTGAAACATCAGGCGATCGTATTAGATAAATTGCTCGAGGTGATAATATAGTAGGGGGTCGTAGCCGCTTGTAGTCCCTTCTATAATACAGATTGTGCTGGCACACATATAGCGCCCAGTGTCATAACAATAGCTCCTGCGGTGCAGGGGCCGAGCTCCAGGGGCCCCCTCCGGCACTGTGCATGTGCGGCTTCCCCTCACCTGAGAGCTACCTGACTGGAGGGGCCCCTCCATGTAACTTGCAGGGGGCCCTCTCAGGTTTTGTTACGCTACTGATAGCACCACCACGATCCTAAGGGGTATGCTGTCATTGGCATGAGGGCTGCTTATTGTTTTCCATGCGCGGGTCCCCCAGGCATCATAAGGTAGACCAAGACAAGGAAGACCAGTTTCTGTCGCAATCCCTAAGTAGGGCATGGTAGTTATTATAATTATATGATTCAATGACAGATGAGTTGTCAGGTCGAAGGTCCCCACTGGAAAAGTCGAATAAGGTTCCCTCTCTACATTAGGAAACGGAACCACAAGTTTGGTTGACAGATCATAGCTTTTTGGCAGATTCCATGCACCTGCCAAACCCTAACCTACCAGTTCCTTAGCATTATGTGGTAGTATCTCATTCCAATGAAGCTAATAACACTACACACCTCAGTACAAACATGACAGGTTTCGACCAGCACAAAGTTGGTAGTAACCCGGTAAAATGATTGTGCTGTTGCAGTGTTTAGCATTTGTGGTCTAAAAACAAATCAAGCTAGGCGTACTTCTGCACTTTCTGACTGCTGTCACCATGGTGAAATCACCTGACCACTACCAAAGTACGTTGAGGCCTCACATGGAGGTAGTATGGCGCTATAGAAATGCTGCAATACAATGCAATACAACCTTCTGACTCTATTCCATTCTGCTTTGAGGGTACGGCTTACCTCTGCTAATGTTATGTTATGTTAATGTAATCTTATAAGGCGCACAGCTACCCAAGGGTTTCCCGGCGCCGCCCATCAGTAACAGAAAAATGAAAAGAAAGAGGGAATGGAATCTACATATTAAACAACCAGGTTTTTAAGCCCTTACGATAGTTCTCATAAATGGTTTCAGTCCGAAGTGCCATAGGAAGGGAGTTCCACAAGGAGGGGCCAAGGTAGGAAAAGGACCGACCGCCCATACGTGACAGCCTGGTCTTAGGCACTCTAAATTTCGCCTGAGTGGCAGAACGTAAGGAACGTGAGGGGAGGATGGGTGAACTAAAGCATTCAGATATTGGGGCGCTTTACCACTTTTGATTTTGAACATATAGCTCAGGGCTTTGAACTTTATACGGTTCTCAACCCTGAGCCAATGAAGATCTCGGAGGGCGCCTGAAATGGAAGCTGTTTTTGGGGTCTTACAGAGCAGCCTAGCTGCCGCATTTTGTACCAGCTCTAACTTCCGTACCACATCTTTATTGGCTCCTAAATACAGAATGTTGCCGTAGTCCAGCCTTGAAGTAACAAGAGCATGGACCACAGTACGTTGTGTGGACAGAGGCAACATCCAGAGGATTTTCCTGAGCCATTTAAGGATACTAAAACAAGTGGAAGACACTTTCACTGCTTGTTGCCTCATAGAAAGCAGGTCATCGATTATGATACCTAAATTCCGGACCTGCAGATTGGGCTGGGGCAAGGCACCCATTTCAGGTGGCCAATGTTGGGGGCCCCACAAATCTTTATTCTTGCCCAATATCATCACCTCTGTCTTTTCTCCATTGAGTTTAAGCAGTTTGGCTTGCATCCAGCCTGCTATATTCCTCAACCCAGACTGAAGAGAGGATGGTTTAGACGCCCTGTCCGCAGATAAGGAGAAAACAATCTGGGTGTCATCGGCATAGGAAAAAAGGGACAACCCAGAATCTTCAGCAATCGACGCCAGAGGCCTGACATAGATGTTGAATAATAGAGGGCTAAGGATCGAGCCTTGAGGAACACCGTAGGGTGAAGAATAGGTTTTGGAACTGGATGTGGGAGAGAAGACTTGGAAAGTACGATCAGCCAGGAAATCTTTAAGCCAGTTAAGTGCCACGCCAGTCACACCCAAAGATTGCAAGGCTTGCAAAAGCAGAGTATGAGAAACCGTGTCAAACGCGGCACTTAAGTCTAGGAGTATAAGGGCCACGGTATCCCCGGTATCAACATGGTTGCGTAATATATCTGTGACTCCAAGCAGGGTAGTCTCCGTTGAAAAACCTGGTCGGAAGCCAGACTGTGAGCCATGCAAAACATTTTGGGACTCAACAAAAAATGACAGATGGATGTTGACGTGTTTTTCCAAAATATTTTAAAAGGCCGGGAGCAGAGAAATGGGCCGGAAGTTAGACAGTTGCGTGGGGTCAGCGTTAACTTTTTTTAAAAGTGGAAGAACCATTGCATGCTTCCAAGCAGATGGTACCTTAGCTTCCATTACGGAGGCATTAAGCAACTCCATAATTAGCAGCAGAGATGACTCTTCAAATTTCTGGAGCACAGTAATGGGGACTGGGTCCCTAGGAGAGCCGGATCTAAGACTGTCCAAAATTCGCCTAAAGGAATTGATATCTACAGACACCCAAGTTTCTAGATTGCTAATGGGTAGCAAGAATGTTCCAGCCTGAGGATCCGTACTTTTGATAGACTGATCAAGATTCTTCATGTGCTGTTTTCCATTAGCTAGTTGGCCTTCCTTAAGTGTGGAATATATACTTTCGACTTTATTAAGAAAGAACATAGCAAGATCATCACATTGTGATTCAGTGCGATCCGGGGATTTGGGTAGGCACGCTGCGCCCGATAGTTCTTTAACAAGCTTGAACAATGTTTTGGCATTGTTCTGTGCCTTAGAAATAGTAGAGGTCACATGCTATGCATGCGCAGCTTTGCAAAGTGAGTGGTAGTTTCTTTTGGCCGACTTATAAGCTAATTTTGTATCTGGGGCGTAGTTCTTTCTCCAGCGTCTCTCTGGCGCTTTGCATTTGCTTTTCTCCGCTTTTAAACTCTCAGAAAACCAAGGGGCAGGTGGCCGGTGATTGTTCACCTTCTTAACTGAAGACGGAAGACAAACATCAATGGAGTCGAGTATCCAATTGTGTATGGCATCCGCGTCTGTTGCCGAAATTGGGCAGGAGATAGGGATACTCTTAGATAGGAACTTATTAAAGGTTCCAATATTTAGTTTGCCCCAATTTTTTTAATTCGATTTATAGCCAGACACGTTAGGGACTAGGCACAATAAGTCTTTTTTGACCTGAAAGCCCACCAGGAAATGATCAGACCAGAGAACTGGAAGAGCTGGACAGCAGCTGATGTTAGGCAGATTAGAAAAGATAGGGTCCAATAAATGGCCAGCAGCATGAGTGGAACCCGAATTGCAAAGCAAAATGTTCATAGCTGCTAGATCTAAGATAAGTGCAGCACTAATGGCGCATGCCGGGTCATAAAAATGCAGATTAAGATCACCCAGAATGGTGAAATTAGCAGCATCTAAGAGATAGGGAGCAACTAGATCAGGGAAAGAGTCAGCCCATACCCCAGCGGGCCGATACACCAGGATACCAGAAAAGGAGACCTGAGGGTTAATGGTAAGTTTAAATAATGCCGACTCACAACCCGCAAAAGATAAATCTTCGAATTTGCATGTGTAGAAATCTTTGTAAATGATTGCAATACCTCCTTCCATTTTAATTCTCCTATCTCTCCTAACTATCGTATAGTTAGGTGGTAGCGCAATCGCAATGTCAGGTCCAGAACACTCCTGCAACCAGGTTTCAGTGAGAAAAATAGCGTCAGGCTGCTCATTGACGATTGATCATTGACAAATGCAGTCTGTTCAGCAAAGGGCTTGACCCAGAGCTGCCATATGGTTGTAGTTCAAGATGTTGGTTCTTTATGAGGTGTGCTTTCTTGAACAGGTAGGGGCAACAAACAAACCAACTCTACTGCTACTAAAAACTTCCCCTAAAAACATAAACAAGACCTATTGGCCGTAACAATGCTTGTTTATAGTACTTCATTCAACAGAGTATATTGTAGATACCTGCCCCCCATACAGTGAAAAAGGCAATGTAATTCTAATGCCATAACATTTTTATCTTTCGCTCAAGCATAATACATCTAATAGTTCTGTCATGAATTCTTAGCTTGCATCATATTCAGCCCCAAAAGCTTGTACTACTACTGAACCTAATGTCATTTTACACTGAATTCGTGTTGAATTCATGTTAAATCTGATTTACAGAGTGTCCAGCATGACCAGAAAAATCTCAATAAATCCCTTTCCAGGGTAGGAAGTGTATTGGAAAACCCCCAAACTTCCTGAGGCTGTAGAGCTAGGCATTTCTCTGTAAGGATTAGGGGCCACATGTACAAAGATTCCTGTTTGCGATTTCCTAATAGCGAAATTTTGTGATTCGCTATTAGGAAATCGCAAACAGCTATGTACTACAGGGTTTTTAACACTATTTGCAATTCCAAATGGGTTGCAATTGACCTACCTCATTAATATTCATGAGGTAGGTCTCCATTGGAGACTCACTGGGAATCGCTAAAAACACAGGCATGGTGGACTGCTGGGGCTGCTTTTAAATAAAGAAATGTTTTCTTTTCTTTTTTTTTTTTAAATGCAGCGTGTTTCCTGAAAGGAAAATGGGATGCATTTCAAAAACAAAAATGAAAAGTTTTGTTTTCATTTATTAAGAGTAGGCAGAGGTCCGTGGGACCCCTACCTGCTCTTAAAATTTTTTTTTGCATACATTCACAAAGGGAAAGGGGTCCCTTGGGGACCCCAACTTGAAGTTGGCGGTAAAATGTGAATGTTTTGCGACTGCATTCTGGTTGCAAAACATTCATACAAACCCTTGCGAGTATCTATTAGAAAGGGATGCCCCTAACACCCCCTTACTAATACCGACTCGCTAACCCATCTTACGATTCGGTAATAGGTTACTGAATAGTAAAGTAGAGTTTGGTACATGTGAAAAGGTTTTTTGGGAGTTGCAAAGGACTGATTTGCAGAATTGGGCCTTTTGCAACAAGCAAAAAGCTTTGTCAATGTGGCCCTAAATGTGATATTACACATGGCGCTGTGATTTGGCAGTGGACAGTTGTATTGCGCACATACTTATACATAACTGCATTCATGTTGGTAGAAGTATGCCTGAAACCAGTGTATTGAACAGTGTAGGAAATTGGGTTATTGGTTGAGAAGAGTTGAAGCCCCACTCAGGCAACAACTGCAATCCTTGTCAGGGAGACCCACAAAAATCTCTAAATAAAAACAAGGTGATGGATGGAATGCTTGAATTAGTCTCAACCACTGGCAATCACTCTGGCCGCATTGTGGCTGTATCCCAATCCATAGTTCATCAATCAATCAATCAATCAATCAATCATTTGTATAGCGCGCTACTCACCCGGAGGGTCTCAAGGCGCTTGGGGGAGGGGGGTCCGCTACTGTTCGAACAGCCAGGTCTTGAGTTGCTTCCTGAAGGAGAGGTGGTCTTGGGTAAGGCGGAGGTGGATGGGTAGGGAGTTCCACGTCTTGGCAGCCTGGTAGGAGAAGGATCTTCCTCCCGTTGTGGCTCTTCGGATGCGGGGGACGGTGGCGAGGGCGTGGTTGGTCGATCGTAGCTGGCGGGTGGGAGTGTAGAAGGTCAGACGGTCGTTGAGGTATCTGGGGCCTTGGTTGTGGAGGGCTTTGTGTGCGTGGGTGAGGAGTCGGAACGTGATTCTCTTGCTGACGGGGAGCCAGTGCAGGTCTCTCAGGTGTCTGGCGATGTGGCTGTGTCGGGGGATGTCCAGGATGAGTCGAGCTGCAGCGTTCTGGATGCGTTTGAGTCTTTTTTGAAGTTTGGCTGTGGTTCCGGCATAGAGGGAGTTGCCGTAGTCCAGTCGGCTGGTGACGAGGGCCTGGATGACCGTCTTCCTGGTTTCGGTGGGGATCCACCGGAAGATCTTGCGCAGCATGCGTAGGATGTTGAAGCAAGACGAGGAGACGGCGTTGACTTGTCGGGTCATTGAGAGGGAGGAGTCCAGGATGAAGCCCAGGTGGCGTGCGTGGTCCGTTGGTTTGGGTGCGTTGCCCAGGGCAGGGGGCCACCAGGAGTCGTCCCAGGCGGAGGGTGATGATCCTAGGATGAGGACTTCCGTCTTATCTGAGTTCAGTTTCAGGCGGCTGTTCCTCATCCACTCGGCTACGTCCTTCATCCCTTCATGTAGGTTGGTTCTGGCGGTTGTGGGGTCGTTGGTGAGGGAGAGGATCAGCTGGGTGTCGTCGGCGTAGGAGATGATGTTGAGGTTGTGTTGGCGTGCGATGGCTGCGAGGGGGCTCATGTAGACGTTGAAGAGGGTGGGGCTGAGTGATGATCCTTGTGGTACGCCGCAGATGACTTCGGTGGCCTCGGAACTGAACGGGGGAGGCGGACTCTCTGGGTTCTTCCGGCGAGGAAGGAGATGATCCACTCCAGTGCCTTCTCTTGGATTCCGACGTTGTTCAGGCGTTGCACTAGGGTGCGGTGGCAGACTGTGTCGAACGCTGCGGAGAGGTCCAGGAGGATGAGGGCCGCTGTTTCCCCGTTGTCGAGCAGGGCTCGGATGTCGTCGGTGGCTGCGATGAGGGCGGTCTCGGTGCTGTGGTTGGCCCGGAAGCCGGACTGCGAGTGGTCGAGGGATCCATTCATCTCGAGGAAGGCGGCCAGTTGTCTGTTGACGGTCTTCTCGATGACTTTGGCAGGAAAAGGAAGGAGCGAGATGGGGCGGTAGTTTTTGAGGTCGGTGGGGTCCGCTGACGGTTTCTTCAGTAGGGCGCTGAGTTCGGCGTGCTTCCAGCTCTCTGGGAAGGTGGCGGTGTCGAAGGAGGTGTTGATGATGTCCCGGAGGTGGGGTGCGATGACGGCGTCGGCCTTGTTGAAGACGTGGTGAGGGCAGGGGTCGGTAGGTGATCCGGAGTGGATGGAGTTCATCGCCCATCATGCCACCTCAGTTTGGACCCCGCAATATGGCTTGACTCTGTTCCTCATTGGAACAGGCCAGCCCAAACTGCCAGGCCAGATCCTCCCTGAATCGGAACATATGCAACCCATGGCTGGTTTTGCACTTATTAGAGCTCAGCTTGGTTCCAGTGGCACAGTGAGCCTGGAACCAGCGCATCTCCAACAAGGATCCACAAAGCGCACCGCAACACAGATTTAATGTACTTTGTTCAGTGTGCCTAATTTGGTCCCAGTAGTTGGCCCGTGCTCCATTGCTGTGGGCCTGAACTTGTGGATTTGTCCAGGTCCGGCCCGACCAGATATCCCCGGTTGGCGTTTTATGATTTTAGGTGCTATTCTACAGTTTATTCTTTAAAAATTCATAATGCTGGTCAACTGATTGGATTTTTGTCTTTTTGTTCTTGTTTTATTTATTAAATTAAGCTTTATTTTTCGAATCTGGTGTGGGATCCCTTTTGTGTGGTATTTTCACTTCTTTACCGTCTGAAGCGCGGGACAAATACTTTATAAATTGCCTCTAAGTTAAGCCTGGCTGTTTGTGCCAAGCTACCAGGGGATTGAGCACAGGTTCATTTGGTGTTTGCTTATTGCTTACCCTGACTAGGATTCTGGTTGCTGCTTGCCCAGGGCTCACACCTTAGTTAATCAGTAACCCAATTTCAAACACTCAGTCACTGGCAATCGCTCAAGGCCGCATCCCAATCTATACTTTTTCACCCACCATGCCACCTCAGTTTGCACCCAGTCCTATCAAAATTAGCCTTCACCCTTCTCTTCATGGGAACAGTCCAGCCCAAACCACCAGGCCAGGTCCTCCCGGAACCAGAACACAAGCAACTCAGGGCTGGTTTCACCCTTATTAGGGCTCTTCAGCCAGGTAAAGCTTGGTTCCAGTGGCACAGTGAGCCTGGAGCCCATGTCTGGGCATTTCCGGCGCACTTAAAGCGCCAAATACAAAAACAACGGGTGATGGATGGAATGCTACCTCAGTTTTTCCCAGCCATCTACAATTCAATCTTGACCCTGCTCCTCATGGGAACAGTCCTGCCAGAACTGCCAGCCTGGTCCTCCCTGAACTTTCTAAAAGTGTCATTTTTTGGATTGTGACTTAAAATTTGACTTTTCCATTAAAGAGGAGTTTAAATTACAATTCATTTGAGTCTAAACATGACATCTCTACCTACTCTCAGTCCAAAATTATCACTTATTCATTGTCGGAAGGTAACCCACTGTTAGTCAATGGAAAAGATGGGCCTTACAGTAGTGAAAAAGGGTTTAGGAGTTTTTCACTACCAGGACATGAAAGACTTAAACCCACATGTCCTATTTTTTTTTAATACAATGCACAATCCTATGGCCCTTTAGGGCTTACCTTAGCGGAGATGTATATTATATTATTATCAAAAGGAAGATCAGATGAGCCCTCTTAGGCATATATGGTTGCTGACTTTGTTTAGCGCAGGGGCGGGCGGTTCGATCAGTGCAGCAGCAGTTATAGCTTCACAGCGGCCCCTCTGTCATAAGGATCACTGACTTTGCTCAGCACTCAGGCAGACGGCCCGATTGGTGCAATAGCAGTAGCAAATAAATTCCCAACAGCCTCCTCTGGCATATTGGCTCGCTGAATTGGTTTAGCACACAGCCAGACTGCCCAATTGGTGCTGCAGTAAATATCTGCATGGTAGCCCTACTGTGACATATGGGGCCGTCTTGCTTCAGCACATGGGGGGTCGGTCCAATCAGTACTGTAACAATTATTTTCATTGCAGCCTCCTCTGGCATAAAAGGTTGCTGTCTTGGCTCAGCACATGGGTGAAGGCTTAATCAGTGCTATAGTGATTATCGTCACGATGGCGCCCTTTGGCATATGGTGTTGCTGACCTGGGTCAGCACTTGGACGGATGGCCGATTGGTCCGGTACTATGTCTAAAAAGAATTCCCTTTGGGAAACCACCATAACCTACTTGATCACTCACTGCTTCACTCAAACACCTATTCACACAGGAATGTACCAGTAGCCAAAAGTCAAATATATGGCTGGTTTATTCATCAATTAAAATGCAATAGATTAAAAAATAATTAAAAAAGGAAGAAGTCAATCAATTCATAAAATCAAATACAATTTCATCAAGAATTATTAAAAATGTGCAGCAAAAACATTTATAACACAATGCACCGCCACTTATAAGCTAGTGTCAATGTTCCATTAAAAATACATAATTGTTTACAAAATTACAATAACTCCAATTTTATGCATTTGTTTATATACAACAAGACCAAGAAGCGACGCGTTTCGGTGGTATCAGCAGGTCCAAACCACCTTCTTCAGGCTTTATATTAAAACGTGATCCAGCACTTTAAAATCTATATATAAAAAATAATATATAAATATATGTACATATAGAATCAAAACATATATCACAAAATATTCATTTGGTGCACATAAACATATTTATCCTTTATTTTAAGCAATGCATTAAATCATCATGAAAAAAACACACATACACAAGACCATTGGCTCTGTCACATGATTCCTTAAGGTTCTCTCCATTAACACTCAATTCTCCAAACATAATTCATCTACTTATCAAACACGGACTCCCATATATCTCAGGCTGTAAGAATAGCTCTGTTTGGTATGTCTATATTGGCGAGAGACACTACCCCTCTTTCCACATTCACCTACCATGAACATCACTTAATAAATGATGAATGTATTTATCCGTTTACCATTTTTGCACAGCCTCTCTTACATTCACACAAACGGAATAACTCCACACACCCACCGTAATATCAACGTGCGGTCTATGTAACGGGAAATGAGATCCTCCCAGTCTCTAGTGGCCAACAGGTCCCAGACTGCACTGGATAAAGATCCTATTTTTAAACAAGGAACAGCCGACATTAACCCAAAAATGATTATTATACTCTTATATTTTCACTTATTTTCTCCTCATGTTGCATCTTAAATACTGCCACATACCTAAAAAAAAAAAATTCTTTGAACATAGGGCCTGTCACAATCTGTAGAAATGTGTCATCCGCTGGAAATGGGCCAAAAGTTACTGTCCTGCAATCCAACATCAGGGACATTATTGGTAGTCATAGGACTCTCATACCTAATAATATGAGCTCTATTCAAGCTTTAGAGACAGTTCTTTTCATTTTTATTTTTATTGTGACTATTACCTTTGTTGTAGTTCAAATAAAATCCCTCTTAGGGCCAGGATTTACATCAATTTCCTGTTCTTTGATTTCACTTTTCTAGATTTTTTAAAATATTAACACCTAAAATATAAAGAAAACATAATCTCACTTATATCATTCTTTCTTTTTAATTTAAGCAGACTTCAAAATTAAAGACTCAAACCCGGACTAGAAAAGCCTATACCGCGCTACTATCTAGTGATTCCTCTTGTTATATCCAACATTAAAATATTCTAACTTACTAATTGTGGACATAATAAACCTGCTTATATATGGTTAAAAAATGGGTACTTAGTACCCGTTTCAATTTATACATAGCCACTATTGCGGGCCCTTCAATCTAAAAACTGCCCACTTTAAAAAAATATGCATCCTCAAACTGTGAATACATGAAACTTACTAAACTATTGAGAAAACGGCGATTAATAATTAGCAAAGTACACCGCACATTATCCTCGCTCTACATGTAGCTCCACTCACCGGGATTTAAAATCTCCGTTCCTGGTACAAATCGCCCGTCCTTGTAGGTAAATCTGTAACCTCCATTCTTGCATTTTTATACCCTTTCCGGTCTGCTTAATTGGTCGCGCCAAAAACATACCCGGTGCTGGAGAGTGAGAACAGACTATCCTGAATCCTCAACACTAGAAAGTAAAGACGGACTACCCAAAGGGATTTATAACGCCATCTTCGAATGTGGGAAATACTCCATATTCCTAGGTTAAGTGGCCATATAAATGTTTACATTTTGCCAATCAAGTAAACCACCACATGTATCATAATATATTATTTAATACCTTAACCAATATAGAACATTAAAACTGAGACATCCTCTTTAGGTTCGTATTTATATATATACGATACGAACCATACTAATATCACTCATTTCAAAGAGAATGTACAGCTCACAACATCTTTTGCAATTACGTCTTCAAAATTGGTTTTAACCATTTATTTAAACCATTCTAACTTTGAAAAATATATATAAATAATGACATCTAAAGTGCTATTGTGCATACTGAGAGAACATTATTGAGTCAATTGATTAATCTTTCCCACTCTTCCCTAGTGTTCAAACCTAGTCTAATAGTGTTCAATATGGAAATATACCACTGTTCTCTCAATTTACGTTTTTCTTCCATGTTACCACCTCTCTTATTCATGGTAACTTTTTCAAGAATGAACCATACAAACTCTGTCTCTTTATGTCCACAATCAACAAAGTGGGACACTAGCGGAGCATTCCATTTCCTAGTTTTAATCGCTGACTTGTGTTCAGCTAGCCTTACCCTCAATTCTCGACTGGTCTCGCCTACATAGGCTAGACCACAGGGACAATGCAGGAAATAAATAACATTCTTGCTGCGGCAGTTGTTGACACTATGTGCTCTTACTGTTCTACCATTATGCGTTAGTTCTTTAGCTACCAAACATTGGTCACACATCTGACAATTACCACAACGTGTGTTTCCTTTAGCAACAGTATTGTCTAACGTCCTTTGTTTATTTTTGGGTTCTTCTCTATATGTGTGGACTAACTGGTTACGTAAATTGGTGTTTTTATTAAAAGCAAACAAAGGCTTTTCCAATTTAAATTCTTCCTGATCATTTAAGATATTCCAATGTTTGTTCACCACATTCTTTATTTTGTTACTCAAATTATTAAATTGGCTTACAAACACTACTCTTGACATCTCCCGTTCCTTTTTAGTTTTATTTAACATCGCATCGCGGTCGTAAAACCTAGCCCTTTTAAATGAATGGGATATAAGTTTTTTAGGGTACCCTCTATCCTTTAGTTTGTTCTTCAATATTTCTGAGTGTTCATAAAAATCATTGAGATCTGTGCAGTTTCTCCTAAGCTGGAGAAACTGACTGAACGGGATATTATCCTTCTGTGCCTTAGGGTGGAAACTGGAGTAGTGGAGTAAAGTATTCTTTGCCATCGGCTTAGTAAACAATTCCACCTCCAGTTTACCACCCATCGCTTTTATTGTAATGTCCAGATAATCTACCCTTTCTTTACTGTGGTGGGCCGAAAATTTTAGATTCTCATCTCCTAGATTTAACCAGATGAGAAACTCTGACAAAAGCTCAATGGGCCCATCCCAAATAAAAAACACATCGTCAATAAAGCGATGCCATTCAAGGACATTTTCATAAAATGGGGCAAGTTCATTATAGATGTGGTGTTCTTCAAAATCACCTACATATAGACAGGCCAGACTAGGGGCACAAGTGGCCCCCATGCTGGTCCCTTTCCTTTGACGATACAATTGGTCTTTAAAGAGAAAAATATTATTAAAAAGAACCACATTTGTACACTGGACAATAAATTCTTTATTGGCTCCCTCAAAATTAGAACTTGCCAGAATCCTATCAATAACATCAACAGTTGCTTGCTGGGGTATATTTGTGTAGAGAGACTCAATGTCCAGAGTAACTAGACACTGAGTCTCTCCCACAAAAGGCTTGTTTTCAACTAAACCAATAATATGCGAAGAATCCCTCACGTAAGATTTAAGTTTGCTCACTAATGGCTTTAAAAAAAAGTCTATGTACTTGCTCAATGGTTCAAGGAGTGGACCCAAACAACTCACGATGGGTCTCATTGGGGGATCAAGGCTATTTTTATGGACTTTAGGCAAACCATATAGAGCCGGGATCTTCGGATTCTGGTTATGTAAAAATTTAAATTCTTCATCATTAATCAAATTATGTTCTCTTGCCTCCACTAACAAGGCAGCACATTTCCTTTTCAAGATCACCAATTCACACTCACTTACTTTTTCATAGTGCTCCGGGATGTCCAATAATTTAAACATCCTATTGTCATAATCGCAACTATCAAATATCACCACCCCACCCCCCTTATCGGCTGGTTTGATGGTGATAGTGGTATCCTCCTTTAGTGTGCTGATTGCTATTCTTTGTTTTTATTAAGGTTATATTGTTGGTGACAATCTTTTTTGATGATATCATGAATCCCTATTTCTACTGCCTTTTCAAATATATCTATATTACTGCCAACCTGAGCTATAGATGGAGTAAACGTAGATTTCGGTCTAAAACCTGTGACATTACTTGTATCTCTCAATGGTCTATTCTCGAAAAACCTTTTCAATCTGATCTTCCTAAAAAACATTCTAAGGTCTTTTTCTAATTGAAATTTATTAATTCTTGTTGTTGGAACAAAGCTAAAACCTCTACTAAGAACCTTAATTTCTTGATCATTAAGAGTTCTTCCAGACAAATTAATTACAGGAATTTTATCTACCGCCAGTATTTCTGGCTCCTGGTCCGTATATATTCTTGAGGAGGTTGGTTGCGTACTTGTTGAGGTCTTATTTGATTTCCATTGAACCGTCCTCTCCTGTTTTTTTGTTGCTCTAAAAAAACTCCATACTCTTCACCATGCCCTCTTCCATGGTGTTCTTCTCTATTTCCTTGTTCTTCCTCACTACTTGAACCTGAGGTCTCAGAGAACGTAACTCCCTTTTTCCCTCCTCTCACATATCTCGATCTTTTGAAGGGATACCTATCCCATCCCTGATCATTTTTTTGATCATAATAATGTTCCTTCAGGAAGGGGTAAGCCAACTCGTTACTAAATCTATTAATGTCCTTTTTTAATTTATTTGATTTTTTATTTATTAAATAATCACTATAACCATCCACATCTCTATTGATCTCTTCAAGTTTTAATTTTGCCTCCTCAACAGCTGTTTGTCCCCTCAGTTCAGCTTCCAACTTTTCTATTGCTTCTTTTTCTATAATTATAATTTCCTGTGCAGTCTCAATTATTAATAACATCCAATCCCGGCTACAACGATTGGAAATCTGAGACCAAGTTTCAAGGAATTTCTTATGTTCGACAAAAACACCCGGTTCAATTCGAATTTGCAATCCAATAGGAATCACCCCAGATTTGACATATTCTATTAAAAAGTCCGCATGGGCTTCTGTTCTAATTAGTTTCTTTTTAAGATTTACTAAAGTACCCAATTTTTCACTTTTATTGGTGATAACCGTAAATTTATTTCCTTTTCTGGTGTTGATAATCTTATTGTACTGGTCGTCATTAAAACCAAATGTTTTAAACTGATCCATCTGTTACTCTAACTATGATGGATATCGCGTTAAATACGCCCCACAAAAACTCTCCAGTCACAAGGACCGTACTTAAAAGCTCCAAAAAAGATAGAGAGTGGTCCTACTTGCCAAAGGGACAGGACACCAAATGACACTATGTCTAAAAAGAATTCCCTTTGGGAAACCACCATAACATACTTGATCACTCACTGCTTCACTCAAACACCTATTCACACAGGAATGTACCAGTAGCCAAAGTCAAATATATGGATGGTTTATTCATCAATTAAAATGCAATAGATTAAAAAATAATTAAAAAAGGAAGAAGTCAATCAATTCATAAAATCAAATACAATTTCATCAAGAATTAATAAAAATGTGCAGCAAAAACATTTATAACACAATGCACCGCCACTTATAAGCTAGTGTCAATGATCCATTAAAAATACATAATTGTTTACAAAATTACAATAACTCCAATTGTATGCATTAGTTTATATACAACAAGACCAAGAAGCGACGCGTTTCGGTGGTATCAGCAGGTCCAAACCACCTTCTTCAGGCTTTATATTAAAACGTGATCCAGCACTTTAAAATCTATATATAAAAAATAAAATATAAATATATGTACATATAGAATCAAAACATATATCACAAAATATTCATTTGGTGCACATAAACATATGTATCCTTTATTTTAAGCAATGCATTAAATCATCATGAAAAAAACACACATACACAAGACCATCGGCTCTGTCACATGATTCCTTAAGATCTCCCCATTAACACTCAATTCTCCAAACATAATTCAACTACTTATCAAACACGGACTCCCATATATCTCAGGCTGTAAGAATAGCTCTGTTTGGTATGCCTATATTGGCGAGAGACACTACCCCTCTTTCCACATTCACCTACCATGAACATCACTTAATAAATGATGAATGTATTTATCCGTTTACCATTTTTGCACAGCCTCTCTTACATTCACACAAACGGAATAACTCCACACACCCACCGTAATATCAATGTGCGGTCTATGTAACGGGAAATGAGATCCTCCCAGTCTCTAGTGGCCAACAGGGCCCAGACTGCACTGGATAAAGATCCTATTTTTAAACAAGGAACAGCCGACATTAACCCAAAAATGATTATTATACTCTTATATTTTCACTTATTTTCTCCTCATGTTGCATCTTAAATACTGCCACATACCTAAAAAAAAAAATTCTTTGAACATAGGGCCTGTCACAATCTGTAGAAATGTGTCATCCGCTGGAAATGGGCCAAAAGTTACTGTCCTGCAATCCAACATCAGGGATATTATTGGTAGTCATAGGACTCTCATACCTAATAATATGAGCTCTATTCAAGCTTTAGAGACAGTTCTTTTCATTTTTATTTTTATTGTGACTATTTCGGTACCCATTATCTCACACCTCATTTCAAGTATCCACTCACCAGGGTCCCTCATTGGGCCTCGCTTAACCCTTTTGGTGCTTGCCTCGGCCAATGGCCGACGCAAGCACTACCTCCCTGGTGCAGCGCACGTCCATTGGCCGTCACCAGGGCCAAGCAAAGCACCAGAGATTGTTTTTTTTTCTTTCCCCTGGGGGAGACGCGGAAGGCTCTCCTCGTCTCCCCCGCCCCCCCGCCCCCCTTCCCGCCCATCTGAGACGTCAGCGTGCCGCGAGGCGCTCTGACGTCACTGATTTCCCCACCAGAGCGGAGGACAGCTGCAGGTAAGGCCGCGCTCGACTCCAATGGGGAAATCAGGCCGAAAACGACCTCCCCAGCCTTCAGGGAAGCCTCGTTTGAAAGGGGAGAGTCTCCCCTTTCAAACTAGGCCTTTCTGAAAGGGTTTCCATGGCCAGGAAACTCCACTAGACACCAGGGATGTCTTTGGGGGGGTCAGCCCTTGTGGGAATGGATGTCCCCCCCCCTCCCGGGGGCATATTTTTTCATTACAGAAATGTGGCTTTCCCTGGGGGGGCGCGATCGCCCCCCCCCCAAATGTAAAAAAACATTTGAAAAAATTTAAAAAATGGCGGCGAAATTGGCAGGGGGTCACTCCTCCTGCTCAGTGGCCGACCCCCTGTGGGGGCAATTTCTTTTTGTATAGCCATGTGGTTTCCGTGGGGGCTACAATCGTCCCCCAGGGAAGCCATAACTATAAAAAAAAATTGAGAAAGAGAGATCTCTCTTTCTTCATATATATATATCTATATATATATATATATATAGAGAGAGAGAGAGAGTCTCTTTCTCTCTGTAGATGATATATATATATATATACTATATATATATATATATATATATATATATATATATCTATATACATATATATGTCAATTCGTCACCGTTTCACCTCTGAGTCCACAGAAAGACGGGCCCGGACCACTGTTTAGTGCATTAAAAATCCTTTATTGCGTGCAAGACGGCATAACGCGTTTCAGCTCTCTCCGGAGCCTTGATCAGCGTTACCATGGACGTATTTAAAGTGACTAGTGCTTACGTGACTATTACCACCTGTGCAAATAATGCAATGGACATTGAAGAGTTACTGTCTCTGATTGGCTGACACATAAATAATCATTTATATATACAAAATTCGGGTAAACATAGAATAAATTCATAAAATTTAGTAAAAACTCTAGTTACATTATTCCGACATTTTATAGAAATAATCTTATTAAAACTTTTTATCTGTGGTTGACAATCAATCGACATTCATGTCATACCCCTTAATATGATTGTGTCTTTTTATGTCCTCACGTGTCTATGCATATATATAAAAAATACTACAAAGAGGGTTGTGCTATGTTGTGTATAAAGTGCAATGTGCTTAATCACCCAATCACCTAAGTGCAAAGGTTATCCCTTCGTTGACACAGTTATGGTTTGTTTCATCTTAATATGCAAGCAGGCATCATTGACTCAGTTTTGATATAAATGGTGGGGTCTCTATGTGTGCACAATAATATATCTGCCCATGTCTAATTCAGTACCCTTATTGTTTACCCTAAGGGTCATGGAGGCACACGTTGTCAAAATTGATTGAAATAAGTACTCAATATGAAGTGCAAATTACAATTTACATTATATAAATTGACAATGAAATTAATAGAATCAATAAACACACATGTGTATGGGTCAAAACATAATAATATCAGTTTAAATACCTGATGACCCAACATATTGTCTACATAATGTAGTCTACGGGACTTGTCTTGATGTGTTTTGATTAATATATGTACCTCATATGAGCTAGATAAAGTGCATGTGCTACATATCTACAAACGAATCAATTTGTCGTTATGTGAATTAGCTTGGATGTTTCCCTAGTGTTTCTAATAAAGACTTCTTGGCAATAGAACAATGTACACAGATAAAACAATTCCCAAGTTACCTGATAATCACTAAAGTCATAGTAAAATATCATAGTAAAATGTCTTGATTATAATATCATTATACATGAATAAATGCCAATAAGATTTGAATAAAACACCAGCTAAAATCATTACACATAAAATTACCTAGTTTTAAAAAGAACCCTTAAGACAATCAACTAAAAACACCTCAATATTAAAAAGCCCCATTTTTTTGTTGTTGTTATTTTATAGACATGTATATAAATCTTCTGTGACATTCAACCCTGATGGATGTTTAGAATTCAGATCCAAAATATATCTAGTCTCTAATCGACGTAGGCGATGTTCCCTGTCACCACCTCTTCTGCTCGGTGGGACACAGTCAATTACAAAGTATTTGAGGTCCTGGCTATTAGATTCATGGTTGCTTTTAAAATGGCGTGCCACCGGATAAGTATTGTCCTGATTATTAATCGCCCTAATATGTTGTAAGATGCGTTTATGCACCTGTAACTTGGTGCTGCCCACATATTGTAGGTTGCACGGGCAGATTAAAACGTACACCGCATATTCTGTTTTACATGTCAGAAGTTTAGTTATTTTAATGCTTCTGGCACTAAATGGTGTTGTGTACATTGTCCGGTTTTCCCCTTGTTGGCACGCCTTACATGTTTTACATCTATGAAAACCCTTATGTGTCTGTAGCCAGTTGGTGTTCTCAATAACCTCCGCGCTGGTTCTCACCAGATCATCCCGCATTGAGAGACCCCTACTATATGTAATGGAGGGTCGAGTTGGTAACATCCCCCCAATAACAGGGTCACTCAATACCATGGGCCAGCTTCGTGAAATGATTGATTTAAGCTGTCTATGTTGCTGACTGTATTGGATAATGAATCTGAATTCATCTACTGTTACAGTGTCTACTTCTCTATTGGTTTGCTGAAAATCCTGGGTTCCTAAGGCTAAGTGTTTGGATGATAGTAGTTGGTATCTGTCATAGCGCATAGATTTCAAGATAGCGCTATCAATCACCCTTCTAGAGTACCCCCTCTCGAGGAATCTTACTTTGCTATTCTCCTGGGCTTCCCTAAGATCTTGATCATTACTGTGGATCCGCCTCATACGAAGCATCTCCCCATATGGGATGCTATTTATCAGATGTCTAGCGTGGGAACTACTTGCATGGAGTGTCGAGTTCCCCACTGTCTCCTTGCGGAACAATTTGGATTCGATTTTATTGTCAATCACATAGCTTTTGGTATCTAAAAAGCTCACTTCTGTTGCACTTATGGTCGCAGTAAATTGCAAATTTAAATCATTCATGTTTAAAGCTGTCTCAAAATCATTAGCATCATTTTCATCACCATCCCAAATCACAAATAGGTCGTCTATAAATCGCAACCACATTTTGACATTTTTAGTCATCGCTTGTCTATGTTGGGTTTTGAGGACCAGCTCCTCCCACCATCCCATATGCAAACATGCATAGCTGGGGGAGAAGCTGGCCCCCATGGCTACACCTCTAATTTGTTTATACAATAGATTGTTAAACATGAATATGTTGTTTGATAAACAGAAGTCCACCATTTCAATTATCATTTCCCTCTGTCTGATCGTGATTTCTTCTCTTCTCTCCAAGTAAAATCTCAAAGCTCTCAAACCATCTGGGTGTCGTATGCTGGTGTATAATGAACACACATCCAGTGCTATGAAAAGATATTCAGGTTTCCAAGCAAAGTCTTTAAGTTTTCTTAAAAAGTCCCCAGTGTCACATACATATGAAGGCAATGATTTAACAGCATCTTGGAGAAAAAAGTCAACATATTGCGATGTGTGCTCAAGTAGGCTATTCCTGGCTGATATTATTGGCCTGCCAGGTGGTTTCCGTAGATCTTTGTGGACCTTAGGGATAAAATAGATTGTGGGTACCACTGGATGATCATTTTTTAAAATTTGAACTCTTGAGATGTTATATTTTCTTTGTTTTTCCATGACACTAGTTTTGAGTGATACATATATATGTGTATATAGATACATAAGTCGTATACAGAGCAAGATATATCTATGTAACTATATACATATATATGCATATATATATATATATAGATACATATATGTAAAGATAAAATCATATATATATATATATTCACTGAAAAAACCATAGGTTTCAGGCACGTTATAGTTAGAAATTTGCATTTAAAAAACCTTAGAAATTCACTGAAAAAACCATAAGGTTTTAGGGACAGTTATAGTTAGTTGGACATTGCACTCGTACAAAACCCGTGAAATTCCCCCGTTACAGTTAGTTCAGGTAACTATAACTCGCGCCCCCGCAATGCACTGCTGATGACGTCACATATTACATCACTCATGACATGGTCAGTGACAACACTGATGACATCACTGATGACATCTCAAATGACATCACTGATGACATCACTGATGACATCATCCAGTGACTGTGTGTTTGTGTAAAGTTTAAATATGTTTAATATATATAGGGAAAGGCGTATTGAAGAATGAGTGGGTGTATAAGTGTCTGAATGGATGATTTAGTAGGTGCGTGACTGAGTCTATAAGTGAGTGATTAAACGTATCTTACTGGATGCATGGGTGAGTGACTAAACTGTGTGAATGTCTGTATCCGTCTGTCGGTTGTTGTGTAAGCAGCTGCATGGGTTTCTGACTAGCTAAATGAGTGTCTATATGGGTTATGGATTGGTTCTCTGAGTATCTGTATGGGTGCCTCAGTGTTTGTGTGGGTGGGGTGAGTGTGACTCTGTGCATAGATGTGTGAGTGGGTGATTCACTGGGTGCATGGTTTCAAGAGTGCGTCTGTGATGGACTGTATGGGTGGGTGAGTGTGTGTATGGGTGTGTTAGTGATTGAATGTATATCTCAGTGGTACATGTTTGAGTAACTACATATGTGAAAGGCAGTATATATGTGTGTTGGAGTATATAAATGGCTATAAGTGAGAGTGTGTGATTGTGAGAGTGGCTATATGGATGAGTGTGTGCTTGCATCAGTGATTGCATAGGAGCGTAAGAATGTGCTAGTATTTTTATGAGTAAGTGAGCTGGTGTGTATAACTGTATAGGTGAGTAAATTGGAGTGTGATTAATTATTTGCATGACTGACTAGGTGTGTGAGTACCTCTATGGATGAGTTGCGTTGTGTGAGTGTTTATATAGGTGTATGAGTGCATATGATAGTCCTGTACTGAGTGACTGTAAGTATGAGTGACTGTACGGGTGAGTGAGTAGATGTGTGTGTGTAGACCTAAGAATCAGTGAGTGGGTATGTACTTATTGGTATTGGAGTGTGTATGGTTTTGAGAATGGCAGTCTGTAATTTAGAGTGGGGGTTTCAAAACTTATATTAGGGTGTGAGAAGATGCATTAAATTCTCACATGGATGATGTCATCAGTGATGTCATCAGTGATGTCATTTGAGATGTCATCAGTGATGTCATCAGTGATGTCACTGACCATGTCATGAGTGATGTAATATGTGACGTCATCAGCAGTGCATTGCGGGGGCGCAAGTTATAGTTACCTGAACTAACTGTAACGGGGGAATTTCACGGGTTTTGTACGAGTGCAATGTCCAACTAACTATAACTGTCCCTAAAACCTTATGGTTTTTTCAGTGAATTTCTAAGGTTTTTTAAATGCAAATTTCTAACTATTACGTGCCTGAAACCTATGGTTTTTTCAGTGAATTTCAAAGGTTTTTTAAATGCTAATTTCTAACTATAACGTGTCTGAAACCTATGGTTTTTTCAGTGAATTTCAAAGGTTTTTTAAATGCTAATTCCTAACTATAACATGTCTGAAACCTACGGTTTTTTCAGTGAATTTCAAAGGTTTTGTAAATGACAATTTTTAAATGTATTAATTGTTATATTTATTTTTTTCATACAGATTTACTACATTTTTAGAAACAATTTTTTTTTACATATTTTATTTTTTAAATTACATTGTAATTACATTATACATTACAAAAAATACTTTCTCAGAATGAATTACTTTAGTTTAAATACTTTGCACATAGGCAATAGACTTTTAAGTACAGTAGTTACAGTTGTTGCAATGGGCAACACATTTTCAAACACAATGCAACATTCAGCTCAATGTGAATTTCTAGTTAAATGCAATTAGTTACTTTATGGATTACTTTTCTAACCACAGGACTGGATCCTAGATTCAGTCCTGGGACATCTCCTGTAAACAGTTGAGTAAAAGCGTTTTGGTTACAGTAGTGATTTTTAAGGAATATTATTGTATTTTAAAAGTTGACACTTTGAAACTTTTTCTCATAGAATCACCAATGTTATCCTATGGAAGGAAATTCACTTAGAAGGTAAAAACTGTTATCGTTACTTTTTCTTACTCAGTGTTGGATCCTGGATCCAGCACTGGTGCATCTCCTGTAAACAGTTGAAAGAATGCATTTAAGTCATACAGGCGATTTTTAAGGAATATTTGTAGTTTGTGAAAATCGACACTTTGAAACTTTTCTGCTGAAAACCAGACAATGGATTCCTATGGAAGAAAATATAAGTTACTGGTAAGTACGGTTAAAATTACTTTTCAGGGTCAGTGCTGGGCTAAAAGATGCAGCACTGAGGTCTCTCCTGATAACAGGTGAGTAAATCGGAATTCGTATTTCGGCTGATTTTAGAGGAATATTTTAAAGTTCCAAAACTCCACACTTAGAAGAATTTCCAAGTGAAACCAGTCAATGTTAGCCTATGGAAGGAAATTCAAGTTACTGGTAAGTACGGTTAAAATTACTTTTCAGGACCAGTACTGGGCTGAAAGATACAGCACTGAGGTCTCTCCTGATAACAGGTGAGTAAATCGGAATTCGTATTTCGGCTGATTTTAGAGGAATATTTGTATGTTTCAAAAATCAACACTTAGAAACTTTTTCAGCAAAAAGCAGGCAATGATATCCTATGGAAGGAAATTCAAGTTACTGGTAAGTACGGTTAAAATTACTTTTCAGGATTAGTACTGGGCTGAAAGATGCAGCACTGAGGTCTCTCCTGATAACAGGTGAGTAAATCAGAATTCGTAGTTCGGCAGATTTTAGAGGAATATTTGCACAATGGTGAAGGGAGGGGCGGGGCCTGAGGTGACATCTGTGCAAACGCGCCCCGTGGCGCGTTTTAAGTTGGGGGATTAAGTCCCCTTGAATCATGAGGGTCCCTAGGGGCCAACTAGCCCACCAGGAACCTCCAGTATGCGCCAGGGGCTGCGTTGCAGAGACGTGTAGAGAGGCCACACCCCTTTTACACCTCTCTGCAACGCAGCTCTGTGGCGCTTTCTGGATGTACCTGTTGGGCTAGTTGGCCCCAGAGACCCTCAGGATTGAAGGGGATTTAATTCCCCATCTTAAAACGCGCCCAGGGCCTGTTTGCACACATGTCACCTCAGGCCCGCCCTCCCTTCACCACTGTGCAAACGCGCCCCGTGGCGCGTTTTAAGTCGGGGATTAACTCCCTTGAATCCTGAGGGTCCCTGGGGTGCAACTAGCCCACCAGCTACCTCCATTAAGCGCCACAGAGCTGCGTTGCAGAGAGGTGTAAAAGGGGCGTGGCCTCTGTACACCTCTCTGCAAGGCAGCCCCTGGCGCATACTGGAGGTTCCTGGTGGGCTAGTTGGCCCCCAGGGACCCCAGTATTCAAGGGGATTACTTCCCCTTCTTAAACGCGCCAGGGGCGCGTTTGCAGAGTACTGCAGGGAGGGGCGGGGTCTCCGGCACGATGCGTTTTTTTTTTTTTTTTATGGGAGGGGGGCTGCGTGGCCCCCCTTCCCTGAGCCACTTTTGGCCCCGGGGACCCCATCCCCCGGGGCCTGAGCATTTTTTTTTTGTTTTCTTTAAAAAAAAATTTTAAAAAAACGGGAAGGGGGCCGCGTGGCCCCCCTTCCCTGGGCCTCTATTGGCCCCGGGGACCCCATCCCCCGGGGCATACCCTGTTTTTTAAATAAAAAATATGGAGGGGGGCTGCGTGGCCCCCTCCTCAGGCCATTTATGGCCCCGGGGACCCCATCCCCCGGGGCCGGCCTTGCCCTTATTTTTTTTAATTATTTTTTTTTATTTGGGGAGGGGGGCTGCGTGGCCCCCCTCCCGGGCCACTTATGGCCCCAGGGACCCCATCCCCCGGCCTCTGGTTGGGGACTGTGGGGGTCCCCAATCCCACCACAGTCCCGCCGGCTCCCCGCGTCCTATGGGAGCCGGCATTGCTTTCCACATGGGGAGCAGCTAAGATGCTGCTCCCCATGTGGAAAAGCATTGGTTTGCATTTTGAAAGAGAGAGCAGGTTTCCTGCCCTCTCTTTCAAAATGCAAACCAAGTATGCTATGACAGGGCGGGAGCCGCGAGGCTCCCGTCCTGTCATAGCAAACAGCAGTGTCCCGGGGGTAGGCACCCCGGGACACTGCAGGAGCCGGCCCTGGGGGGTGGCGGTCCCCAGGGCCATCAAGGGCTCCAGGAGGGGGGCCGCGCGGCCCCCCTCCCTACATTTTGAAAGCCCCGGGGAGGTGGTGGTCCCCGGGGCTTGGGGGTCCAAAACGGACCCCCATTTTCAATTTTCTTAGTGCCCCGGGGAGGTGGTGGTCCCCGGGGCGTGTGGGGGGGCTGGAGCCCCCCCACACAGGTTTAAAAAAAAAAAAAAAAAAAAGCCCCGGGGAGGTGGCGGTCCCCGGGGCTGCGGGAGGGCTCAGAGCCCTCCCGCACCATTTATGATAAAGCCGCGGGGGTGGTGGTCCCCGGGGCTTGGGGGGTCCTTAGAGGCCCCCCATACATAAAATAAACACCCCCCCAGCATGCCCCGGGACTTGGCCCACCCGGGGGCAATTTAACATCGAAGCGCGGGAGACCGCGCTTCGATTTTTTATCGCCAGGATCCGCGCACCCTGAGCGCATCCTGCCGATTTAAAAAAAATAAAAAATGCTTTTTTGCCCAGGGGGTCCTTGTGGGACCCCTGAGCAGACCTAGGGGTCAGGGTGTTTCTACCCTGCCCCCTTTGTGCGTTTTGCGCACTTTTTTACTGCTTTCTTGTTCCTCGGTTCTACCGAGGAACAAGATGGCTGCCAACACTTCCTGGTTTGGAGTGTTGACAGCCAATTAGCAGACAGCTCGTGATCGGGAGGGTGCGCGAATCCGACGCGGCCATAGATATATATGTACTTTTACTTTTGATTTTCTCAGCAACTACTGAACGGATTTACACCATTTAACAAAAGGGTTCTTTCTGAACCAAGAACTACCTCTTTGCCAAATTTGGTGTAATTCCGTTCAGCAGTTCGAGCTGTAGCCGTGTCTAAAGTTTCCTATGGGAAATTGATTTTTTGACTCTTATTTTTTTAATTTCTCCGCAACTACTGAACGGATTTACACCATTTAACAAAAAGGGTTCTTTCTGAACCAAGAACTACCTCTTTGCCAAATTTGGTGTAATTCCGTTCAGCAGTTCGAGCTGTAGCCGTGTCTAAAGTTTCCTATGGGAAAATGAATGGGGAAAACACGTTTTGGGACCCCCCTTTTTCTCGGCCCCCGCTTGACGAATCACCCTGAGACTTTCAGGGTAGGAGCGGACCGGAGCGGGCCATAAAGTTTGAAAATTTTGCGAAGATTCGTCAACCGACGCAAGAGTTATTTCAAATAGAATGTCGCTGATTTCCTATGGAAAATAGGTCCTAACTATAACTATCTACTGGCGACCGCCAGTAGATAATATATATATATATATATATATATATATATATATATATATATATATATATTCAGAAACACAAAGGATGCCGCACTCCATAGATTGGTTTCAGATTTGCTTTATTCAGGTATTGAGCGCGCTGACATTGGGAATCAATTGGTTGTAATATAGTAATGAGAGCCCGCCCTGCAGAGTTGGAGGCCCCCGGTAAAGTGGAGAAATGTTTGTGCATATACATATACATATATATATACATATATATATATATATGCATATGTATATATATGCATATGTATATATATATATATATGTATGTATATATGTATATGTATATATATATATGTATATGTATATGTATATGCACAAACATTTCTCCACTTTACCGGGGGCCTCCAACTCTGCAGGGCGGGCTCTCATTAGTCAGGAATGGAGAATCCTGCTTATTCAACCACGAAAAAAGGAAGAGCCCACAGCTTCGGCAGCTTTTCAAACTGACATCTTTATTCTGTCTGAATCACGTGGCAACTTTAGCAACTCTTTATACCTTATGCGTTTCAGCGCACAGCGCCTTGGTCACAGGTGAGTTGTATCTAGTCGCAGTGGTCATGTGGCCTTTTCTTTAGACCACAGTTCCCAAAATGCACCATTATGCAAATGTTCAAACCGGCTTCGACATAGTGTCATTTCTAGCATTAGTAGCTCTCAAATTTTGCCAAAGTCCAGCATTTACCTTATTATATGCGATGCATTCAGGAAAATATTTTAAAAGCATAGTGCACCTCGCTGCCACGTGATGAGTAGGTGCTTGAAACGAAAAGACAAAAAGACGAAAAGAAAGGGAGTGAAGGAGGTGTTGGCCTCTTTCTAGCAGTCTTCGTGTTTTGGATGAATGCTGCCCAGGTCCTAAGTATGGTTCTGGAGTCCAGCTCTGAGGCAGGATCAGAGACTGAGACAGCAGATACTGAGACAGCATCTGAGGGAGAGGACAATGGAGCAGAATCTGGGAGTGATTTTTCAGTCGGCGCAGTTCCATCCGACGAGGGCCGTCTTGCTGTCCCTTTGCCAGCTCAGTCTGTGCAGCGGGACACCAGTAGCAGGTTAGAGCAACCCAGAGAGCAGGCACGTGCGGCTGCAAGCACAGACGGAGCGCTGTCTTGGCAGCCTCCCAATTTAGTTCAGCCCCAAATTCCGCCTTTCACTGGTGACGCTGGATGTAAAGTCGATACAGCAATTTTTTTGCCAATTGACTACGTCCATCTCTTTTTAAATGTTGACTTCCTTGATGAAATTGTGCAGCAAACAAATTGGCGTGCCGAACAATTTCTGAGGGAGCATGGAGGCACTCTTGGGTCTCATTCTTGGGCACACAAGTGGACTCCCACTTCTTTAGGGGAGTTGAAGATATTTTTGGGCCTCACGCTTAAAATGGGGGTAGTGCATAAACCAACCTTGCTATCCTACTGGTCTACTCGCACGGTTTGGTTAACCCCCATCTTCGCACCATACATGAGCAGAGATCGTTTTTTGCTATTGCAACGCATGCTGCATTTCAATGACAATTCTGCTGCATTGCCCCGGGACCATCCAGACCATGACAGGTTGTTCAGAATTCGGCCTGTCGTGGAACATTTGTCTGCCAGGTTTCCAGAGGTTTATACTCCTGGAAAGAATATAGCCATTGATGAGTCCTTGAGCTTGTATAAAGGGTGGCTGCTGTTTAGGCAGTACATTTCGAGCAAACGTGCTCGCTATGGCATCAAGCTGTACATGCTGTGTGAGAGCTCGACTGGCTATGTGTACAGCTTGAGAGTGTATACAGGGAAGGACACAAATCTTAACCCTGTAGGTTGCCCTCCCACGCTAGGGGTCACAGGAAAGATCGTATGGAACTTGTCCAGCCACTTTTTCACAATGATTATAACCTTTATGTGGACAATTTCTATACAGGAGTAGAGCTGTTCAGTGAGCTCTACAAAGCTGGCACTGTGGCTTGAGGTACAATTCGTTGTCACTGCAAAGGATTCCCGCAGGAGCTTGTTTGCAAGAAGCTCCAGAAATCCCAGGGCACTGTGTTGCATTCCAACGTACTGCTCGCAGTCAAGTTCTCAAATAGGCATGACGTGTACGTGCTAACTACAATTCATGCTGAGAGCACTTCCCCTGTCACGGTTTGGGGTCAGATGGCCAAAGTCCACAAGCCCACCTGTATACTTGATTACAACAAGTACATGGGCGGAGTGGACAAGAACGACCAGGTTCTTCAGCCATACAATACGAGTCGTAAAACTCGCACTTGCTATAAGAAAGTGTTTACTCACCTGATCCAGATGGCAACATACAATGCATATGTTGTTTTTCATCAGACCACCACAGGAAGATTCATGTCATTCCTTGACTTTCAGTTGTCTGTGATTGAAAGTCTCACTGCTGCAGAAGCATCAGCCTCCACTTCATGTGTTCTGGAGGACGTGGCAAGGCTGCAGGAGCGACACTTTGCTGATAAAAATCCTGCAACAACCAAAAAGGAGCGACCATGTCGTCGTTGTAAAGTGTGCTCGATGCAGGGAAAGAGGCAGGAGACTCGTGTTTACTGTCCCCAGTGCTCAAGTAAGCCTGCCTTCTGTTTTCCTACTTGCTTTATGTTGTATCATACTAAAGCAAAATACTGGGAAATTGTGGGAACATGTGTTTGTCTCATTGCTCTTCCCGTCATTATTTCATGTGGGCTCAATCCTGTTGTTCTGTCAGGTATGCTTCTGAGTCCCATTAAAACAAGTGGCAATGCATCTGGCCACTCTAATGATGTTGATGCACACATTTTTCCCAGTCTTGACTTTATAGTGCCATTCAATTGTTCAACCACTCCAGAAGCCTCTGGACGATATGCACAGTGCAGTTTTTGTTTGATTTGGAATGCTTCACAGATTATCTGGATCACTTCGCTGTTAAAATGTTTTCCTCTATCTGATTCCAAAGCTACTGGAAAACCAAACCTTGGTATGAGCTCTCGTAGCAACAGTTTTGCGACTGTAATGCTGTCATTTCTCCTAGTAGGGTAAGCCTCCACCCACTTTGAAAACAGACACACTATGACTAGTACATATTTCAGCCCCCTGCATGGTGGTAACTGTATGAAGTCGAACTGGAGTCTTATAAATGGACCCTCTGCCTTTCCAATCTTTCCAAACCCAATTATCGTTTTCCTGCCTGGATTGTGCATTTGGCAAGTTAGACATCTCTGGCAAAGACTCTCTGCAACAGCCCTGAATTTGGGATTGTACCAATTTTGTCTGAACAGCCTAATCATTGCATCTCTCCCTATGTGTGTGTCTCCATGATGCATCCTGGCCATTTGTGAGAGCAAACAGTCTGGCATGACTGGTCTGCCATCTGCACTGATCCACACTTCATCCTCTCTTCTTTGGGAACAACCTACTTTGATCCACAAATTCTTTTCACTTTCATCAACCTCATCTTGCAATTTCTTGATGTCATTCCAAGTTTCAGGTGGCATATAGAGCATAAGTTGGCAGCTGATTCCCATTCTTTCCACCCTCTTATTGACTGACAGTCTAGTTTTAGCACAATGTTGAGCCACCAGATCTGCATATCTGTTTCCGACTACCACCCAGTCATCTCCTGACTGGTGTGCGGCACATTTCACCACGGCCAATTCTTTTGGTGATTGTATTGCTTCCAGTAATTCCCTTACAAATTGTCCATTTTTAATAGGGGATCCTGAAGAAGTCATGAAATCCCTCTGCATCCATAGTTGGCCAAAATCATGCACAACCCCATAACCATATTGACTATCAGTAAATATAGTTACTCTCTGATTCCTCCCAATTTTGCAAGCTTTTATTAATGCAATCAATTCAGCTACTTGTGCAGATTTGACTCCTGGTAAATAGGATGCTTCGACTATTCCAGTTAATTCACATACCGCATAGGCAGCAGTTAGTTTACCGTCTTCATGTCTTTGACATGAACCATCAACAAATAGCTCCCTGTCTGGCTTTTAAGAGGCTGTTCCTCTATATCTGGGCGAGGTTTTGTGCATAACTCTGTAATCTGTATACAATCATGTTCATCTTCTTCGTCATCTTTAATTCTCTCGTGATATGGGTCTGGTAGTAAGGTTGCTGGATTTATTATAGTACACCTTACCATGGTCACATTTTCAGCACCCATTATTATTCTCTCATATTTAGTCAGCCGACTAGGAGTAAGATGCTGAGTTCGGGTTCTTGTCAACAGAATCACAACTGCATGTGGAACATACACTTTTACAGGATGTCCCATCACAATTGACTCACTTTGTTCAATGCTCAAACAAGTAGCTGCCACTGCTTTTAAACATCCTGGCAACGCGGCTGCCACTGGGTCTAATGTAGCAGAAAAATATGCTATAGGACGTCTGTCTAATCCATGTCTCTGAGTTAAGACAGAAAATGCACAATTTTCTCTTTCATGACAAAACAATGCAAATTCTCTTTTATAATCAGGCATGCCTAAGGCAGGTGCTGAGCATAACGCATTTCTACACTTTCATCCTCCCACTCAACAGGGTCTTTTGCTTTCTTTTTTGTCATGTTAATTAAGGGCTTAGCTAACATGGAAAATCCTGGTATCCATTGTCGACAGTAACCTACTATTCCTAGGAACATTCTCACTTGTCTTTGGGTTACAGGCATTTGCATTTTCTTTATTAACTTTACTCTTTCAGAAGTTAGACTTCTTTTTCCCCTCTCAATTTGGTGTCCCAGATATTTAACAGCTGTTGTACAGAACTGCAATTTTTCAGGTGAGACTTTATGCCCTTCCTCGGCCAAAAGATTTAATAATGCTATGGAGTCAACGACACAATCCTCTCTGGTATTTGATGCCACTAATAAGTCGTCGATATATTGGACTAAGACTGAGCTTCCTGGCATCACCAATTTTTCAAGACACTTTTTCAATATCTGATTGAAAATAGAAGGACTTTCTGTGTACCCCTGAGGAACACGATTCCACACATAGACTTTGTTCTCAAATTTAAATGAAAAAAGATACTGGCTGTCTGGGTGCAATGGTATTGAAGAGAACGCTTGACACAAATCAATTACTGTGAACCATCCTGCACTCCAAGGGGTCTGGTACAGAATTACTGCAGGATTTGGCACTATAGGACAACATGGTTCCACAATCTTATTTATTTTCCTCAGGTCCTGAACAATTCTATATTTTCCACTAGGTTTCTTTAAGCCCATTATTGGTGAATTACATGGACTACTCATTACTTCTTTCAGTATATTTTGTTCGACCATTCGATTGATTTCTTCAATAACTCCTGCCTTTACTTCTGCACTCATTTTGTACTGTCTGGTGTTTGGGAAAATCGCACCTTCTTTTACAGTAATTTTAACTGGGTCTATTTTAGCCATAAGTCCTACTTCTTTTCCTGTGAAATCCCATACTATGGGGTTTACTGTACCTTTTAATTCTTCTTGCAACTCATCTTTTGTTAATACTGAAAACATCTCATCTACTTCTGTACCTTGTTTTGCAACCATAATTTTATATACACCATCCGGTGTGCAGAAAATTGTACAAATCATCTTGCACAGCAAATCCCTACCTAATAAGTTCACTGGGCTAGAATCACACACTACAAATTGGTGCATTTCTCTGAAGTTTCCGATTTTAACTTCCATTGGTTCGGTAAGAGGTGTTCTAATTCTTTGATTAGCCACCCCTACTACTTGGATATCTTCACCAGAGAGAGGAAGGTCTGGAATGTCTGCTGTTCTTACAGTAGACCGGGTAGCAGCAGTGTCCGAAAGAAAAGTAATTTCATTACCTTTCACATTTCCTTCAACATATGGACCTGACTGATCTACCTGTAAGGATGCGCCAAGTATGCACTCCTTCTCCCCCTCTCCTAGGCACCGTCATGAACTGAATTGACAGAAATCGTCCTGCAAAAGAAACTGTGATGTTATATAATCATTCTTACCACTTCCTCCTTGATATCCGATGTCTGTACCGTGCTTTGCTCTGCTTACATTACCCTGAATAGGTGCAGGTGGCAACTGACTCTGAGGATTTACACCCTGCTGTGAGTCATTCTGCGTCTGTAGATTTAAATTTTGATTTGGGCAATTATTATTTCGAATCTTTTTACATTCGTCCTTCCAATGCCCCAATTTTCCGCATCCATGACAAGGAAATTTCTTTTTAGCTTCCTATCTACTCATTCGTCCTCTCACTTTTCCACCATTCCCAGAATCACCACTCGTTCCAGAATCCTTTCCTTGATTTTCATTCGGATTATCCAAATTAATTCCCTGTTTCTCGGCCATTTTCACCTGTGCCCACATTACCTTTTCCTGCAATTTCTTGTGCCTATCCTCAATATCATCTCCACAATATTTTGCATATTTCAGAATCTCATCAATCGGCTTCCCCTGCCAACAAAGCATATGCTGTTTAATCATCTGACAAATCTCTGGCTTCAAACCGTAAACAAATCGATACACAAACTGACTCATGTTCTTGTCTCCAATGTCCTCAAATCCACTATACTGTTTAAATACCTGCAATAAACGCTCATAATAGGAATGTACTGATTCACTGGCTTCCTGGGTGGTTCGATCTATTTTCACCCAATCTGTTTCTTTTGGTGGTATTTTCCCTTTCAGGTAAGTTATCACCTGCTGATACTTTTTCATTACATCACTTGACGGGGCACCTGTCTTTGGGTCTCTAGGATACTCATCACTTGGCCAATTGACTGTGATCTTACAATCTGTCCATAAATCGGCAGGTACCACTATGTCAAACAGACCATCCAAATCCTTCAATAATACCTTCGACACCTTTACAAACCTCTCAACCTGCTTGTACCATTAATTGGCTTTTCTCTCAATTTTGGAAAATCATTCGTAAATGATAAAATATCCTGTCTGCTCCAGGGGACATGCACATATCCTCCTCCCGCAACTTCTCGCATTGGGTACATTTGGTCAACTTTCTCTGTCTCTTTCATTACATATTCAGATGCTGTTCTAGTTGTTCTTGCTTCTTCCTTTTTCTTGGCCCACCTAGTGCTCCATTTATCAAGGTCTCCCCATTTTTGTAAGACTATCATTAATTCTTTTACTTGTAATTTTCTTCCAGAGGCGTTCATGTTTTCTAAAAAAAATTCTGAAAATTCTGCTCTGTAGGGTTTCTGTAACACCTTTGATCTCCCTATTTCTATTCCCATCTGTAGGGCTAGATTGGACAGCTTTTCATGAAATAACCTTACATTTCTAGTGATACTCCTGCACATGAACAATAATTCTTCATCATCATAGGTATTCAAATGATCTAGTCCTACATTTCCTGCTATAATTTCTTCTAATTCAACTTTCAATTTATGAATACCCATTATTTTTGGAGGTGTGCACTGCTTATCTGACCCTTGTACCCACCTTTCTAAATCTTCCGGTGTTACTATGGTGGCACTTTTTGCTCCCGATGAAGTTATTAAACTCACATCTTTCGAACATTCAGGTACCTCTTTTCTGGGAGTGCTTTTTACCGAACTTCGAATAGGCAAATCCATGAGCGATATTGTGGATTCGCAGTCACTAAATTGATCCTCAATTATAACTGGAGCTTCAGGTTTGGGATTATTCACTGGAGTAGGTGCAAGTATCGGTGGAGGACAGCTTCCCTCACTTCCATATAATGGGACTACTGGACCAATTGTTACAGGTATGGTCAATGAATCAGGATGTACTTTTATCTGTGTTATTTTCTGTATTAATTCTGTTCTAGTTTTCTCCAAGGCTTCTTTTTCTTTGTCGTGAAGTATTCTACTAGGGGTGAATTCATGCATTACCTGTGGTACTAATGGAGTTTTTAACGGTGGTGCACTTGGGGTGCATCCACTTGTCCCTTCCTGATATGGTGGGGGATTCCTTAACATTTCTTCCATAAATTCATCTTCAGAATCGTCACTTCTCATTAAGGGGTCGATTCCGATTCGGGCCGGAAATCTCTCCGACCGAGCCGGACCCGGAGAGATTTCCGACCGAATCGGACCCGTGCAGTCCGACCGAACGAGTCCGATGCATTCGTATGCCACCGGACACGAGTCGGTCGGACTCCCATTGAACTCAATGGGAGCCGGTCGTACAACGCGTACGCGGGCTCCCATTGCCTCAATGGGTGCGAGGCGGACAAGGGCGCCCCCTACAGCGAGTACGCCGCGAAGCGCTTCGCGGCGTACACGCACAGGTAGGGGGGACCCATGGGTCCCCCCTGTGTGCGCCTCGCACGGGTATGCGTACAGGGGGTCCGACACGGACCCCCAAAGTACGGCTCCGACAGCGAGTTCGAGTCGGACGGCGCGAGTCGGTCGGAGCGGTCGAGGTGCGCATCGTACTTACCCGGCCGGAAACCGTCTCCATTGCGCGGTGCGAATCGGGTCCGAGCGAGTCGGTCGGAGCGGTACGATCCGGGTACGAGTCGGTCGGAGCGGTCGGGTCGCCCGGACGAGTCGGTCGGCGAATTCGCATCGTACTCGCTCGGCCGGACCCGCGTACGATTCGGTCGGGAAAAAGGGCTCCGAATCGGATCCGGTAAAGCCGAATCCTATTCGGAGCCCTACCGGCCGAGATCGGAATCGGCCCCTAAATGTTTTGTCTTTTCTGTGCATTTGCTCCCTGATTTCTCTTCTGCTGCAAATAATGGATACAGTCCTTCTGTAAGCATTGCCCTTCTCCATTGTTTCATCTGACCGTCCCTTGACTCATTGTGATATCTAGTGAAAAATCCCCGGTAACCTCTATTACTTCTGGATCGGTCACGTTCAAATGCTTCAGTTTCCCATTCTTCTAAAGCTTCATATTGGGTTAATCTAGGTCTAGGTTCTAAGTCATTCATCCTTAATCTCAAATTTTGAAGAATTCGCCCATTGAACGTGCCATTCTCTGGAAATGCTAATATTCCATCATTTTTGGTATATTCTATCCAATTCTCTATCCATATACAAGTATGGTAACCTCTCTCCATCATCATGAATGAAGCAGGCGTTTTGGCTGGTGGAATGATAATTCCTTCCCTAGTTTTGATTGGTTTGTCCTTTTTAAAATAATTCTTAATCTTTTGTATAAATGACATCATTCTCTTTTCTCCATACATCTTGGGTAAATATCGATGTATAAAATGATATTCTGCAAAGCCTAAATATCTCCTATCCGGACGAGTTCCTGTTAAAGTCGGATCGCGTTTTAACATGCAATCCTTTATCACTTCTATAATCTCAACCAATCAAATGTCTGCTTACTTTTATTTTTGAACCAATCCGTGCGCGGCCTTTTGGTGACGTTTGTCTGTCTACCCCTCCTTTACAATCTGCGCTTCTCTGTCCCTCGCTGATTCAACCAATCCCAGCGCGGCACCTGTGACGTCAGTACTACTCCTGACTACTGACCTCTCCTTTACAAGAGTTTCTCCACACCCGCTGATTCAACCAATCCCAGCGCGGCGTTTTGTGACGTCAGCTCCCTCTCCGGCAACTGACCCTCCCTTTACAAAAATCTTACGCAAAACTTATTTCTTCTATAATTCTTAATTAAATTTCAGTAACAACATGAAACATTCGCTATCGTGCCAGTTTCTCTAAATTCGAAAAAGAGTTTCTCTCACACTCAGTAAAACCTTTCCGTTTACTAACAAACACTACGAGTAAAACCCTTCCATTTACTCTTCAAACAAGCTTCCGAAATACCTGTTACTTCTTCAATGTTACCCTTTCTAGGTGATATAACATCAAATTTTCACCAGCGTACTCCTTTGCTATTACTTACACGCATAGAGTCCCTAACGAGTACTGATAGCCCTGCTTAACTTTTCAGTACTATTTCTGCCTGGCAGATAACCTCACTGCAGTATGGCTTCCACTTACCATCCGCTATTCTTTTTACCCCGGGGAATTCTGGACAACATAAAACAAAACTCTAAAATAAGCGGATGTTAGTTCATAAAAAATACAAATAAAATTCTCATTACCCAATTAACAAATAGGAACCATCCTCTGCTACCAGAAAACTGATCCAGCGTGATATTAGCAAACAGCATTCATACTCAAAACACTCACTTGGGCCCATACATTCATACTACGCTAATACTTACGCTGGGGTGTCAGTTGTACTCTTTTATCAAAATCCCTGCTACCAATTACCTTCTGATTGAAGAGTAATGACTTACCAATGAATCCTTTGCTAATTGGGAAGTTTAAAATGAGTGACATTCATTACAGTACATAATCCTGAAATAACCACTGAGTCAGGAAGTTTTAAAATGTTTATCTAAAGTTTTTAGCAGAGTAAAATACAGAAATACACGGTGCTTGATCGCAATACCCCAAAAAAAGCATAGAATAATTATTGCTAATTAATGACGGTCCCTCAGGAAAGGAGAGGATATAGACAGCAGCGCAACTAAAGGTTGCATTATATTTACCTAAGTGCGAGAACAAAACCCCTTTGCCAAGGAGTTGGACAGGATAGGACCCAGGAAGGATGAAGAGCAAAGACCTCCTCCAGGATCAGGACAGGACCGGTGACCTCTCTATAACGACGCCTGCGCCGTTCCCCTCTCTGGTACTCGGTTTCTCCTCGGTTCTCCCGTGTCTCCCTTCTAATGGACTCCGCCGACCCTCTTCAGGACCTCTTCAGGACAGGGATTCAGTCAGCAACCGATCAGCATGGCAGTCTGGAGCTCGAAGCTAGCTAATTAGCTAATTCTATATCTGTTATACCTTCCGCACCCATGTACCTCCCCTTAATGTTGCCAAAATATGGGACCACTATTTCTGATTGGACAGGGACAGGGGGTGGATTCTCGCACCATATCGATTTGGCCTAAATTGTAAAGCCTATTGTCTTTAAATTCCCGCCCCTTCAAATTAATACATTCGCTTTATTTCCCACCCATCTCATGACAAATGTAAAACATTCTTCATGTACAATGTATCGATGTGCAACAGGATAGGCAAAAGTACAGCATCTTCGGCCATCGGGTCGCGGCCTTGGACGTGGTCCAGGTTGACTTCACTTGGCAGGCACACAGGACACATGCGCAGAACCATTTGTCTCTCGAGTTTCAGGTCACCAACCCAGGCCCAAGTTTTACGAACTAATAAAATGCAAGAAGAAAATATTAAAATCACAGAATAAAATGTTTCACTGTATGCCCACTTTTTCTATTCTATTCCCATTTAATTATAACTTCTATCCCGCATTAGTAGCGTTAAGAAACGACAATTTAGTAATGACATGAGAGCAAGCTGAAGCATGTGAAAACATTAAGCAGCCATTTTAATGCACACTGCGCAGAAGCAGAGATTTCCCACCAAGCAAAGAAAGACGTCACACCATGTGATCTGGTTGCAACATGCGCAGTGAGGTTCCCGCGCTTTAGCGGCCATTTTGGTTTACAGACAAGCGTTATACATTAGTAAAACACATAGGCAAGCGTCCTCTCTTTCGTGTCGTGTATGCAGAGGTTAGTATTAACAATACAAGTTTTAATAAATTAATACTGTGAGGAGGATTGAATACAAGCAAGTTTCGTTTATGAAACCTTGCTCCATCACTGCCAATAGGTAAACCTTTCAATTGGTGTGAATGGATACCTACTGTCTGTGGGCCACTCCTTCACTACTCAAGCAGCTGCAGAATATTTGTTCCTCTACTTCAGGAAATCATGGACTTCTCAACATCTTTATCTGCTTTCAGAACGTGGTAGTTGTTCAGTTTGCCAATTGACAAGTGCATTATAGTCCCCACGCTGCACATACTGGTGGACAGAACATACGCCACGCAACACAGCTCTACATGTCATCATTATGTAGACAAAGGGCATGTTAAGCACAGAGCAGCAGAATTTTACACGAGTGGCCAGTAGGCACCACTCCAATGATACAGGTAAAAAGGCATGCTCACTTTACTGATCAGAATTACAAAAACACAATGTTGGCACCACCATGCGCGTGCCACTTAACTCTTTGGTATGGGCAGCAGCTCTTCACTGCTGCGAGGGCCGCACTTTGGGCGCTTCCGATCTTACCAAACCACAATCCATGAGACAGGCCTAGGTCATGGCACGACCAAAAATCAGCACTAGGGATCGAGAAACCATTGCAGCTTGAGCACTTTTCTGTCCCAATAGTGCCACACCTTTTTAAAGCTGGTAATTTGATATTTAGCATCAGAACCGCAAGGCACATCAAGAGACATCGTCATATTCAACCATTATTTTGTGAACTGTCACACAGTTTGAAATGCAGTATTGCTATTTAATGGAGCTCTAGGAGCCTTTGTAACATTAGGTACAAGGTAGAACGGTCTGATTCATCTCTGTTGACTCAGGTGTCTTATTGGATACCGGTTGCTGGAGACATTTCTTTTGGCTATGGAAACAGGTGTTCTGACTGTGTGTTTGTCTTGGTCTTTTAATTTGTTTTGTTTGTGTGGTTTGCTTTTCTTACTTCACAAAATGCAAAACATAACAGCCCCGCCATCTTTTTAATGCCTTCTGGCGAACCTCCACTTAATTGGGCAAAGAGGAAGAAATTGTTTATTAAATAAATCAAAACCTCTGGCACTAATCTTATTGCTGAGAGGAAAACTTCTTTTTTATGCATTGCTTAGAAATGTAGGGACTTAAGGTTTTTATTAACTTATTTGAATTAAATGAGGATGATAAAGAAGGTCTGAATGAATTTGAAATTTGCATTACTAAATAAAAAAAATTACTTACCCACTGTCACTACTGTACTCGAGAGGTATCATTTGGCAAGAGGGAACAATATGAAATAGAAACTCAGGAGGATTTTGCAGCTGCTCTCAGGAAACCATCTGTCTCATTTAAATTTAGTGTGAATGTGAAAGAAACGATTAAAGATCAGTGCATGCTTTAGTGCACCTGTGACAATATCCATTAAGAACTCTGGCTGAAGGACGATCTTTACTTCTATGGGTTCTGTCACAACAGCACATGCATGTGGTTTACAGAGCGTACAGATAGGAGAGGAGACATGTAAGTGGTGTTGCTGATGAATATGAGCAGACAAGGAATGCATGTACATCCTTGACTGAGTTGACTGTGCAAGTGGGTCCGATCATGCACAAGGAGGCAGTCGTTTTCAAGCCGTGTGTGCTCATACACCGGTCGGCAGTGTGATTTTGTAGGTATGCTGCATACCAGCTTAACTGAAGTAGCAGTGCGTAGCTTTGAGCCAGGCATATCAATGGCACGCTCCCCAAACACCTAGCAAAGATGGGCCTATGAATCTCATTGGCATGTTTGGCCACTACAATGGTGTTGTCAAGCTGTCTCCTAGGGGTCATTCCCTGGTCGACTCAGGCTCAGGTGTAAGAGCCCCTCTGTCCAAATTGGTGACATTACTCTGCATGCATTTACACTGCATGCTTTAGCGCTGTATTTATTGCTGTGCCATATATTTTACAATGCAGGGCTCTACAACGCTATCTGAGAGAAAACATTACCCATTACAACACAGTAACCATTAGGACTCCAGGGTGCCGTTACAATGGGGAATGCATTGTAACAGTTTGCGTTGTAGAGGCCTGTGTAGTTAAAATGTTCTACGGAGTGATCATAGCGGATCCAAGACATGCATGATTGACAAATTTGAGGAAACGATGTTTCCCCCTCTCGGCAGCAACGCGCCACCTATTGTGATGTAGTGATGGAGAGAGGGCCAGCGCTTCATGTACAAGTGAGTGTTCAGTCACCTGACGTGTTTCCATGTGTGCTGCATGATGCAGCACAGATAAAAGTGTGAGTAGGGCTGTTCCAGGATTGCTCATGTGAAGGTAGGATAACCTTCCGACACATTAACAAGCCCCCCCTTCACACAGACACCCTTGCACTCTTGTGCAAGAGTGCCTGTGTTTGCGCAGACTTGATGAACTGCACACAGTCGCTTGGCAACATGCAGGCCTGCCAATGAGCATTGTACATATGATGCAGCACTGTGTTACAGGAGAGGATGAGGGTGGCGCTACACACGGAGGGCTAATGACTCCCTCCTCCGATTCCTTGTACATGTCACCCTCAGTCAGGGTATGTAATGGCACCATCATTTGACACTGACAGTCTCATTTGCTTGTGACAGTACATGTCCCATTATTAGTAAAGATACAGAAGGTATGCTGTCTCTAATTACAAGACAAGGGGAAACTGCTTTTGCGTGGTCATGAAGTGTAGGAGGATGAGGATTCCTCCTCTTGGAATATGGGGCCCTCACACACCCGGCAAGGTGTCATGCTTCATCATATGGGCTGCTCCTCGTCAGGTCGGCGCTGCAATGCGTGACGGGCCCACACAATAGAGCGCCCTACCTGAGACATAATCTCAGACATGCGCCTTTGTTTCTTTTAATCAGGCTGGGAGACCCATTCATTAAAATAGTTATTGCTGGTACTCCCTTACCTGTTTTAAATTTCCTTCAGGTTATACACCTCCACTCCTTCATCTACACTGATCAGGCCCCTCACCCCCACGGCACCAAATGGCAATTCGGAATAAAAGATATCCGCCAAAGAGCACCTCATAGGGAGCCTGTCACTGTCAGTAACTCCAAGGAGAGAAACGGGGGAAAGGGAAAGAGGACGCGAACCACACTGCTTGGCACACCACCACTCCGTTTCTAAAATACGCATTCTGGTGAGCGCAGCACATCATACATCTGGTGGCAGCCCTGCTGAATCTCCACTGAACTCACATTGATTGTGCTTTCAGCATTTACACCCTCCCAGGATGGACGGGGAGCATCCAATGGACGGCATGTGGAGTTTGGCTTTGGCTGTAATTTATATCCTTCTGCTCTCTCTTTTTATTGCACAATTGTGGCACTAGAACTGCGCAGACCCCTCCTGTGCTTCTCGGCTGATTCCAGAGAGGGAGGGTTTACCCTGAATTCCACTAATCCACAATATACTGGTGTGCAGGTTGGTCTGGCAGAGTGGATCATCGATAAGTGGGAGCTCAGTTAACTTTGTGCTTGTGCTCTTGGGATATGGTGTTTAGAGGTTGCCATATGAGGAAGACAATATAATAATTTCTCTATTTTGGAAAAAAAAAAAAATGTGAAGCACAATGAGGTGCTCTGCAACCGAAACAACCATGTAGAGGTGATGGCCTGGTGCATGTTATCTAATGTGCAATTTCAGAGGCATTGCGCGAAGACAAAGGGGGCTGCAGTTTCAATGTACGACCGGTGCTGGGTTTAAAATATAACCGAGGCAATGGGAAAATAGGGAAATTGCTGCTATTAGTACCTGGGGTAGTACTTTAACACCTCACCAGGCCAGCAAATGGGAATGGCCCCATAGCTGGCTATATTTACAGGTCCACAAAGGGGGCACTCACTCTGTGCCTGGCAACTCACAATCTCCCTTTGTGTGCAGTGGGTAAACTGGAAGCATGAGTAGTGTCTCACCTAAATTGGGGAAACACTGCTACATTCTCCTGCAGCTCCTCTGATTACATTTGCTAAGGAAATTCCAAAAGAAAAGTAGAAAAAAGTAAATCGACTTTGTCTGCTTTTCCTTGACTGATTAAGCTTCTCCCAGAGAACTGCTGCACTTGAGAAGAGCAAAGGGAGCAGTGAGGGAGAAGGTAGCGGTCTTTTCCAATAATTATTCAGGTGGGAGGCTGCTCATGCATCAATAGCACTTCTTTTTGGGGTGATGGGGGCTGCTAATCGCCTTATTACTCTTACCTGCAGAGAGGTAACGGCTGTTAATTACCCCCTGCACACGGGAGTTAATTGCGGAGGGTGCCCTCGTGTGCAGACAGCAACCCTTAATTAGTGTGCATGGGATTGTCTCCCCCTCCCATCGCTAACTTCTTACTTGCCACCTCTTGCTCATCATCCTCTCCCCTTCCCCCTGCTATTCCAACTCCACTGGTGGTTTAGAAGGCTGGTAAAGATTGTTACTGCATCTTTAACAGTTTGAATCAGCTAAAAAGCTCCTCTGGCACATTGACTGTCCATTTCCATCCTCATTTGCTTGTCACTACTCTGGGGTATCCTCTGGACATCAGATTGCCCCTCCTCCTTCTACGAACTCTGATGACCACTGTTATTTGTGAACTCTGGTGTCCTCTCTGCCAGTCTTCTTGGAAAGAAGAGAGGGAGCACAGGACAGAGTACAACACCATTCCAGCGACCACACTGTCTGCATTCATGTGCATGTCGTCCTGTGAGGACATGAACACCTCCTGAGCAGGCTATATATCCACCTCCACTTATCTGTCACACATGTGTAGCTCCCTTCCTTTGTGCACCAACACCATCACACACTTCCTGAAGTACATTTAGCTCTCTGATGAAGTGTCAGGGTTTTACCTGCTAGAGACCTAATTTTAATTTATATTTTGCACTAATAAAAAGTGAAACATCAGTCGATCGTATAAGATAAATTGCTCGAGGTGATAATATAGTAGGGGGTCGTAGCCGCTTGTAATCCCTTCTATAATACAGATTGTGCTGGCACACATATAGCGCCCAGTGTCATAACAATAGCTCCTGCGGTGCAGGGGGCCGAGCTCCAGGGGGCCCCCTCCGGCACTGTGCATGGGCGGCTGCCCCTCACCTGAGATCTACCTGACTGGGGGGGGCCCCCTCCATGTAACTTGCAGGGGGGCCCTCTCAGGTTTTGTTACGCTACTGATAGCACCACCGCGATCCTAAGGGGGTATGCTGTCATTGGCATGAGGGCTGCTTATTGTTTTCCATGCGCGGGTCCCCCAGGCATCATAAGGTAGACCAAGACAAGGAAGACCAGTTTCTGTCGCAATCCCTAAGTAGGGCATGGTAGTTATTATAATTATAAGATTCAATAACAGATGAGTTGTCAGGTCGAAGGTCCCCACTCGAAAAGCCGAATAAGGTTCCCTCTCTACATCAGGAAACAGAACCACAAGTTTGGTTGACAGATCATAGCTTTTTGGCAGATTCCTTGCACCTACCAAACCCTAACCTACCAGTTCCTCAGCATATGTGGTAGTATCTCATTCAAATGAAGGCAATAACACTACACACCTCAGTTCAAACATGACAGGTTTCGACCAAGCACAAAGTTGGTAGTAACCCGGTAAAATGATTGTGCTGTTGCAGTGTTTAGCATTTGTGGTCTAAAAACAAATCAATCTAGGCGTACTTCTGCACTTTCTGATTGCTGTCACCATGGTGAAATCACCTGACCACTACCAAAGTACGTTGAGGCCTCACATGGAGGTAGTATGGCGCTATAGAAATGCTGCAATACAATGCAATACAACCTTCTGACTCTATTCCATTCTACTTTGAGGGTACGGCTTACCTCTGCTAATGCAGTCTGTTCAGCAAAAGGGCTCCACCCAGAGCTGCCATATAGTTGTAGTTCAAGATGTTGGTTCTTTATGTGCTTTCTTGGACCGGTAGGGGCAACAAACAAACCAACTCTACTGCTACTAAAAACTTCCCCATAAAACATAAACAAGACCTATTGGCCGTAACAATGCTTGTTTATAGTACTTCATTCAACAGAGTATATTGTAGATACCTGCACCCCATACAGTGAAAAAGTCAATGTAATTCTAATGCCATAACATTTTTATCTTTCGCGCAAGCATAATACATCTAATTGTTCTGTCATGAATTCTTAGCTTCCATCATATTCAGCCCCAAAAGCTTGTACTACTACTGAACCTAATGTCATTTTAGACTGAATTCGTGATAAATCTGATTTACAGTGGGCCTGATTCACAGAACTAACTTACGTCAAAAACGTAAAGTTAGTACTTTTTGGTATTCACAGAATACACTTACTCATTTTGGTATTCACAGAATGAACTTACTCATTGAGGATTTTTCTCAGTTTAGGAGTAGTAAAGTTAGGAGTCCTTTACTACTCCTAAACTGAGAAAAATCCTAACTTTAAGACTTTCGGTATTCACAGAAGGCATTTAGGAGTCCTAAAGTTAGGACTACTAACTTCTGTGAATACCGAAATGAGTAAGTTCATTCTGTGAATACCAAAATGAGTAAGTGTATTTTTGAATACCAAAAAGTACTAACTTTACGTTTTTGACGTAAGTTAGTTCTGTGAATCAGGCCCAGTGTGTCCAGCGTGACCAGAAAAATCTCAATAAATCCCTTTCCAGGGTAGGAAGTGTAATGGAAAACCCCCAAACTTCCTGAGGCTGTAGAGCTAGGCATTTCTCTGTAAGGATTAGGGGCCACATGTACAAAGATTCCTGTTTGCGATTTCCTAATAGCAAAATTTTGCGATTCGCTATTAGGAAATCGCAAACAGCTATGTACTACAGGGTTTTTAACACTATTTGCAATTCCAAATGGGTTGCAATTGACCTACCTCATTAATATTCATGAGGTAGGTCTCCATTGGAGACTCACTGGGAATCGCTAAAAACACAGGGATGGTGGCCTGCTGGGGCTGCTTTTAAATAAAGCAACGTTTTCTTTTCTTTTTTAGAAAAAAATGCAGCCCGTTTTCCTGAAAGGAAAATGGGATGCATTTCAAAAACAAAAATGAAAAGGTTTGTTTTCATTTATTAAGAGTAGGCAGAGGTCCGTGGGACCCCTACCTGCTCTTAAAAAACGTTTTTGCATACATTCACAAAGGGAAAGGGGTCCCTTGGGGACCCCAACTTGAAGTTGGGGGTAAAATGTGAATGTTTTGCGACCGCATTCTGGTTGCAAAACATTCATACATACCCTTGCGAGTATCTATTAGAAAGGGATGCCCCTAACACCCCCTTACTAATACCGAATCGCTAACCCATCTTTCGATTCGGTAATAGGTTACTGAATAGTAAAGTAGGGTTCGGTACATGTGAAAAGGTTTTTGGGGAATTGCAAAGGACTGATTTGCAGAATTGGGCCTTTTGCAACAAGCAAAAAGCTTTGTCAATGTGGCCCTAAATGTGATATTACACATGGCGCTGTGATTTGGCAGTGGACAGTTGTATTGCGCACATACTTATATATAACTGCATTCATTTTGCTAGAAGTATGTCTGAAACCAGTGTATTGGACAGTGTAGGAAATTGGGTTATTGGTTGAGAAGAGTTGAAGCCCCACTCAGGCAACAACTGCAATCCTTGTCAGGGAGACCCACAAAAATCTCTAAATAAACCTGTGATTAACCCTTTGGTAGCTTGTCACAAACATTTTCTAATTCCCAGCTTTTTGGAGATGTGCCTCCAATACCACTACCAAGGGTCCAGTATCTAGCAGGTAAAAACTTAAGGGATTAAGACTCACTTCAGCAGAGGCCAGCAGCCTCAGGAGCTTGTTTTGTCCCTGCATCTCACACAGAAGGCCAGCCAACTAGTCCTTCAGGTGGTTCTGGGTTCAGGGAGATGGTCCAGTTCTCCTTCAAGCATTCTAAAAGCAGGGTGGTCCCCTTTTGTGTCACTGTCTGGGAGGAATACACAAAGCCCAACAGCAAAGCCATTCACAATCATGTGACTCAGGACACTGGCATGGTTAGGGCAGGAAAATGCCAATTTTGTAAAAGCAAAAACAACAAGGTGATGGATGGAATGCTTGAATTAGTCTCAACCACTGGCAATCACTCTGGCCGCATTGTGGCCGCATCCCAATCCATAGTTCATTGCGCCGTCAGTTTGGACCCCGCAATATGCCTTGACTCTGTTCCTCATTGGAACAGGCCAGCCCAAACTGCCAGGCCAGGTCCTCCCTGAATCGGAGCATATGCAACACATGGCTGGTTTTGCACTTATTAGAGCTCAGCCACGTATAGCTTGGTTCCAGTGGCACAGTGAGCCTGGAACCAGCGCATCTCCAACAAGGATCCACAAATCGCACCGCAACACAGATTTAATGTACTTTGTTCAGTGTGCCTAATTTGGTCCCTGTAGTTGGCCCGTGCTCCATTGCTGTGGGCCTGAACTTGTGGATTTGTCCAGGTCTGGCCCGACCAGATATCCCCGGTTGGCGTTTTATGATTTTAGGTGCTATTCTACAGTTTATTCTTTAAAAATTCATAATGCTGGTCAACTGATTGGATTTTTGTCTTTTTGTTCTTGTTTTATTTATTAAATTAAGCTTTATTTTTCTAATCTGGTGTGGGATCCCTTTTGTGTGGTATTTTCACTTCTTTACTGTCTGAAGCGTGGGACAAATACTTTATAAATTGCCTCTAAGTTAAGCCTGACTGTTTGTGCCAAGCTACCAGGGGATTGAGCACAGGTTCATTTGGTGTTTGCTTATTGCTTACCCTGACTAGGACTCTGGTTGCTGCTTGCCCAGGGCTCACACCTCAGTTAACCAGTAACCCAATTTCAAACACTCAGTCACTGGCAATCGCTCAAGGCCGCATCCCAATCCATACTTTTTCACCCACCATGCCACCTCAGTTTGCACCCAGCCATATCTAAATTAGCCTTCACCCATCTCCTCATGGGAACAGTCCAGCCCAAACCACCAGGCCAGGTCCTCCCGGAACCAGAACACAAGCAACTCAGGGCTGGTTTCACCCTTATTAGGGCTCTTCAGCCAGGTAAAGCTTGGTTCCAGTGGCACAGTGAGCCTGGGGCCCATGTCTGGGCATGTCCGGCGCACTTAAAGCGCTAAATACAAAAACAACGGGTGATGGATAGAATGCTACCTCAGTTTTGTTCCAGCCATCTACAATTCAATCTTGACCCTGCTCCTCATGGGAACCGTCCTGCCAGAACTGCCAGCCTGGTCCTCCCTGAACTTTCTAAAAGTGTCATTTTTTGGATTGTGACTTAAAATTTGAATTTCCATTAAGGAGGAGTTTAAATTACAATTCATTTGAGTCTAAACATGACATCTCTACCTACTCTCAGTCCAAATTTATCACTTATTCATTGTCTGAAGGTAACCCACTGTTAGTCAATGAGAAAGATGGGCCTTACAGTAGTGAAAAAGGGTTTAGGAGTTTTTCACTATCAGGACATGAAAGACTTAAACCCACATGTCCTATTTTTTTTTAATACAATGCACAATCCTATGGCCCTTTAGGGCATACCTTAGCGGAGATGTATATTATATTATTATCAAAAGGAAGATCAGATGAGCCCCCTTAGGCATATATGGTTGCTGACTTTCTTTAGCGCAGGGGCGGGCGATTCGATCAGTGCAGCAGCAGTTATAGCTTCACAGCGGCCCCTCTGTCATAAGGATCACTGACTTTGCTCAGCACTCAGGCAGACAGCCCGATTGGTGCAATAGCAGTAGCAAATAAATTCCCAACAGCCTCCTCTTGCATATTGGCTCGCTGAATTGGTTTAGCACACAGCCAGACTGCCCAATTGGTGCTGCAGTAAATATCTTCGTGGTAGCCCCACTGTGACATATGGGGCCGACTTGCTTCAGCACATGGGGGTCGGTCCAAACAGTACTGTAACAATTATTTTCATTGCAGCCTCCTCTGGCATAAAAGGTTGCTGTCTTGGTTCAGCACATGGGTGAAGGCTTTATCAGTGCTATAGTGATTATCGTCACGATGGCGCCCTTTGGCATATGGTGTTGCTGACCTGGGTCAGCACTTGGACGGATGGCCGATTGGTGCGGTACCCATTATCTCACACCTCATTGCAAGTATCCACTCACCAGGGTCCCTCATTGGGCCTCGCTTAACCCTTTTGGTGCTTGCCTCGGCCAATGGCTGATGCAAGCACTACCTCCCTGGTGTGGCGCACGTCCATTGACCGTCACCAGGGAGGGCCCCCTTTAAACCTCCTGTGCAAAGCACCGGAGATTGTTTTCTTTTCTTTCCCCTGGGGGAGACGTGGAAGGCTCTCCTCGTCTCTCCCCGCCTCCCCTCCCGCCCATCTGAGACGTCAGCGTGCCGCGAGGCGCTCTGACGTCACTGATTTCCCCACCGGAGCCGAGGACAGCTGCAGGTAAGGCCGCGCTCGACTCCGATGGGGAAATCAGGCCGAAAACGGCCTCCCCAGTTTTCAGGGAGGCCTCGTTTGAAAGGGGAGAATCTCCCCTTTCAAACGAGGCCTTTCTGAAAGGGTTTCCATGGCCAGGAAACCCCACTAGACACCAGGGATGTCTTTGGGGGGGTCAGCCCTTGTGGGAATGGGTGACCCCCCCCCGGGGGCATATTTTTTCATTACAGAAATGTGGCTTTCCCTGGGGGGGCGCGATGGCCCCCCCAAAATGTAAAAAACATTTGAAAAAATTTAAAAAATGGCGGCGAAATTGGCAGGGGGTCAGTCCTCCTGCTCAGTGGCCGACCCCCTGTGGGGGCAATTTCTTTTTTTATAGCCATGTGCTTTCCGTGGGGGCCACAAATAGAGAAAGAGAGATCTCTCTTTCTTCATATATATATATATATATATATATATATATATATATATATATATATATATATATATATATATATATATGCGAGAGAGAGCCTCTTTCTCTCTGTAGATGATATATGTATATATATGTATCTATATACATATATATGTGTATATAGATACATATATATATACATAAGTCGTATACAGAGCAAGATATAGATATGTATCTATATACTTATATATGTATATATTTGTATATATATGTATATATATGTATATAAATACATATATATACATATATGTAAAGATAAAATCATATATATATATATATATGTGTGTGTATATATATATATTATCTACTGGCGGTCGCCAGTAGATAGTTATAGTTAGGACCTATTTTCCATAGGAAATCCGCAACATTCTATTCCCAATAACTTTGGCGCCGGTTGACGAATCTTCGCGAAATTTTCAAAACTTATGGCCCGCTCCGGTCCGCTCCTATCCTGAAAGTCTCGGGGTGATTCGTCAAGTGGGGGCTGAGAAAAAAGGGGGGTCCCAAAACGTGTTTTCCCCATGCAATTTTCCATAGGAACCTTTAGTCACAGCTACAGCTCGAACTGCTGAACGGAATTACACCAAATTTGGCAAAAAGGTAGCCCTTGGTTCAGAGTCGTGCCTTTTGGTTAAATGGTGTAAATCCGTTCAGTAGTTCCTGAGAAAATCAAAAGTAAAATCAAATCTATATCTATGGCCATGTAGGGTCCGCGTACCCTCCCGATCACGAGCTGTATGCTAATTGGCTGTCAACACTCCAAACCAGGAAATGTTGGCAGCCATCTTGTGCCTCGGTAGAACCAAGGCACAAGAAATCAGGAAAACAACTGCGCAAAACGCAAAAAGGGGGCAGGGTAGAAACACCCTGACCCCCTAGGCCTGCTCAGGGGGTCCCACAAGGACCCCCAGGGCCCAAAAAAATATATATTTTTTTTTAAAAATCGGCGGGATGCGCTTAGGGTGCGCGGATCCCGCCGTGAAAAAAAAAAAAATGAAGCACGGTCTCCCGTGCTTCGTTGTTAATTGGCCCCCGGGTGGGCCAAGTCCCGGGGGCATGCGGGGGTTTATTAAAAGATTATGTGGGGGGGCCTCTAAGGCCCCCCCAAGCCCCGGGGACCGCCACCCCCCGGGGCTTTAAATTGAAAATGGTGCGGGAGGACACTCGGCCCTCCCGCAGCCCCGAGGACCGCCACTCCCCGGGGCTTCTTTTCTTTAAAAATAAAATAACCTGTGTGGGGGGGCTCGAGCCCCCCCACACGCCCCGGGGACCACCACCTCCCCGGGGCACTAAGATTTTTAATGTGGGGGTTCGTTTCGGACCCCTGAGCCCCGGGGACCACCACGTTCCCGGGGCTGTGCATTGGTTGGGAGGGGGGCCGCGCGGCCCCCTCCTGGAGCCCTTGATGGCCCTGGGGACCACCACCCCCCAGGGCCGGCTCCTGCAGAGTCCCGGGGTGCCTACCCCCAGGACACTGTAGTTTGCTATGGCAGGACGGGAGCCTTGCGGCTCCCGCCCTGCCATAGCAAACTGCTTTGGTTTTTGGAAGAGAGAGCAGGAAACCTGCTCTCTCTTCTAAAAACCAAAGACAATTGCTTTTCCACACGGGGAGCTGCATCTTAGCAGCTCCCCATGTGGAAAAGCAATGCCGGCTCCCGAGGGATGCGGGGAGCCGGCGGGACCGTGGGGGCATTGGGGACTCCCCCATGGTCCCCAACGGAGAGGGCCAGTCCCGGGGGATGGGGTCCCCGGGGCTACAAGTGGCCCGGGAGGGGGGCCACGCGGCCCCCTTCCCCAAAATGTAATTTAAAAAAAACAAAGGCCGGCCCCGGGGATGGGGTCCCCGGGGCCATAAGTCGCCTGAGGAGGGGGGCAACGCAGCCCCCCTCCATAAGTTATTTTTAAAAAAAAGAAGGCCATGCCCCGGGGGATGGGGTCCCTGGGGCCGATTAAGGCCTCGGGAGGGGGGCCACGCGGCCCCCCTTCCAAATAAAAAAAAAAAAAATTAGGGGGCAGGCACTGGGGGATGGGGTCCCCAGGGCCAATAATTTAGAAAAAGAAGGGGGGCCACACAGCCCCCCTTCTTAAAAAAAAAAAAAAAAAGACCGGCATCGCGCCGGAGGCCATGCCCCCTCCTTGCAGCACTCTGCAAACGCGCCCCCTGGCGCGTTTGCAGATCGGGAACAAATTCCCCTTGAATACTGGGGGTCCCTGGGGGCCATCTAGCCCACCAGGAACCTCCAGTATGCGCCAGGGGGCTGTGTTGCAGAGAGGTGTACAGAGGCCACGCCCCTTTTTACACCTCTCTGCAACGCAGCTCTGTGGCACTTTTTGGAGGTACATGGTGGGCTAGTTGGACTCCAGGGACCCTCAGGATTCAAGGGGCACTTAATCCCCCAACTTAAAACGCGCCACGGTGCCCGTTTGCACAGTGGTGAAGGGAGGGGGTGGGGCTTCAGATGACATGTGTGCAAACAGGCCCTGTGCCGCGTTTTAAGATGGGGAATTAAATCCCCTGCAATCCTGAGGGTCCCTGGGGGCCAACTAGCCCACCAGGTACGTCCAGAAAGCGCCCCAGAGCTGCGTTGCAGAGAGGTGTGGCCTCTCAACACCTCTCTGCAACGCAGCTCCCTGGCGCATACTGGAGGTACAAGGTGGGCTTAGTTGGACCCCAGGGACCCTCATGGTTCAAGGGGACTTAATCCCCCAACTTAAAACGCACCACGGGGCGCGTTTGCACAGTGGTGAAGGGAGGGGGCGGGGCTTGAGGTGACATGTGTGCAAACAGGCCCTGTGGTGCGTTTTAAGTTGGGGGATTAAGTCCCATTCAATCCTGAGGGTCCCTGGAGTCCAACTAGCCCACCAGGTACCTTCAGTAAGCACAACAGAGTTACGTTGCAGAGAGGTGAAAAAAGGTGCGTGGCCTCGGAACGCCTCTCTGCAACTCAGCTCTGTGGTCCTAACTGTAGGTACCTGAGGGGCTAGTTGGGCCCCAGGGGCACTCAGGATTGAAGGGCACTTAATCCCGCAACTTAAAACGCACCACAGGGCGCGTTTGCACACATGTCACCTCAGGCAACCCCTCCCTTCACCACTGTGCAAACGCACCCTGTAGCACGTTTTAAGAGGTAGTTTTAATCCCCCTGCCCTATTATGTCCTAGGGACTTACAGAGGAGGTCATGCTAATCACAGGGGTACCCCAACGCATAGTGTTCCCTAGCGTATGTAGGTGTTTTCACTGTATTCTAAGTGTGTTTTAGCATAGCACTGGCTCTGGTTAGTCAGAGTCAGTTACCACCAGTACACGTCGGAAAAAGTTGTGGGCACAGGATGATTTTGGATCAAGGCCTCTTTCTGCTCCTCTGTTGGTTCTTTCTGCACATCTTTTGCTTCTTCCTGCACTTTTCTTCGTCTTTGTGGAGTTCTGTTGCTTCTTTCTGCATTTCTTTTGCTTCTTTCTGTGCGTTGTTTCTTCTTTCTTCACGTCCTACCTCTGTAGACATAGTTATAAACTAGCATTTGAAAAACCTTTGAAATTCACTGAAAAAACCATAGGTTTCAGGCACGTTATAGTTAGAAATTAGCATTTAAAAAACCTTTGAAATTCACTGAAAAAACCATAGGTTTCAGGCATGTTACAGTTAGAAATTAGCATTTAAAAAACCTTACAAATTCACTGAAAAAACCATAGGTTTTAGGGACAGTTATAGTTAGTTGGACATTGCACTCGTACAAAACCCGTGAAATTCCCCGTTATAGTTAGTTCAGCTAACTATAACTCGCGCCCCGCAATGCACTGCTGATGACGTCACATATTACATCACTCATGACATGGTCAGTGACTTCACTGATGACATCACTGATGACATCTCACATGACATCACTGATGACATCACTGATGACATCATCCATGTGGTAATTTCATGCATCTTCTCACACCCTAATATAACCTTTGATACACCCACTCTAAATTACAGACTGCCATTCTCAAAACCATACAAACTCCAACACCAATAACTACATACCCACTCACTGATTCTTAGGTCTACACACACATCCACTCACTCACCTGTACAGTCACTCATACTTATGGTCACTCAGTACAGGACTATCATATGCACTCATACACCTACATAGACACTCACACACCGCCACTCATCCATAGAGGTACTCACACACCTAGTCAGTCATGCAAATAATTAATCACACTGCCATTTACTCACCTATACAGTGATACACACACCAGCTCACTTACTCATACAAATACTAGCACATTCTTACGCTCTTATACAATCACTGATACAAGCACACACGCATCCATACAGCCACTCTCACAATCACACACTCTCACTTATAGCTTTTAAATACTCTAACACACATATATACTGCCTTTTACATATGTAGTTACTCACACATGTACCACTGAGATATACATTCACTCACTAACACACCGATACACACACTCACCCACCCAAGCAGTCCATCACAGATGCACTCTTCAAATCATGCACCCAGTGAATCACCCACTCACACATCTATGTAGAGTCACACACACCCCACCCACACAAACACTCAGGCACCCATACAAATACTCAGACAACCAATCAATAACCCATATAGACACTCATGTAGCTATTCGCAAATCCATGCATCCACTTACACACCAACAGACAAATGGATACAGACATTCACACAGTTTAGTCAGTAACCCATGCATTCAGTAAGATATGTTTAATCACTCACTTGGAGAGTCAGTCACGCACCTACTCACTCATCCATTGAGACACTTATACACCCAGTCATTCTTCAATACGCCTTTGCCTATATATTAAACATATTTAAACTTTACAGAAACACACAGTCACTGCATGATGTCATCATTGATGTCATTTGAGATGTCATCAGTGATGTCATCAATGATGTCACTGACCATGTCATGAGTGATGTAATATTTGACGTCATCAGCAGTGCATTGCGGGGGCGCGAGTTATAGTTAGCTGAACTAACTATAACGAGGGAATTTCACGGGTTTTGTACGAGTGCAATGTCCAACTAACTATAACTGTCCCTAAAACCTATGGTTTTTTCAGTGAATTTGTAAGGTTTTTTAAATGCTAATTTCTAACTGTAACGTGCCTGAAACCTATGGTTTTTTCAGTGAATATATATATATATATTCAGAAACACAAACGATGCCGCACTCGAGAAATTGTTTCAGAGTTGCTTTATTTTCTCCACGACTGGTGGTAGTGGTGGTGAAAATAAAGCAACTCTGAAACCTATCTCTGGAGTGCAGCATCCTATATGTTTCTGAATTTAAATATCGGGTAAGGATTCTACCCGTTGCTGCCTGCACCAGGTATTGAGCGCGCTGACATTGGGAATCAATTGGTTGTAATATCTATATATATATGCACTATGGGAGAAGCAGGCTACAAACAGTCAGGTGACCAGAAACGTTATAAAAATGTAGGCACAGAAGCACTTTGTAAAACTTCCTGTCCGTGAGCAAGGCAGTAGTGCCGAAACTAGTTGGACTGTAGGAAGCGCTGTGCTGAAATTCTCGGAATAAAGGCATCCTGTTTCCTGAAGTGGGCCTCTGTTGTTCTTTCATGGAGTGTGAAGTGACGGGCTTCTCCGTGCCCGTCTTGAAAGAGGCCGCCCTGTAGGGTTGGGGGCTCCCTATTCGGAGGCTTGTCTTGGATATATATATATATATATATATACATATATCAAGGCCGGCTTTCCGGCCGAAACGCGTCATGGCGGCATGGTGATTGCCGAATAAACTACTGCAACGAATCTCTGGGTCTACTCTTGCCTTTCTTCGTGTGGATGAAGTGGTGGGTAAGCCTGCAACCATATATATATATATATATATATATATATATATATACTTGAAGATGAAGGATCGCAAGAAAACAACAGCCAGCCAGGGCAAAAATCTGGATCCCAAAGGATACAATGAGTCACAAAGAAATAAAATATCCAAGAAAGAAGTGACTCAAACAGATAGATTCACCAAAGAACAAAAATATATTTCCACTACAACGTTTCAGCTTCCGCCTTCTTCAGGTAGTACAAGATGGTTTGCTCAGTGGCTGCACAGATGACACAGCTGAATTTTCAAAAAGCATCATGAGTGAAGATTCCATTTGGAATCAATGCACTCCTGAGAGCTCTTGAGATATGCAGTAATCAGGTTGTATTGTCAGTAATGTTCAGTCCATCTGGATGCAGTGATTTTAAACGGTACATCCAGAAGTTTTTTCTGGAGTCCAGTAGTTCTTCCTTTGAGACATGTTCCATGGGGAAAATCTTCAAATGTGATAGTAAATGATCCACAAGGTTAAAATGATTGGCTACAGGCTGGTCAATTTTCATATTAATTATTGCCGATTTGTGGTTCCTGAATCGTGTACGGAGGTCATTCACTGTTTGGCCTACATATTGTTTTTTACAGCTTTGCTGTTGGCACTGAATCACATAAATAATGCATGTTGAGCGACATGTAAGATGCTGTCTTATTCCATAGGTCCTTCTCGTAACAGAACTAGTTACTGATGATGTTTGTAAAAGGTATTCACACGTGATGCACCTTTTAGAGTCAAAGTAATGAACCCCTGCATTTGTTACAACTTGCTTGAGTTCAGCTCTCACAATAAGAGATCGTAAATTTGGAGCTCTGCGGTAAGCAATGACTGGCGGTTTTGGAAAAACCATTTGCAAATTTTCACAAGTAGACATTAAGGGAAATGTTTTTTGCATTATATTTCTGTAGTTGGGAGCTGATGGATGATAGTCGACCACAAATGGAGTTCTGTCACTTTTGTTTCTGCCGTTGGTATTCCAAATAAGTGCTTCTCTGTGTAACTGCAAAGACTTGTCAATTTGTTGCTGTATGATATGCAGAGGATAGCCTTGCCTTTTAAATAATGTAGCAAGCTCCTGTAGATGGTCTTTACAGGTTTCCTCATTGCTACAGATGCATCTTATTCTGAGTGCTTGGCTGTAGATGATGCTCAGTTTAGTGTGGTGTGGGTGACATGAAGTCCAGTTTAGATACAAATGAGCATCTGTAGGCTTGTGGTACAGATCAGTTGTAACTTTTTGTTCATGAATGGTGAGTAGCACATCCAGAAAAGGGAGATGATGCTTTTGTTTAGTATTGCTGCTGGTAAATTTGATGGTAGGATGGTTATTGTTGATATAAGCTGTAAATTGTTCCAATGTTCTACTTCCTGCATTCCGTATTATAAATATGTCATCAATGTATCTTAGCCATACCAGTGGTTTGATGCTAGAAGTAGCAAGTATACAGTTCTCTAGTTTGCCCATGAAGATATTTGCATAGCATGGAGCCATCCGAGTGCCCATGGAAGTCCCTTGTATCTGCAGATAGTGTTTACCATTGAATGTAAAATTGTTGGATTTAAGGATAACTCTTGCAAAGTTGGTAAGCACATTTGTTGATGGCTTTTTCACAGTTCTTTTATTAAGAGCTTCAGATAATGCCATAAGCCCATCCTCATGTGGTATATTGGTGTATAATGATGTAACATCAAATGTAGCCAGAAGAGTATCATCATCAAATGTGTAGGTTTGGTTTAATTTTTCAATAATCTGAAGAAAGTGACTGGTATCTTTAACAAATGATGGAAGTTCCTGTACAATGGGCTGGAGGTGCAGGTCGACAAATAAAGATAGTCTCTCAGTGGCTGTGTCATTGCTAGAGATGATGGGACGGCCAGGATTGTTCATTTTGTGAATTTTGGGAAGCATATAAAATCTCCCAGGTCTTGGTTTGGGATGAACAAGTATATCTGCTGTTGTTTCATCAATGAGGTTTAAGCTCCTCTACCTTACAACCATGTTCTTAATTTCTTTGTTCAAGTCTTCTGTGGGATCAGTTTCTAAAGGTTTGTAAGTGTTGGTATCCATTAGTTGTCTCATTCCTTCCTCAATATAATAACTTACTTTCATGGCAACCACTGCACCACTTTTGTCTGCCAGTTTTATAATGACATCCATCCTCTGTTGAAGGAGGTGGAGAGCTTTTCTTTCTTCTCGGGTAATGTTATCAAAAATCCTCTTAGGTGTTGATTCCTTGATGAGTTTGTTGATGGATAAAATGTATGTATCAAGAACAGGATTTCTACCACATTGAGGAGTCCATGATTTGGGATGGCGGAACTTCTTAAATGGATCTGGAAGGTAGCTTGGCAGACCAACATTAGAATTATTGTAAAAGTATTCTGCAAGTCTGCATCTTCTCTCGAAGATTTTTAGGTCTCTCATCATGTTGGCCGTATTATGGTCCTTCGGTACAGGACAGAAATAGAGGCCTTTGCTCAAGAGGTTCAATTCACCTGGTGACAGGAGCCCTCCAGTCAAGTCAATAACTGGGTCGGATGTCTGGAAGGGCTGTAGCTGGCTGATGCTATGCAGCCTTTTTTGTCTTATAAATCTTCTGATTTTTTTATGCGGTTTACTCACAGGGCTTACACTGACAAGAAAATCTCCAAAAACAGAATGATTTAGGAAGTGGTGAGTTGGAAGAGGAGGTATATGAAATCTTAACATATCTCTTTTTAGTTTTGCAGATTTAATTTCAAAGGCATTCCTGGCAGTCATCTTTTTTACTACTGCAACCCTCTGTAGTATGTGCGCCACTTCAGAGTCACTTTTTGTGTTCTTTAAAAGTTCCAGTTCTTTTTGTAGCTTGGCTTTAAGCATCTGCATTTTTTTACTGGTTACTTTAATAGATGCCAATAGTAGGGCCATTGATGAGTTATGCAGTAAAATATTCCATGTAGCGGACCATTTACAACTAGTTAGTTTAAAAGGTGGCTTAGACTTAACCTCCAACCCCATAGGATAGATGTTAAGTTTTTTATAGATTTGTAAATGTGCTATTGTAAATTGGCACTTACTGATTTTCTCCTGGATGAACAGCGCATATCTAGGATGTAGATTTGTTCTTGACATGGTGGTTGCTTCTGGCTTGAGTGTCGGATCCAGGGAGCTTACAGGTTTATAATCCCAAAAACAGTATACTTGAAGATGAAGGATCACAAGAAAACAACAGCCAGCCAGGGCAAAAATCTGGATCCCAAAGAATACAATGAGTCACAAAGAAATAAAATATCCAAGAAAGAAGTGACTCAAACAGATTTATAAATATATAAAATCCAAGCTCTCTCTCACACACAGGACAGATAAGCGCGACACTGCTCCGGGATACAAACAGGGGCTTTATTGATTTCTTTTGTGCGTGATGGCAGTAGTCCATGAAACGCTTTCGGCAGACGCGTTTCAGCCTTAATTGGCTTTCCTCAGTGCCGGTTCCACGGGTTCTGCTTTCTCCCTGGGGGTCGTACAGAGTGAAGATGTAATGATGACCGCTCCCAATAAGGTGGTTTCTCGCCCCTCCTCCATCTTAAGGGTTTACTCACATCTTGCGCTGACCCAAACCAGGCAACTGCATGCTGGTAGTTGGAGTCCACAAACGTTGCCTATTCAGTAATTAGGACAACGAAACACCAAATGATGTCCCAATATAATATTGGTTGTTGTTCCCCACTCCAGCTCAGGTGCCCAGAGGGTACAAAGCCACTTGTAGACCCCTTTCTCAGGCAATACGATTTGCCTCCTTTCTCCCCAACACCGCAGAATGAAATCCTTAATGGAACTTGAAACTGCTGGGGGGCAGCGTGTGGCAGTTTTGATGCAATGTCCACAGTGCAGTCTCTCCACGCTGCTCCTGAACGAAAGGGCGTGTCGCAGGCCAGCGACTGCTTGCTGGCAAATATAAAATCCAAGCTCTCTCTCACACACAGGACAGATAAGCGCGACACTGCTCCGGGATACAAACAGGGGCTTTATTGATTTCTTTTGCGCGTGATGGCAGTAGTCCATGAAACGCTTTCGGCAGACGCGTTTCAGCCTTACTTGGCTTTCCTCAGTACCGGTTCCACGGGTTCTGCTTTCTCCCTGGGGGTCGTACAGAGTGAAGATGTAATGATGACCGCTCCCAATCAGGTGGTTTCTCGCCCCTCTTCCATCTTAAGGGTGTACTCACATCTTCCGCTGACCCAAACCAGGCAACTGCATGCTGGTAGTTGGAGTCCACAAACGTTGCCTATTCAATAATTAGGACAACGAAACACCAAATGATGTCCCAATATAATATTGGTTGTTTTTCCCCACTCCAGCTCAGGTGCCCAGAGGGTACAAAGCCACTTGTAGACCCCTTTCTCAGGCAATACGATTTGCCTCCTTTCTCCCCAATACCGCAGAATGAAATCCTCAATGGAACTTGAAACTGCTGGGGGGCAGTGTGTGGCAGTTATTGATGCAATGTCCACAGTGCAGTCTCTCCACGCTGCTCCTGAACGAAAGGGCGTGTCGCAGGCCAGCGACTGCTTGCTGGCAAATATATAATCCAAGCTCTCTCTCACACACAGGACAGATAATCGCAACCCTGCTCCGGGATACAAACAGGGGCTTTATTGATTTCTTTTGCGCATGATGGCAGTAGTCCATGAAATGTTTTCGGTAGACACGTTTCAGCCTTAATTGGCTTTCCTCAGTGCCGGTTCCATGGGTTCTGCTTTCTCCCTGGGGGTCGTACAGAGTGAAGATGTAATGATGACCGCTCCCAATCAGGTGGTTTCTCGCCCCTCCACCATCTTAAGGGTGTACTCACATCTTGCGCTGACCCAAACCAGGCAACTGCATGCTGGTAGTTGGAGTCCACAAACGTTGCCTATTCAGTAATTAGGACAACGAAACACCAAATGATGTCCCAATATAATATTGGTTGTTGTTCCCCACTCCAGCTCAGGTGCCCAGAGGGTACAAAGCCACTTGTAGACCCCTTTCTCAGGCAATACGATTTGCCTCCTTTCTCCCCAACACCGCAGAATGAAATCCTCAATAGAACTTGAAACTGCTGGGGGGCAGCGTGTGGCAGTTTTGATGCAATGTCCACAGTGCAGTCTCTCCACGCTGCTCCTGAACGAAAGGGCGTGTCGCAGGCCAGCGACTGCTTGCTGGCAAATATAAAATCCAAGCTCTCTCTCACACACAGGACAGATAAGCGCGACACTGCTCCGGGATACAAACAGGGGCTTTATTGATTTCTTTTGCGCGTGATGGCAGTAGTCCATGAAACGCTTTCGGCAGACGCGTTTCAGCCTTAATTGGCTTTCCTCAGTGCCGGTTCCATGGGTTTTGCTTTCTCCCTGGGGGTCGTACAGAGTCAAGATGTAATGATGACCGCTCCCAATCAGGTGGTTTCTCGCCCCTCCTCCATCTTAAGGGTGTACTCACATCTTGCGCTGACCCAAACCAGGCAACTGCATGCTGGTAGTTCGAGTCCACAAACGTTGCCTATTCAGTAATTAGGACAACGAAACACCAAATGATGTCCAAATATAATATTGGTTGTTATTCCCCACTCCAGCTCAGGTGCCCAGAGGGTACAAAGCCACTTGTAGACCCCTTTCTCCGGCAATACGATTTGCCTCCTTTCTCCCCAACACCGCAGAATGAAATCCTCAATGGAACTTGAAACTGCTGGGGGGGCAGCGTGTGGCAGTTTTGATGCAATGTCCACAGTGCAGTCTCTCCATGCTGCTCCTGAACGAAAGGGCGTGTCGCAGGCCAGCGACTGCTTGCTGGCAAATATAAAATCCGAGCTCTCTCTCACACACAGGACAGATAAGCGCGACACTGCTCCGGGATACAAACAGGGGCTTTATTGATTTCTTTTGCGCGTGATGGCAGTAGTCCATGAAACGCTTTCGGCAGACGCATTTCAGCCTTAATTGGCTTTCCTCCGTGCCGGTTCCACGGGTTCTGCTTTCTTCCTGGGGGTCATACAGAGTGAAGATGTAATGATGACTGCTCCCAATCAGGTGGTTTCTTGTCCCTCCTCCATCTTAAGGCTGTACTCACATCTTGCGCTGACCCAAACCAGGCAACTGCATGCTGGTAGTTGGAGTCCACAAACGTTGCCTATTCAGTAATTTGGACAATAAAACACCACATGATGTCTCAATATAATATTGGGTGTTGTTCCCCACTCCAGCTCAGGTGCCCAGAGGGTACAAAGCCACTTGTAGACCCCTTTCTCAGGCAATACGATTTGCCTCCTTTCTCCCCAACACCGCAGAATGAAATCCTCAATGGAACTTGAAACTGCTGGGGGGGCAGCATGTGGCAGTTTTGATGCAATGTCCACAGTGCAGTCTCTCCACGCTGCTCCTGAACGAAAGGGCATGTCGCAGGCCAGCAACTGCTTGCTGGCAAATATAAAATCCAAGCTCTCTCTCACACACAGGACAGATAAGCGCGACACTGCTCCGGGATACAAACAGGGGCTTTATTGATTTCTTTTGCGCGTGATGGCAGTAGTCCATGAAACGCTTTCGGCAGACGCGTTTCAGCCTTAATTGGCTTTCCTCAGTGCCGGTTCCATGGGTTTTGCTTTCTCCCTGGGGGTCGTACATAGTCAAGATGTAATGATGACCGCTCCCAATCAGGTGGTTTCTCGCCCCTCCTCCATCTTAAGGGTGTACTCACATCTTGCGCTGACCCAAACCAGGCAACTGCATGCTGGTAGTTCGAGTCCACAAACGTTGCCTATTCAGCAATTAGGACAACGAAACACCAAATGATGTCCAAATATAATATTGGTTGTTATTCCCCACTCCAGCTCAGGTGCCCAGAGGGTACAAAGCCACTTGTAGACCCCTTTCTCCGGCAATACGATTTGCCTCCTTTCTCCCCAACACCGCAGAATGAAATCCTCAATGGAACTTGAAACTGCTGGGGGGGCAGCGTGTGGCAGTTTTGATGCAATGTCCACAGTGCAGTCTCTCCATGCTGCTCCTGAACGAAAGGGCGTGTCGCAGGCCAGCGACTGCTTGCTGGCAAATATAAAATCCGAGCTCTCTCTCACACACAGGACAGATAAGCGCGACACTGCTCCGGGATACAAACAGGGGCTTTATTGATTTATTTTGCGCCTGATGGCAGTAGTCCATGAAACGCTTTCGGCAGACGCATTTCAGCCTTAATTGGCTTTCCTCCGTGCCGGTTCCACGGGTTCTGCTTTCTTCCTGGGGGTCATACAGAGTGAAGATGTAATGATGACTGCTCCCAATCAGGTGGTTTCTTGTCCCTCCTCCATCTTAAGGCTGTACTCACATCTTGCGCTGACCCAAACCAGGCAACTGCATGCTGGTAGTTGGAGTCCACAAACGTTGCCTATTCAGTAATTTGGACAATGAAACACCACATGATGTCTCAATATAATATTGGGTGTTGTTCCCCACTCCAGCTCAGGTGCCCAGAGGGTACAAAGCCACTTGTAGACCCCTTTCTCAGGCAATACGATTTGCCTCCTTTCTCCCCAACACCGCAGAATGAAATCCTCAATGGAACTTGAAACTGCTGGGGGGGCAGCATGTGGCAGTTTTGATGCAATGTCCACAGTGCAGTCTCTCCACGCTGCTCCTGAACGAAAGGGCATGTCGCAGGCCAGCAACTGCTTGCTGGCAAATATAAAATCCAAGCTCTCTCTCACACACAGGACAGATAAGCGCGACACTGCTCCGGGATACAAACAGGGGCTTTATTGATTTCTTTTGCGCGTGATGGCAGTAGTCCATGAAACGCTTTCGGCAGACGCGTTCAGCCTTAATTGGCTTTCCTCAGTGCCGGTTCCACGGGTTCTTCTTTCTCCCTGGGGGTCATACAGAGTGAAGATGTAATGATGACCGCTCCCAGTCAAGTGGTTTCTCGCCCCTCCTCCATCTTAAGTGTGTACTCACATCTTGCGCTGACCCAAACCAGGCAACTGCATGCTGGTAGTTGGAGTCCACAAACGTTGCCTATTCAGTAATTAGTAAATAACAAAGAAGACGTCCTCTGGGATTTGTTAAAAAACTTGTGCACACCTAATCACACTTAACCAATCCAGCTGCATCCACACCACAATTATTCATAAAGGACACCGCCAACCTGGTGGCTACAGTAAATTGGCACAGATATTCATACAAGGTCAAAAGTGTTTGCCATTTACTAAGTTCATTTATTGCAGTTAATATTAAGAAACAGGGAAAAACGTAATTAAAAACATTTATATTAAACAATAATCACACAATTAATTCCAAATTTAAAAACAATTAATCACACAAATCACAGTTAAAATCATTAAACCCAAAAAGAAAAAAAAACACACGAGAGATAACCCAGACAGTTATCTTTGTCTTTAGTGGCCACACCCCAGAATTATAATCATGTGCACACGCCCTGATATCTTGAAACCATCAATATCTAGGGTGCTTGTCCGTACAGCTGGGTATATGGCAACAACAAAAAGTGCGTCGACGCGTTTCGAAGGCTTTGTCTTATTCCACCTTCTTTATCAAGACAGAAATTAAAAACCTCTCGTTTCTTGTAAATCTATAAATATAAACACATATATAAATAAAACATTCAGTAATTAGGACAACGAAACACCAAATAATAATGGTTGTTGTTCCCCACTCCAGCTCAGTTGCCCAGAGGGTACAAAGCCACTTGTAGACCCCTTTCTCAGGCAATACGATTTGCCTCCTTTCCTATATATATATATATATATATATATATATATATATATATATATATATATATATACACAGAGAGATTTCTCAGTCCTGAAAATAAGAGACTGTAAAAGAGCTATAATGATTCTCTTTGAAGTTACATGAAAGTCATTAAAGTGTGGTACTGCTGCTGAGTACAAAAACAAATTCCTTCTAGATAGAGATATCTGACTTTTGTCTAGTGGCAGTTTTGACGCCATTAAGTAATGCAGAGGGCATGCTGGAAGGAACAGATCTGTATTATGTGGATAGCTAAGTGGATTAGTTAAGCCACGCATTAGAAACACTTTGAAACAGATGAAATGTATGTGAGAGAGGGGCTATGGAGAGATGAGGGGCACGTTTGCAAGGATGGTTGTGAGGGAATCAAAGGAGGTCATAGTGTGCAATTGTAAAGCACACGTTCACCCGTAGGCATCTTTGCGCTGAATAACAGATATTTACTGAAAGTCATGGAAGGGTGCCAAAACGATTGTCACACTGGCTTCCACCAGCGCTAAAGGCTGCGATGATGGGTATGTGGCAAGGTAAAGTAATACTGTGTCTTTTTTCTCTCTTTCTTAGTGTTTTTGGAGAGCGTATGGATTTCGCAAAGGAAAGTTAAGGTGACTTCGTCATTACTGACTGTTAAACACTTCACTCACAAACACACCCACCTACACTTTAAAACCAACAACCTATCTGCCTTCTAAAGGATAGTTTTAGGCACTAGCAGAGATGGCGTATAGTTGGATGAATGCTGCCCAGGCCCTAAGTCTGGTTCTGGAGTCCAGCTCTGAGGCAGGATCAGAGACTGAGACAGCAGATACTGAGACACCATCTGAGGGAGAGGACAATGAAGCAGAATCTGGGAGTGATTTTTCAGTCGGCGCAGTTCCATCCGACGACTCATCTTCCAGCGATTCTGAAGCAGACGAGGGCAGTCTTGCTGTCCCTTTGCCAGCACAGTCTGTGCAGCGGGGCACCAGTAGCAGGTTAGAGCAACCCAGAGAGCAGGCACGTGCAGCTGCAAGCACAGACGGAGCGCTGTCTTGGCAGCCTCCCAATTTAATTCAGCCCCAAATTGCGTCTTTCACTGGTGACACTGGATGTAAAGTTGATACAGCAATTTTTTTGCCAATTGTCTACGTCCATCTCTTTTTGGATGTTGACTTCCTTGACGAAATTATGCAGCAAACAAATTTGCATGCCGAACAATTTCTGAGGGAGCATGGAGGCACTCTTGGGCCTCATTCTAGGGCACACAAGTGGACTCCCACTTCTTTAGGGGAGTTGAAGATATTTTTGGGCCTCACGCTTAAAAGGGGGGTAGTGCATAAACCAACCTTGCTATCCTACTGGTCTACTCGCACGGTTTGGTTAACCCCCATCTTCGCACCATACATGAGCAGAGATCATTTTTTGCTATTGCAACGCATGCTGTATTTCAATGACAATTCTGCTGCATTGCCCCGGGACCATCCAGTCCATGACAGGTTGTTCAAAATTCGGCCTGTCGTGGAACATTTGTCTGCCAGTTTCCAGAGGTTTATACTCCTGGAAAGAATATAGCCATTGATGAGTCCTTGATCTTGTATAAAGAGTGGCTGCTGTTTAGGCAGTACATTTCGAGCAAACGTGCTCGCTATGGCATCAAGCTGTACATGCTGTGTGAGAGCTCGACTGGCTATGTGTACAGCTTGAGAGTGTATACAGGGAAGGACACAACTCTTAACCCTGTAGGTTGCCCTCCCACGCTAGGGGTCACAGGAAAGATCGTATGGAACTTGTCCAGCCACTTTTTCACAATGATTATAACCTTTATGTGGACAATTTCTATACAGGAGTAGAGCTGTTCAGTGAGCTCTACAAAGCTGGCACCGTGGCTTGCGGTACAATTCGTTGTCGCTGGAAAGGATTCTCGCAGGAGCTTGTTTGCAAGAAGCTCCAGAAATCCCAGGGCACTGCATTGCGTTCCAACGAACTGCTCGCAGTCAAGTTCTCAAATAGGCGTGACGTGTACGTGCTCACTACAATTCATGCTGAGAGCACTTCCCCTGTCACGGTTTGGGGTCAGATGGCCGAAGTCCACAAGCCCACCTGTATACTTGATTGCAACAAGTACATGGGCGGAGTGGACAAGAACGACCAGGTTCTTCAGCCATACAATGCGAGTCGTAAAACTCGCACTTGGTATAAGAAACTGTTTACTCACCTGATCCAGATGGCAACATACAATGTTGTTTATCGCCAGACCACCACAGGAAGACTCATGTCTTTCCTTGACTTTCAGTTGTCTGTTATTAAAAGTCTCACTGCTACAGAAGCACCAGCCTCCAATTCATGTGTTCTGGAGGACGTGGCAAGGCTGCAGGAGCGACACTTTGCTGATAAAATTCCTGCAACACCCAAAAAGGAGCGACCATGTCGTCGTTGTAAAGTGTGCTCGATGCAGGGAAAGAGGCAGGAGACTCGTGTTTACTGTCCCCAATGCCCAAGTGAGCCTGCCTTCTGTTTTCCTACCTGCTTTATGTTGTATCATACTAAAGCAAAATAGTGGGAAATTGACTGAGGTGGAGCTGCCAATATGTAAACCTTTCAATTGGTGTGAATGGATACCTACTGTCTGTGGGCCACTCCTTCACTACGCAAGCAGCTGCAGAATATTTGTTCCTCTACTTCAGGAAATCATGGACTTCTCAACACCTTTATCTGCTTTCAGAACGTGGTAGTTGTTCAGTTTGCCAATTGACAAGTGCATTATAGTCCCCACGCTGCACATACTGGTGGACAGAACATACGCCATGCAACACAGCGCTGCATGTCATCATGATGTAGACAAAGGGCATGTTAAGCACAGAGCAGCAGAATTTTACACGAGTGGCCAGTAGGCACCACTCCATTGATACAGGTGAAAAGGTATGCTCACTTTACTCATCAGAATTACAAAAACACATTGTTGGCACCACCATGCGCGTGCCACTTAACTCTTTGGTATGGGCAGCAGCTCTTCACTGCTGCGAGGGCAGCACTTTGGGCACTTCCGATCTTACCAAACCACAATCCATGAGACAGGCCTAGGTCATGGCACGACCAAAAATCAGCACTAGGGATCGAGAAACCATTGCAGCTTGAGCACTGAGGGAAGGGGTGCACGTCCTTCACCACGCGAGGGACTTTTCTGTCCCAATAGTGCCACACCTTTTTAAAGCTGGTAATTTGATATTTAGCATCAGAACCGTAAGGCACATCAAGAGACATCGTCATATTCAACCATTATTTTGTGAACTGTCACACAGTTTGAAATGCAGTATTGCTATTTAATGGAGCTCTAGGAGCCTTTGTAACATTAGGTACAAGGTAGAACGGTCTGATTCATCTCTGTTGACTCAGGTGTCTTATTGGATACCGGTTGCTGGATGCATTTCTTTTGGCTATGGAAACAGGTGTTTTGACTGTGTGTTTGTCTTGGTCTTTTAATTTGTTTTGTTTGTGTGGTTTGCTTTTCTTAGTTCACAAAACGCAAAACATAACAGCACCGCCATCTTTTTAATGCCTTCTGGCGAACCTTCACTTAATTGGGCAAAGATGAAGAAATTGTTTATTAAATAAATCAAAACCTCTGGCACTAATCTTATTGCTGAGAGGAAAACGTCTTTTTTATGCATTGCTTAGAAATGTAGGGACTTAAGGTTTTTATTAACTTATTTGAATTAAATGAGGATGGTAAAGAAGGTCTGAATGAATTTGAAATTTCATTACTAAATAAAAAAACATTACTTATCCACTGTCACTACTGTTCTCGAGAGGTATCATTTGGCAAGAGGGAGCAATATGAAATAGAAACTCAGGAGGATTTTGCAGCTGCTCACAGGAAACCATCTGTCTCATTTAAATTTAGTGTGAATGTGAAAGAAATAATTAGAGATCAGTTCATGCTTTAGTGCACCTATGAAAATATCCATTAAGAACTCTGCCTGAAGGACGATCTTTATTTCAATGAGGTTATCACAGTAGCTAAGAGTATAGATTGTTCTCAGGCAAGTATGAATGAACTTAAAAAAATGGTTCCAGAAAAGTATGTGTGCAAGCTGTGCACAGTAAAGGGAAGAACAATAAAGGGCTAAAAATCAAAGCAGTGCATCTTAGATATGGTTTGCTTGGGAGTGTTCTGCATTGTGTAAGTATGTAAAACGTTTGCCAAGCGAGGAATTGTGGGTGTGTCAAACAGACTGTCAAGATGCATGGACTCAAGAATGTTAAATACAGAATTGAGAATATATCTTGAGGTTTTCTAGTAAGGGGCACAGTTCATCTAATAATTTTCCTGTTGTTGTGTGTTTGAATGGAATAAGGTGAGGATGAGGATGTCTTCTGGTTCTCCTTTGACTTTAAATTCACATGGGCATTTTGGGCACATGTTCAATGATAAGGTAAACTTTAAAGACGCTGATGTGAAACTATATGCTTATGGCGGCAGGCCTATTCAATTCAAAGTATATTTTGAAGCAGACAGTGATAAAGGTGTACATTCCAATTGTAGGAAATAGTGGTCTTAATTGGTTCCATAAGAAGAGCGCAGCAACTCTGCTGCATCCCCAATGCCGATCCACATGCCCAAGTGAGTAGTTTGAGTTTGGAATTAAACACATTTGGCAAGAATTTCTTGAGGTTTCCTGAGAAGAACTTTGTGGTTGGGAAGGATATGTTCACAAAATTAGATTGAGAAGGATATGTTCACAAAGTTAGAATGAGAATTGTTTCCAAGCCAATAATTATCAAGGTAAGATTTATTGTCAGAGATGCAGTGCCAGAACAAATTGCACAGACTGGAAAAAGGCATAATTGAACTGGTGGAAGCCAAAGTTTGGTTAGCCTCAGTGGCAGTAGCTTGCAAACACGCTGGTGAAGAAGTCCTCTATATCGATTTAACAGAACTACAGAAATGTGTGACTGTAGACAAGAATCTGCTGCCTAATTTCACTCATCATTTCTATGTTGACAAATGCTACACTTTTTACTATGCTTGACATGACATCAGCGTTCCACCAGATTTGTCAGCATGAAGAATCTAAAGATTTGACAGCATTTTTGATGCCTTTTGGAGTGTATAGATTTGTATGCATGCCTTATGCGGTTGATTCTACGGCATCAATGTTTCAGAATGATTTGTTAAGATGAATAGGTATAATGCCTTCAAGAGGATGTGTTGATGTTTCAAAAAATGGAAGCTGAACCTGAGGAAAGAGTGAGAAAAGTGTTGACACTCAAGAGAAGCTTTTTTAAGAATGGAAATGTAGACTATCTGGGGCATTCTATTTCAAGAAGTGGTGTGAGGCTTCAGAAAGAGATTCTGAAAAGGTTTCAGAGCAAAACAGTAGCTTTGAGGCACTTACTGCAATACATCCCTGAATTTAAATGGACAAAGAATTGTGGAAAATCATTTTTAAAGTTGAGAGAGGATCTTAAAGGTATGTGAATGTACTATTGCTTACACATCATGTGCACTAAGAAGAACAGTGGTAAAATTACTCCAGTATAGAGAAACATGCCCTAGCTATGTTTTGAGTCATCTAACAACAAAACATTTTGTGTGGTTGTTAGTGTCTTTTGAAGTAACCACTAATCAGAACCCACTAAAAGATTTTTTTCTGAAGAAGAGCCTAGACAATATATCATCTTGTTTCAGTAGGTGGGACTCTGGGCTACAAGACTTTGATTTTGTGTAAAGTGACAAAGTATATCTTCGATCAGACAACAATGCTGCAGGATGCTTGTACAGGGTGATTGTACAGGACAGGGACCAGGAGTGAGGATCAAGAGTTTGTCCACGAAGAAATTATTGTGTATTTTATCACCAAAGGCATAGTTTTATAAGGAGTTTGGATGGTAAAGATGGATTTAGATAGTGAATTACAAGAAGTATGCAAGAGAGTGAAGGAAGGATGGCTCTCTTCATCAACCAGCATATTGAAGAGATCCAACAGAACACTTAAGGATGCAATTCAAACAGTGAAGGCTGCATGCAGGGGTTGGAGGGAAGATCTGAGAGAGAAGGTTGAAGCATATTGCTTAGCACCACATGTAACCAGAGGAAGAATTGTATTTGAAGCATGTAGAGGTACTAAGCCTACAACATTGTGTGCCATGGTTGGATGGATGAAAATAGAGTTGGAGTGAGCTCAGGGCATCATGGTCCAGTACGTGAGGAGAAATAGAGGATGAGAGAGGTATTGAAAGAATCACAGAGTAAATCAAATGTTGCTGTGAGAAAAACAGCCAGGGCAAAAGTGGTGTGTGTGGGGTTGTGTCAAGGTAAAGATATCCAAAGTTCATGGAGTTAGGGTTGAGTAATCAGAACCTAAATGAAACTGCTCCAGAATGCAGTCCCATCATCACTTCAGATGAACTATATTGTCAGCTGCAGAGCAGATGAAATGTCACCAAACTGAGCATCACAAAGGGGCTGCAAGGCACCGTCAAATGTGAAGGCCATTTCTGTTTGGGGGGGGGGGGGTTGTGTCTGATCTTTATGAAATTCTATAACATTGCTTAGAGTTACCTAGGACTTTCATATCAATTGTGTTTGCTGTAAAAAGGGAAGTGTGGGACATCTTGTGCTTCATTCCATGCATGCTCTTCTATGTTTTCATTCTATAGAATCCTGTGTGATAAATGCAAAAGGACAGTGAGAGGCAGAGTATCTGAGAGGCAGAATGCGAGGATGGGGTGCTGTGTATTTTTTGAATAAATTCAAGTTTGTTTCCCCATGGGACATATTGTTTCATAGAACGTTACAGGAAGGAATTAAAGCCGGACGAAAGTTTTATTATGTTGGAGTAATTTTGTGTTTTTTACAATACGTTTGGTATGTGTAATTCCCATATTTTTGGTATTAGGCCACATCGCATTCAGGTAAAAAATGTATTCTGAGAACATGGGAACAACATTAGAAAGCTTTCCCGAATGCAAGCAGCTGTTTTACATGCAGATGTTTGTCACAGGATTACGAATATTAAGCAAAATTAATTATGGGTTGATTTTTTACCCGAGAGCACTGTTGGGGCAACTTTTTTAAGTGCATACTCCATTTTCTCTTTTACATAGGATGTGCTGAGGAGAGTGAGTCTACAACAGGGGTCTCCAACCTTTTCTGTAATATGAGCTACTTCTCAGGAATGAAATTCATCCCGAGCAACTGATATTATTTGTGTTAAAATATTCAGCACATCAGACAAGATTACATTAAATGCCACCCCAAGCAAGATTGTTAGCAATGATCAACTCAGTGCATCAGGCAAGGTTGCCAGCAGTAATGTAAAAAAATGTTTTCAATTGAGAATGCCTCTACGTGTATACTACAATCAATCAATCAATCACAGAATTTATAGAGCGCACTACTTACCCGCGAGGGTCTCAAGGCGCTAGGGAAAAAAAGGGGGGGGTGCCGCTACTGGTCGAACAGCCAGGTCTTGAGTAGCCTCCTGAAGGTCAGCAGGTCTTGGGTCTGTCGTAGGCTGAGTGGAAGGGTGTTCCAGGTCTTGGCGGCGAGGTGGGAGAAGGATCTGCCGCCGGTGGTTGTTCTTCGAATGCGAGGGACGGTGGCGAGGGAGAGGTCGGCGGAGCGGAGCTGGCGGTTGGGGACGTAGAAGAAGAGTCGTCTGTTGAGGTAGGCTGGGCCGGTCTTCTGGAGTGCCTTGTGAGCGTGGATGAGGAGTTTGAAGGAGATTCTCCTGTAGACGGGGAGCCAGTGCAGGTTTCTCAGCCCCTTTCTCCAAGGTAATATAATGAGTAATAAGTCTCCCCAATGTCAAAATGATGTATCACTCTAACATCAGATTTAAGTTTATTTTGGAAATGTAACAATTTTTCTCCAAATGTCCTCTTATGAGTTCAGAAAATACACACATTTCCATGTTGAATACATGCTTTTCAGTTTTGGTATACATATATTATATCAACCAAGCAAACTTTTCTAATGTATTAGGTTGGGATGCATACAGGAGAGCTACTTACAGGTAACTGGAGAGCTACCAGTAGTTCATGAGCTTCTGGTTGGCGAATCCTGGTCTGCAATATATACAGTAGCAACTTTCTCTCATTGTACTTCACAGTCCTCCACATTCATTGTTAACACATTGGTTATTTTGGATTCTTAAAAGAAACATATCAGTCGGTTTTCATCTGCGGTCTCTGCTGCATCATCCACCCTTGTTTTTTGTATTTTTGACAAATTCAATGCCAGTTCAATACGTTGCAATTCTTTCGGGTGGGCTGATGTATTAGGGAGGACAGGCAGCACCAATCTTTCCCTATTTTTGTATTTTTCACATCTTGTTTTTTGTTGCTGGATCGTCTACAGATTTGGCTTGGGGATGCTGGGCAGGTCATTGTGGAGATTAAGCGGTAAAAGTGTAATAGTGAGGGGCAGCTTAAAGTGGTAGAGGCTTGGGATATATTTCCAGCTTTTCTTTGTTTTTTCCATATTTGTGACTATATCTTGTCGGTCAATGATATTTTTATCAGTTATTTTCTTGGATTTTTCACATTATCACTGCTGATGTGTTACAGATTTTAGGGGTCTATGGGTAGCCTTGAATATTTACGCCAAATTTAGTTTATGTTTTGTCTGCATGTGCCTATTGGTGGCTGGGAGACTTTAGGAGTCCAGGCCCAGCTAGACAGCCATTTTTTTTTATCTTAACCCCTGCATCCCCATGTGTTTGTCTACCATGATTAATGTGTATTTTGTGTACCTTTTAAATATCTTTGGCTGGGTAATTGTTGTCTAGGGCTGTTTGTGTTTGTGACATTTTTACATTACATTTTATTTTTGTTGATTTTCATGCTGCTATGTGGTTATCATTTTTCATTATGGTAGATTTTTTACATTCTTGCTATTGCTTTACTAGTGGTATATTTGCCTGTGGATGAGCCTTGTTACATGCTGGTTAAATATCTGTGCAATCCTTGCACTGACATGGTGTATACATTTCTTGATATTTCGGGAGAGCAGTTCCAGGCCCGGCAGGCAATTTTCCCTTTATCTTCTATTGTTTTTCTTTGCTCTACGACCATTTCATGAAACCAGAGTGTATCTGATAGGTGGCCATTTTGGCTTTGTTCTCCTTGCCTTTGTCCACCATTTAGCCAGTCCCTGTGGCCATCTCCAGAACTGCAGTACCAGAATCCAGCTCTGTGGTACCCAGCTTGGTCCCCAATGAAGGTCCTTGGTACTAGCAGTGGTACTGTGGTGCTAAAAAACATTTAAGAAAGTAAAGGGTCTGGTTGTAGACCAGACCGTACAGCCAACCGCCATTGTGTAATCGGTAGACCATGTGCAGTAGGGAGTTTGTTTCCTGCAGTCTGTCAGCTGTGAGATAAACTGCTGCTGCACACGGCTGAAGACTGTGCACAGAGAGGGGTTGGGTGATCACCGGGATTATACACAGGAAATGTGGACAATCTCCAGCTGTACACGGCCAAAGAGTGTGAACAAGGGGGTAGTTCAACGCCCACAGGGGGGGTTGGGAATAGGTTGCCCAGAGGGATCGATCATTTGCTCAACTTTTAATATGATAACCAAGAAGAGAAATTCACTGAAAAATTTGCAAAAGTTCATACTGGTTGATTTGTTTGTTTTGGAAATCGTTCTTGTATTCATGGATCGGAAGTATTGGTTTGAGACTGTGCCATATAGACTATGAAAGTATAGATGACTCTTATTCTTAAAAACACGTAATTAAGTACACATACATAAAGAAACATAAAAACATATCTCAGAGGTATGGAAAAGACAGCTCAAAATCTCATTTGTTTTTCTAAATCTCATGTAGTTTGTTCATCTCATGTATTCTTTGTTGTCCCAGATTATCACAGATGCAATACATTCATGCACACTGCAGTATACACTTAAACAAAGGTAAACACACTTGTTATCCCTGTTCACTTGTAGTTTCCCTTGCACTTCCCTTCTTGAGATGACTTAATTCCATATGGGATTTTTATCCCCTTCATCTATGGTAATCTGATCCCCTCAGGATCCATCGAGGCATTTGGATTTTGAAGGGAAACCAGAGTTTGAATTGTATTATGAATATAGTCTCTATCCTACATTGTATTACATTCTATTTAGGGTTTCTGGTTTTCAGTTAAAACCAATTCCAACTGATAAAACACCACCAAAGGAAATGTTTGCTCTTCAGTGGAAACTGGAAAGCACCGGATTTTGCTGCACTATTACTGCTTTTGTCCCTTCTTGGGTCCTTGCAGTATACTGCAACCTGCACCATTAATAGCTTTTTAACTATACCACTTCACTGTGGGACTCTACCTCGTGGTCAATAGAGCTAGGTCTGACACACCCCCAACCACCCAAGCCAAGAACCCTGGGATCATCATCAACAGCAAACTTGACATGACCACCCAACTCAACATGTCACTGCCACATGCTTCCATAACTGAAGATTCAGAGGAATATTTTCAAATGGCTCCCAATCAACACCCAAAAAGCCATCACACACACCCTGGTCATAAGCAAGTTGGTCTACAGAAACACTGTCTATGCAGGGTTCAGCAAAAAACGCACCAGAAGGCTACAGAGCATTCAGAACACAGCAGCCAGTATCACTCTCAAACTTCCACACCGCACTCACATCACACCCCACCCGAAGGAGCTCCCGTGGCTCCCCATAGACAAACGAGCACAATTCAAAATCTTCACCCACACTTTCAAGGCACTACATAGCACTGGCCCAGAATACCTCAGCAATCATATCTGCTTTCACAAACCTTCCAGACACCTCCGCTCATCTGGTCTCCTACATGCACACATCCCACACTTATGAAAAAAACGGATCCAGTGGTAGAGCCTTCTCCTACATTGCTCCTAATGTGTGGACTGACCTGCCTAAACACATAAGAGGCTCCTCCTCATTTCTTGAATTCCGCATAACATAACATAACATAAGAAAGATACTCCAGCTGGGACCCACTGGGTCACTGTAGGCCACTTAATATGCCCTTTTGACTAGTCACATGCCTTTTGACTATCAAAAAAGGTTCCTGGACCCCCCCCAACCTTCTTTCCATCACCTTCAGCCCACAGTTCAGTTTACATTGCTGTGTGGTGGTGAGTATGTTCACAGCAGGATCTCAGCCCAGAGTAAGCAGCACCATAATGATGTTATCCTCCGTAACTGAAAACTGGATAGAGCTTTGCTTTCTGAAAACTTAGGTAAGAGGATTGTGGGAACAGAGATGACATCTAGAGCCAATGTCCTCCCATAAAGCGCAGTACCCAACACTCCTGTTCTTAGTTTTACATTGTGATGATCAGAAAACATGCTCTCAAGGAACCACATCTTCTCATACAGAAGGGTAAGAACCATATCATGAATATCGTCAGCAGCTATGCAGAATTCCAGAAAGGGTCCATGCACTGGTATTGCTTAAATTGTGTTGCCTCCATTGCATACATTAACTTCGAAAATGTATCTGTTACTGTATAAGATGTAGACAGTGCAGTTCAGAAACATGACGAAGCAGCCTCGGCTGTGGTTCCTATAATGTGCTGCAGACAACACAATTTGAGCAAACGCTGCAGCATGGACCCATTATGAGCCTGCAGTAGAACATTATCAAGATACAGCACAACGTCTTCAAGTGCAACTTTCATTCCTACTGTCACCATGTCAAAATGAAGCTTGAAACTTACCGTGCTGAGACTAAGCCTGAAATTCAGCAAAATCACCTGTATCAGCCATGGGGACCGTATTTCATGGAAACATATTGAGCTATGCTTGTTCTTTCACCCAAGATGAAAAATACAGTACAACAATGAACAATGTAGAAAACACAAAGGTAACTTTACTTCTGTGTTCTCTGCATTGTTGGGCAACTCACATAGGGCTGACAGAAGTGTACTCCATGCACTGCTTTCAAATAAACAAGGGCCTCAGGTGTATAATAAAAATCAAAGCTTTGCGGCCCTCGCACTTGCCTTCAAATAAACGCAAATTACCACAGGCACAACCCAACAATCTAAAATAAACGTCATTAATGATGTGAGCAGCACAAGCAAATGTCTCAAGGCATCCTCTAACATATGAACTATCTTTATTACCACAGGTGCTTCTTCATACATTAGCAAAGTTTGCTGTCATCAACGACCTTACAACTAACAGTATGCATATGCAATAATTCACTCCTTAGCAGATGTCTCCTTGAAGAGCAGAAACAGGTTCAGATCAGACAGTAAAACCACATTTATTAGTCCACTCTTTACTCTGTACCTTGAGACAAATGACATTGCAACGTGACACTGTTTTTTGCTTAGGATGGACTGGGACTATTGTGGGGTTTGTTGGTACTTTGAAATTTTGAGAAGATGGAAGCAGGTGGTGGTGATGGTACCACAGCAGGGTGTACCTAGATTTTATTTACTTTCTTTAGTCCATTAATCTTGTCAGTTCTTCCTTCTTCCATTCTCCTAATTCCTTTCTCTATGCCTGCTCCTTTAACTTGTTCTTACAAGTAACTTTTCATTATTTAGCTCACATCCATGCCCTCCTCAATTCCCAGCACTTAAACTCCTCTTTTTCCCAGTGCAGTCCGACCCCATGTCCAGGATGTGCATGGATGTTGATATGTTCACACCTCATTAAGATTTGATTGCAGCAAATAGAAGGTTAAGGCTGAGCATTTAACACCTTCCTACTCTATTGCTCAGACAAATATCAAAGATTAACTGAAGATTTTCTACTTAGGAAATTAGATATATGTGTACAGAACGTTTTCACAGCACTTGCTGTAAATGTTCAAAAACGAACAGCCATGGCCCTGCGCGCGGCTGTTAGCTGTAGAACATGCACAGCAACAGCTGTGAACAAAGGCCTCACTGAGCCTCAGGGGCTTTCAGTTCCCTCAGGCTCTGTGAGGACTTTGATTCGTTAATCAGAACATTCTGCCCTAAAGGGACGGAAGGTTCTAATAGCTTTATAGCCCACTGTAGCTGGGCTATACTGGTAATTCAAGGCCTGCCGTTAATGACCGTTATAGCCTGCTTCGGCAGGCTATAGCATTATAATAGAATTCCATGCCTAGTGATGTCTTGAGCAGTATAACATTTCTGGCATGTGTCTTCTTGACTTAAATGTGTTTCCTTTTCAGTCTAAGGAGACGTACTCCTTCATTCTTCACCCAGAATGTCTTCTTGCTGGTCATATTCAAGGCATTCAGGACAATGTATGTCCTGCTTAAGTCAGCAGTTCGTTTTTTTTAAAAATAAGTAAGTCAGGGTATTTTATGTGAATATCCAACCTCCAAAATGCTGCAAAACATTGCAATTGAATCAAGTGTCTTGATTGGCCAAAACTAGAAGCCAAATGGGGCCACTTTGATTTTATCCTATTTGTAGAACATACCAAGCTCCTCGTGACAGGCATAATTATAACAGCAAGAGGGAAGCCCTAGTAGTTTCTTACAAAAATGGTTGTCTAGACCCTGCAATAAGGTGATGTTAGCAAATCCCCATAGCCCTGCACCATACATCGCCTGAGACAGGCATCTTCTTTGGTAAATCTCCAACATACATTTAACAAGCCTACTCCCCAGTCTGTAAGAACATTGAAAAAGAACACTCACTGACTCTGCAAAGTGTGTTTTATGAGCTTGTAAAATGGGAAACCAAAAGTCAGCATCATCAGAAAGTATAACTAAATAATGAAAAGCCCTGACCTTGCCCAGTTTACCACCATTTAAAAAAAATCCCCATGGGGTATTCCTTAGCCCGAAAGACATAACATGATTTTGATAAGTTTATTTTAATTATATTTTCTTCATAAATGTCTCACGACCTTCAAGCAGTCTTTGCAACTGCTTTTTTTTTTCTTAAATTGCCAAACCAAGAGAGTGCAGCCATTATGCCGCCCTGCCTCACCACCCCCTGAAAAGTCCAAACAGACTAGTTAATTCCCCATTTCAGTCAAATCTGACTCTGGAAGAGGCATTGGTGTACTTCCTTATTGTTGTAAAGTGGATCATTAGTAGTGGCAGATGCGCATTTACCACTGGCAATAAGGCCACTAACACAATATAGGGCTCAGAATAGGTCTTCGAAATTATTCCCATGCTCAACCCTTAGTTGCTTGGCTACGAGCAGGGAGGCTTAACTTCAAAGACAGGTATGTAAAGCATTTAAAAACACCAATTCAGTAAATAATTAAGGCACAACACACAATAAAAATCCAACACCAATGTATACAAATAGGAACTATCTTTATCTTTAAAATGACACCAAAATGAAAAGAATCCACTGTAGGGAACCAGAGATATGAATTTTCAACGATTAAACACTTTCTAGTGCTTAGAAACCAATAGTGCCACTTGTGGACTTTTGGTTGCCTCTGACCAGGACAAAGTCAAAATTTGAGGCCGACTGCAATGGAGCCCTGGTTGGATACACTAAGAGGGAGGCCCTGGCCAAGATTTTACCTTCACACTTAGAAACGGTTCTGTAGGATTTCTCACCAGACGTCGTGCAGCCTCCTCCAGCAGGCCGGATTTAGTGGGGAACTCCTTCCTGAAGTTCCTCTTGCAGGTCCAAAGTGTCCAAAACACAATCCAAGGGTCTGAAATCTCCGAGATGGTCCTTGAAAGTTTGGGACTTCAGTTCCCACAATCCACTTGGACAAAACCCTCACAAATCCACTGGTAATACTCCAGGCTGAGGATCTTTGTGGTGATGGTCCAGGTGAGCTCTGTTAACCTGTAGCTTGCAGGGAGTCCACTCTTTAGTCCTTTTGAAGCAGGTTTGATCCACAGGGCTGTAGTTTCAGATTGTGCAGCAGGCACAGTCAGTCAGAGTGCAGGGCCTGGTTGGTTCAAAAATCAAACTTCCAGCATGGACCCTTCTTCTTCCTTAACATTCAAGCAGCAGATCGGAGAGGCACTGCCCTCCCTCTCAGATACTTATTCAGTGTTATCTGGGGTCAATCAGGAGGGCACTCCTGTCCAATGAGGTCCAGGGCAACAACTTCCTCCAAAGTGTGGCACAATGATCTCCCAGAAAGCACTATTCCTCCAAAATTGAATATGTCAGAACTTTCAGCAGGGAGAAAAGAGCATGCTAAACACACCTCCAGGATGGATAATCTCCATAGTCTCTCCCCCTTGCATCTGCTCATTCCTTAAGCCTAGCATCTGGCTGGGTTCAAAGAGGAGAGTTGTAAATGAAACTGTTGTCTTCTGCTTGTCTCCTCCTTCCATTGAAGGATATTGTTTACGACCCCTCCCCCTGCTCTGGCATTCCTGTGTAGCAAAACCCTGCCCTCCTAGAAAAGCTGGCTAACCCCAGGGCCTCTTTATCACCTCATCAAAGGAGCCTGGCTAATCCACTTAACTCTGACCAATCAGGACAGACCACTGGAAGGCTGAATTTTGGCTTACACACAAGAATGTCTTATAACTTTTTGTCTGTACATTTTAGGAGAAATTCAATAATACCATATTGTTGGATTTATCAATACCATTTTAGGAAGTCCTTGAATGCCATTTTTATGATTCTCCTAGCGGGAATTTTAGTTAATAACGTCTTGCCATGTTAACCTATGTGTTAGGAGAATTGCAATGGGAAACTGACTTGGGCCATTTTTCCAACACCAGGGCTTTTAAAAACATCTTTTATAAGAACCCTGCCTATATCTACAAGACCCTCATCCCTGGAACACCTAGGGAAGACTTTAGGGGTTCTGAATATGTACAAATATTGCAGATCATCCCTCCACAGTGCTCCTAGCACAACAGTCGATTTTGTGAAGCACTTTATCACAATGTGGGGAATGAAAGGTGCAATTTCACTTAACCCAGGGCATATAAAACTCATTTTATAAGGGTCCTCATGATAAATACTTGACCCCCACCCATGGGACACCTAGGGAAGACACAAGGAGTACCTAACATACCCAAACATTGCAGTTTATCAATTTTTAAATGTCCCAAACACCAAAGTCGAGTTTGGGCACAATTTGCATTTTAGAAGCAGTCATGCAACACAGGGCTGCTTTTAAACTGACCTCTGGCTCCAGCAGTGCACACATGCAAGTGCAGAAAAGGCTGCTGGCCTCTAAACTGTCCTGCCCTATTATATACTAGGAACCTAAAGGTAGTTTCAATCCCCCTACCCTATTATGTGCTAGGGCCTTATAGGGGAGGTCATGCCAATCCTAAGAGTACCTTAACCCATAGTGTACCCTAGTGTATGTAGGTGTTTTCACTGTATTCTAAGTATGTCTTCAGCATAGCACTGGCCCGGGGTCTGGTTAGGCAGAGGACAGGGTCAGTCAGAGTCAGTTACCACCAGTACCAGTCAGCAAAATGTTGGGGGGTGCCCAGGGCACAGGATGACTTTGCAACACTTATCAATAATGTGAAATTAAGACACTGTGCCTAAACTGCATGTGAAACTGTACTGTATTACAGATAAGATATTGTTAAAATTTACATGAGATTAAGATTTTAAACTATATAATTGTGCCAGACACTTTCACTAAGCAATCCATTAATGAGATTAGTCTGTAGCAGGGCAGGTCGCTGCAATCTCCCTTCATGAATAAGGGGATGATATTAGATTGAGTCCAAGATTTAGGCAGCCTAGTTTATTAACTGCACTTAGTACATTCGTGGTGATAGGGGTCCACAATTCCACATCTTGTTTGAATAAGTCAAGAGAAAGCCCCATCTGGACATGCCGCATTCACTTTGACCACATTGTGTAGCATAAACACCAAGCTTTTTTGTGCCTTCAATGACTGTATAGCTGGATAACTGTAAAGCTACTAAAATTTGTTTACCAGAAACAGGTGAGGATGTGTTAATCTAGTCAATTAATCAGGTTTCTTACAAAGTGCAACTACTCACCCGTAAGGGTCTCAAGGCACTGAGTGGGGGGGGGGTGTCAATCTGTGGTTCAGTCAAAGAGCCAGGTCTTGAGGTCTTGAGGTCCTTCCTGAATTGCGGCAGTGATGGTGATTGCCTGAGGTGCAGAGGCAGGGAGTTCCAGGCCTTTGCAGTGAGGTAGGAGAAGGATCTTCATCCAGCCATGGTCTTGAGGATCCGTGGAATGTGGCCATGGCCAGTTGGGTGGAGTAGAGACGTCTGGTGGGAGTGAAGAAAGAGAGGCGGTGGTTGATGTTTGCAGGTCCGTTGTTGTGGAGGGCATTGTAGGCATGCATGATGAGCTTGAAGGTCATTCTTTTGTTGATAGGTAGCTAGTGAAGGTCTCTCAGGTGGCCGGTTACGTGGCTGCGCCGTGGGATATTCAGGATGAGTCTGGCAGAGATGTTCTGGGTGACAGTTTTCCTCGACTCAGTGAGGACCCACTTAAAGATCTTACGAAGCAGGCAGAGTGTGTGAAAGCAGGAGGATGAAACGGTGTTGATTTGGCAGTTCATTTAAAGCGAGGAGTCCAGGATGATGCTGTGGTTTTGAGCGTGGTCCATGGGTATGGGGGGGTTCCAAGCAATACGGGCCACTAGGATTCATCCCAGGCAGAGGGGGTAGAGCCCAGGATGAGGACTTTGGTCTTGTCTGAGTTAAGCTTGAGGCAGCAGTCCTTCATCTACGTGGCGACTGCCTTCATCCTGTTGGGGAAGTTGCTCTTGGTGGCTGCAGGTTCGTCTGTGAGGGAGAGAAAAAGCTGGGTGTTGTCGGCGTAGGAGATGATGCTGAGTCTGTGGCTTCTGATGATGGCTGCAAGAAGGGCCATGTAGATGTTAAAGATTGTGGGGCTCAGGGAGGATCCCTGAGGCACTCCACAGCTGATCTCTGTGGGTTCTGAGTTGAGCGGTGGAAGTCAGACTCTGTGTTCGGCTGGTGAGGAAGGAGCGGATCCATTATAGGGCTTTGTCTCAGATGCCTGCGTCATGGAGTCTTGCTCAGAGGGTGTGGTGGGAGACAATGTTGAAGGCAACTGAGAGGTCCAGGAGGATGAGGGCAGCAGTTTCGCTTCGGTCAAGGAGGGTGTGGATGTTGTCTGTAGGGGTGAGGAGAGCGGTCTTGGTGCTGTGGTTGCTTCTGAAGCCCTATTGGGAGAGGTCCAGGATGTGTCTCATTTCAATGAACTCAGAGAGTTGGGTGTTGATGACTTTCTCGATGACTTTGGCAGGGAAAGGGAGCAGAGAGATGGGTCTGTAGTTCTTGAGCTCCATCGGGTCAGCAGAGGGTTTCTTCAGCAGGGGGGTGATCTCTGCAGGCTTTCAGTATTCCGGGAAGGTGGCTGACTGATGGTGCGGCAGAGTTTGGGTGCCATGGAGGTGCCGGCTCTTTTGAAGATGTGGTGATGGCAGGGATCTGAGAGGGCTCTGGAGTGGATGCTCTTCATGATCCCGAGGGTGTTGTCAGAGGTGAGGGTGGTCCAGTTGGGCAAGGTCTGCTGGGGTCTGGAGCCATTGGGTGCGGTGGTTGCAGGTGGGGTGGGTGTGTCTTGGGTTACAAAGCTGTCGTAGATCTATTTGATCTTGCGGTGGAAGAAGGTAGTGAGGTTGTCGCAGAGGTCTTGAGAGGGGGGATGTCTGCTGTCTCTGTGCTGGGTTTGGCAAATTCTTTGACCACAGGAAGAGTTCTTTGCTGTTGTAAGCGTTGGCGTTGATGCGTTCCTGCATGGCTTCCTTCTTTGCTGTACTGATGAGGTAGTGGTATGCGGTGACGGCAGTTTTGAAGCCTGCGTGCTCTGCCAGGATCTTGCTGCTCCTCCATCTTTTCTCGAGCCGTCTTCAGGTAGGTCTGGACTCTTGGAGGGCGGGGAAGAACCAGCTGGATTTTTTGGAGAGCTGCTTGCCTGAGGGTTTCCTTAGGGGAGCCAGTGTGCTGGCGGAGTTGGAGATCCAGTGGTGGAGGTTGCGTGCTGAGGTGTTGGCGCCCGTGGATGTCGGTAGTGGGGTTTTGCTGAAGGAAGTGGTGAGTTAGTCTTCGGTGACCTTGTTCCAGCTTCTGCAAAGATCAGAGTGGGCATGGCGGCATACGGTGGGTTTCGTAAAGGAGAAGTGGACGCAGTAGTGGTCTGTCCAATGTGGCTCAGAGGTGTGGCTGATGGAGATGTTGTTGCTTGTGAAGAAAATGAGGTCGAGCGTGTGTCCTGCTGAGTGGGTTGGAGTTGTGACCAGTTGTTTGAGTCAGATGGTGGCGAGGTTCTCCAGTAGGTATGAGGTCATCGGGGATGTCCAGTTCAAAATTGAGGTCACCGAGGAGAATGTAGTCCATGGGTCCACATCTAGTGGGAGAACAGGGCTGTCCTTAGGCAAGGGTCTTTTAACAATTCACCAAAAGTGGCAATGATCAGTAGACTTCCTAGCAGCTAGATCCCTATGCCTTGGATCGAATTTCCTCCTTTCTTTAACAGCTTTTTTAGAAACAGATCTGTCTGTGACCTCCACAACATTCCTAGGTGTTCATTTGAGTTCCTAATGTAGATCAGATGCTGTGCCTGAGCATGAGATATCAACAAATTTCTTGGGATGGCTGATGACTGAGGAGGTTTTTCTGGATGTCAAGAGCTGGTTCGCAGAGTTGATAATAGCACAGAATGCATCCATAATATATTTATCATTAGCTTATTCCTCTAACCAATACATAATACTAGAGGGGTTGCCACTAACAAATACAAATCTAAAATCATCTAAATCAACCACATGCCATTTAATATGTCACCCATGGTGTACAGCACTCAAGGAATGGGTATAGACCACAACATCCTTTGGCTTAGAAGGATTATGTAACTGAAGTATTATGTGGTTATATTCTGTTAGCTGATGCACTTCTGCTTGACACCTGATTTCAAAAATGCAATCTATGGTACTTTGGGACCACGGGAACAGGAGTAGAATTGCAGAACAATGAGGCTATGTTCCATACATCTTTGCTTAGATTTAATCCTGCATATGGTGCCAGACCGCCTGTTGTCAATTTGCTGGCCAGATAGCAGATCAGAGGTGCCAATATTTAAATTAAATTCCCCAGCAACAATGAAAAAAGCTCTTTGCCACTTGGCCAATAATCAGACCTAAACAAGCAAATAAATGTTCCAGGTTGGCTATATTTATGCAATATGTACTCGTAAAATTATCATTATAAAACGTAACTAGCAAAACTATACCAAACACCTCAAAAGTCAAAAGGAAAACTTGAATATTTACCCCACCCAGTGTCATACTCCTGAATTCTACATTGGAGTGAAAGAAACACAAATGAATGCCCGCCCAACCCCCACTGTACTGATAAATAAGGTTTTTCTGGAACAGTGTATGATAAGAAACCCTTAAAAAACATTTTATCCACAGTCAAGTTTCCTAAGAAACTTAATATTGAATCAATTTATATTGCATTCACTCATATTTGCATTTTGACACAATCTCAGCTATGTTTCATGAAACAATCTGTAAGCTATTGGATCCCATTGATGTATTTTCATACTAGCATGAGGATTACAACATAAATTTGAGGCTCTGTTTTGGACTGTCAGAGCACCAAACGATAAATCACAGGTGTTAGGAAACACAGTATTGAAACTAGGAAAAACGTATTCCGCAAGTCAATCATTAACATCTAGGGACAGAGTTTCAAATCTATTATGTGTAGGCACTTCAAATCTTTTAGAAGAACTAATTGAATATGTGACGTTACAACGCGATGATTTACATCGCGGTACGTTACATCGCGGTCATTACAACGCAAGTCGTTACAACGACTTGTGCTGGAGGGCGCTGGACTTAGGAATAGTATGATTTACTATTCCAACTCCAGCCTACGTAACAGTAGGGAAGGTGTTGGAATAGTAAATCATACTATTCCTTAGTGTATAGCGCCATCCAGCACAAGTCGTTGTAACGACTTGCGTTGTAATGACCGCGATGTAAAAGTATCGTGGTGTAACGACCGTGTTGTAAAGGTCGTTTCCCGAACTAATTAGTCTCAGGCAGATAGACACCAAAACCAGTGGCAACTGCGGTTTGCAGAAGCATCCTAGGGGAACTGCACAAATCCAAAATTATGAGATCCCCCGCAGAGTATTTAACTGGATTTCCAATCCAACGTATTCTCACCTTAAATACATCTTCAAATGAAACACGAAACATTCTAAAGTGAGAAAAAAGCCAATGCACAGTCTTATTCTTGAGCTGTGCAAAGCTTTCAGACAAACTGGGTATTAGGTATTACATTTTTCAGATCCATAACTTATGCAAAAGATTGTCAGGGAAGCTGTATTGTGGGGAAAAGCTGTGAAGAAGAATGGACCAAGATGGGGCGTCGAGGAGTATTTAAAGTGACTTTGGGGGCCAATGACTGCATTATTGCTTAAGGGCTTTGAAGTGAAAACAGTATCACCAGGAAGGTTTGATTCAGACTGCTTAATGTTCCTCTTGTCCAGGCCTATATTATACGAATGCTGCCTATCATCAAGGCCTTGAGTGATCCCCACATTAGACAGCCGCATCACAGAAGCCGCATTCAGACCAGCAAAATTAGGAAGAGCAAAAAACAGTTCAGTTGAGGCCATCCACTTCTCAATGTGATGGGGACGGGCAAATAAAGTGGTTTTCAAATTATTAAGCAGGCCAAAGAAGAAGCTCTGGTTACAGTTATATAACATGTTGCTTTGGGATGGCGGGAGGGCCACCCTGCTTGGGAACCTCCTGGCCCAAAGGTGTCATGGCCCACCCTCACCCATGGCGGTGGAATGAACATCCATTGTCACCAGTAGAGACCTGCTTGCGCAATCAGGAGAGTTCACACAAAAAGCCCTCCTTGAGACTGTATGTGCAACAGGTATAATATGCTGTTCAATGTCATCTTTGTCTTACTAAACTGCACTCACTGCTTGGGCAATATATTTATCAAGAGTTGGCCTAACGGGGAGAGAAGTTGGCCTAACGGCTAGGGCGGTCAACCTCAAATCTGGGGAACTGGGTTCGAGTCTCGGCAATGATGCTGAACATCCTGTGATTCTGGGCAAATCACTTAATCTCCCCGTGCCTAACAAAAATGAATGTGTCCTCATGTAATGCAACTGGTGCTATGTAAAGCATTCTGATACCCAACTCGGGTCAAGTTCGCGCTATATCAAACTCTGTAAAAAAAAAAAAAAAGAAGTTGATCTTTCTTTATTACCATGCTCAATGAATGAAGACGTTCTGGTAGCTTTTCTCTTTCCATTGCGAAGAAACTAACAAAGAGGAAATAAAAAGTTCAGATGAAACGGGGGTGCCCAGCCCTGCCTCTTCTGGCCTCTGATGGACCTCATATGCGCCCACCCTTGGCCCAGGCTTTGCGCAAGTGCATCCTGCTCAGTGGGGTAATGGGCACCTTAAGTAGCACCAAACACATTGGCCACTTCCTCCTCTCTGTGGGCCTCAGGGACGTCTGGTAGGTGTAGCCCCCAAAAAAGCAACAGAGTTCAAGTTTAGAAACCACAGAAATTCCATAAAAAGAAAATTTACAACAGAGCCTTCTCGGGTATTGCTCTAAGAATTCGGAATTCCCTACCACCCAAAATCAGACTGATTCCCTCAACTGCATCTTTCAAAAAATAAGTTAAATTAATACTTATGAACACATTTTTGCCTTATCTCATACAATTTGACTTATGATCAACACCCATGATTATTACTAGACTGTCAGTCCTCGCTCATTATCCTGTTGACCTGTCCTAGAAATATTACCTTCCTCAATTTGTGAACTTACATAGTTTGTACCTCTCTTGATTATGTTGTTGCTGGCTTCTTGTTCTCTTTTTCCTGATCACCCTGACCTTTGATCTACTCCACTGATTATTACTAGACAGTCGGACCATGTCCAGTGTCCCCTCTACTTGTCCAAGAGATATTACCTTCCAAAATTTGTGAACCTATACTGTTTTTACCTCTAATTATTATGTTGTCGATTGCTTTCTTGTTTTCCTTTTTGTTCCAACCATCTTCAAAGCGCTATGATACCCTCACAGGTCAACTTTGCGTCATATAACTTTGTAAATAAAATTAAATAAATAAGTGTCCCTCATATTTACAGTGTGGCGATGTTGAGGATTGTGAATTTCTGCAGAGAAAAAAACATTTTACACACTTATGGTTAGATCAAGAGTATTATAATATAAAAGTGCTTTTGGTCGAAGACAGAAGTGAGGGAGGCAGACAGCAAGTGGCAGCAAGCTGGGAGGAGCAGGAGTAGCCTGAGTTGATTTCAGGGTGAAGGGAGAAAGGAGAGAAGCAAGAGGAAAGTGGCGAGCATCCTCTTTGCTGCCTTACTGCTCCCCCATTACTTGAGGTGACGTGTGGCAGGGTGATTGGCACGACACGCTAATCCTGCCAGTGACTCTGCTGGGCAGAATTAGGCTGAGGTAGGCTTTTGGACTCTCAGGCAGTGCAGAGGCTGTCCCCAGTTCCCAAGAGCTTGACCATCCCCATCCCTTCATACCTAATTCCAGCCTGCTCCTGGTGGGTGCACGAGAGGCACTCCATGTACACAAGGCAGGTGAACATTTGGCTAAGTGCTGGCTGGGTTCTTGGAGGAACGACAACTGCGGACCGCACGGGCCACGCTTGTTTATACTTGCATGCCATTGCCTCATCTCTGCTTTGTTGCCTCTACACCTCCACGTCTCCACCTCCTCTCACATAGGCTCTCATAAGCTCCACATGCCTCCTCCTTTCCATGAACAATTACAAGGAGTGGTCGAGTGGGCTTGGTAGGGCGGTGATTAGTCCACACCACTTGGGAGATCCCAGGACCGCGGAAGCGGCCAAGCTAGGCAAGAGTAAAGCTTGTGGCCTGAAGTTGCCCACCCCCATCAGCCCTGTGTGACCTGTTTGCCACTTCGCTGCTCACTCTGCCGCCATTGTGGTTTGATTGTCAACTTGCTTATATGGCAGAAAGATTCAAGATTCTCAACAGCAGCACAAATTCCAAACCCAAATCATTCCAGACATCCATCATGAAGCATAAAAGAGCCTGGTCAACGCCAGCTTCAATAGTCCCTGCAACTAGTATACCCCGTATTAAGGGGCCTAGGTTGAGCCAAACTCGAGCCCCTCGCAAACCTCTTCTCATATTGAGGGAGAAAGTCTGGTGAACAATACTCCGCTTCCCCCCCCTTCCCACAGTCTAAGTTATACATCCACTCTGGATCGTGACCAGCCTACCCCAGCAACTGATGTCTCGTCTCAACCGCATGAAGCGCTCCCTCTCATTTTGGGGATGATAAATGACTCAAGGAATAATTCAAAATGAGATGGGCTATTCTATCCTCAGTATTTACAGGAGACCCTGAAGGTCTTGATGGTCTGTCAAGCTTCTTTCATTCGCCCGGGGGAAACCAAATAGATAGGCAGACGCTACTTAGTGCCTTGGATGTGACCTACAGGGCATTACAATTATATTAAGACAAGCTGGACATCCAGATTACTTTGCTGGAAACACTTGATCAGTAGATTACATCTACTGACCCTTTCGTTAACGGTAAAAGACCTCCGTGAAAGAATCAGTCAAATCCTCCTCACACATACTTCTTGAGTGTCCCTGCAATTTCAATTTTGGAAAAACTAACATCTTAAACCATCTCTTTTGGCCAGTTTGGTCAATGAGGTTAAAAAAATGTATGCAACAACCCAGGCTGAATCTCTCAGACAACACCAATCTGCCCTGCCAGATCTTACTACCTTGGAGAAACAACAAAAAGCCCAAGTGCCCAATAAACATGTGACAATAGAGTTCCCTAGTTGGGAAAATAACCCCCAAAGGTTTTCAAATACTAATACAGAAGAACATTTTCAGTTCAACCTTGAGGCACAGGCCCTGCCCTCAGAACTGGCAACAATACAAAACTGGACTAAGGACAAGAGAAAGAGAAGGAGGAAACAACTTAGGAAAAGGAAAACGTAGCAAAAGCCCTATGACTAGAACAGTCAACCGACATATATTTTCCTATTTTCAGCTCCACACACAGTCTCTAGCTCCACATCTCCATAGGAACTGGAAAGTAAAAAACAGGAGAAGAGCATCAACTTAAGAGCACTTAACTCAAACATTAAACTGGCTGCTAGAAGTCGTAACTTTCCAAATCAATCTCCAACCTCTTCCAGCAAACGTGGGAAGTCCTCAGTGCCACCAAAGAAAGTTAGGTCGCGAATACATAGTCATCAGGAAGAAGGTCTCCAAAGAAATATTACCAATCGGCCTGTCATAAGCCACCTACCCGGATCACAGGTGATTCCAACGGGGTGGCGACGCTAGTTCCCGAATCCCCTCGAGACTTGCCCTCGGTGTAGAGAAGGAAACACTGCTCCACTGGCAAATCCCAGGGGGAAGGGGGTTGGAAAGGAGAGAGCGTTTGGAGTCAAAAGATGCCTAACCGCAACACTGCAGCAGGCATTCACACCAGTCTGATGAATCGTACCGTCAGATATGTTATCAATAAACACACAAATAATAAGGGTTTAGTCTAGTATTAGTTATGTCTTTTAAGGTATCAGCTCAGGAAAGCTTTTATATCTCAACCAACCTTTAGTTTTGTTGTCAGTTGATTTTAGATAGCCCATAGAGGTTCCTTCATCAAGTTTCAAAACTGTAGTGACTATGATTCCAGCATCAAACCCACAAGCTAATTTGGACAGTGTTAGCTTCACCCAAGTCCTTTCTGGCAGAGCCCTGCCAACAGAAAGTACAAGTTGAACGAAAACACTGGTTACCTTGTCTTCGAGCAATATGTTGCGACTGAGCTCAGCGTTTTGCGAAATCAAGTCTGTTAATGAGCCTCTCCTTTATTTCTAGTTTTTCCATCCAGGTGTGAGACTGATGCGGGACGTCCTTTGCGTTGAGGTCGAAATGGAAGGAACAAGGGAGCTGGCAGGACTGATGTGAGAAGTTGGCCTGGTATATGCTGTCCACTAATTATAGTGGGCACCTTGCACCAGTCCAAACAACCCCTTATTGGAGATAGGTTAAAGACAACCTTTATTGAAAGCTATCCTAGTGGTAGCTATGGAGAGCAGCCTTCAGGCTAAGTCTTGAAGGAATGTAAAGCAGCTTGTTTTACCAGTCTATAATCTCTTGAGTGAACACGTAATGAGCAATGGTATCTGATTGGGTGAATGGAGGCACCACTCGGGAGAAATAACACAGGTTATTCAATATTAGCTTATTGTAATAATTACGGTGCTGCAAGGAGAGGAGAACCACTGACCTCCCCAAAAACTAATGGCATGAGCCAATTAACAAATATACAAAAGAATTCCTCAGCACACGTCTGTTATGTCACAATATACATAGACATGCTTGATGTGAGCATAAATTAAATACAAGTGGGTGAGTTCTTATTCCGTTTTCTTTTTATTTCTGGATGTTCAGACAGCCGACACGTGTTTCGTCGCATACATGGGAATTTGTCCCGCGACTTTATCAAGGCTGCATAGAAAACAAAAATGAATACTCAATGTATCACCTTCTTTACATTAGGTGTACAGAACTAAATGAGCGTTGCATTCAGTGGCCGGTGCCATACTTCATCACAATACGATATCACATTGGCTGTGTGCCCACATGCACAAGATATAATCCACCAGAAAATTACAAATTTCCTTCTACGGTGTCCCAATACTCTCAAGATCAAAAGATCCAGAATCCCAAAGACGAAGATGGAGAAAGAAGATCTCAGTGGTAAGGTCTAAGTAGTAGGTGCAATATAGGCCATATATAATGCCAGTCGATAGTGTGGAAATATAATCTACTCAGATCGTGCGTGACGACTCCAAGAGTGAACCATTCCTGGAGTGAGATGGGAGTGGAGCCCAGAAGAGTATCAATGTAAAAACATCTAACAAACAACCAAGTCATGTTGCATAAATAACCTATTGTCTTCTTGTATGTAATCCCTGTAAAGACACCAGAGAACGCCCTGAGCATAAGTAAGACCATTAGGCCAACGTCACATATAGCTAATGTTGCAAACACAAAGAACAGTTGGTCCACCTACTTTATTAGTGGTGTTAATTCCAACCCACAGTGGGATTCAGTTTCTCGCGACGTCTCAAATATCCAATCTTATATCCAAGGGATCCCTGTATGTCCCAGAAGCTCAGAATCTACAGAAATATAGCCAATCATGTGTCTCTCCATAATAATAAGTTGTGCAAGATAAATACATTATCCAATTTTATCACTAACTGCCCGTGTTGTATTTCTCTCCTCTGAACACTGTCATGCTCTATTCGTCCCAAGCCTCAATAATTGAAATCCTAGTGCAGAGTAACTACTCTTGTAACACACCTTTCGTCATAATTCAGAATACAGCTTAAAATAAACACATCCGTTTATACACGCTTTATCTATTTCCTCGTGATATTGCCAAAGTTCGGTTCGATCCTTCAAGTGTGCTGCTAAAGTAATCCCCCTCTATTCCACTGCTATATTTGGAATGCCAATGAGCTAAATAAATCAGTTCGTGCTAGCTGCTCCTATATCTCCATAATGTTGCTCGTGTGCCACGCTATCCTGATATTACGGTGTCTATAATCTGACACAGAGCTAAAATCTTATCCCATTCTCCCGCATAAAGTCCAAAGACCCCCGGTCGCTGATCTCCTTACCTTTTTTTCATTATAGTAGGGTCCCACATACGGACGTCGCTCCTCGTGTTGCCGAGTACGGTGCACGAATGAGGCTCCCGGTTCCTACAGCTATATACCGGCTCCACTTCAAAGTTTGGTAAACACTGAGGAAGGACAATTACCCACTCTTCCTCAGCAGTAAGAGAAGAAGGACTCATAAATAAATCCTATTTGTATGTCGGCGGCCATCTTGTAATGATGCCAAATCTCTAACATCAGTAAGTGCTTTCACATTAAAGGCACAGTTCGGTCTTCTGGCAACATCAATGCCTGTAGCCCATAATTTCTAATCCGATGTATCATTGAGGGGCTGCTGTTAAAGTGTGGGATAAGCGGTGGTATAGTCCTAAATGCAGGCGCTACATCTAGCGTTACAAAGACGAAGGGCTAATATAGTTAGTGCATCGTAAAGGGTGTTATGGTACTGTGTATTGGGGCTATATTGTATGCCATTCTCAAGTGGAAGGTGCCTAATGGTCTATGAAACATGCATTATCCAAGTTTCATGAGCATCTATGTAGTGACGTGGCTATATATAGGGCAGTGTGAGAGTACAGAGCAAGTGTTCAACTCTAATCCTGTTCTAATAGGTGTATATTCTTTGTCTCCACCTCCTAAGGGTCCTGATTGCCAAATCGTTGTTAGGGACATAAAAATGTTCTATATGCACAAATATTAAAACACATAATGCTCATGGGGAGAAAATAAAGTCATAAATATAATCAGAATTAAAATATAAAACAAAACCAATAGCAAACAACAGTTAGCAAAAACAAAACATTACGTACTCCGTATATGTAACTCACATACTGGTGTATCTGTAAGTAACCATGGTGCTACCGTGAGTAGTTAAGTCATTTCTATTATGACGCGGAGTCCTACGGAAGGCTGTAATGTGTAAGGAGCAGATGTAATACAGGGAGTGTGGTTTTCAGTTGATCAATTCAATTGAGATTATCTGGTAAAACAATAGCAAGCTGGAATCCCACACGCTGCACACCAATGTGAGAAGTTGGCCTGGTATATGCTGTCCACTAATTATAGTGGGCACCTTGCACCAGTCCAAACAACCCCTTATTGGAGATAGGTTAAAGACAACCTTTATTGAAAGCTATCCTAGTGGTAGCTATGGAGAGCAGCCTTCAGGCTAAGTCTTGAAGGAATGTAAAGCAGCTTGTTTTACCAGTCTATAATCTCTTGAGTGACCAAATGAAAGAGGACCACACCAGGTATATATTCAAAATATATGTATTTATTGCTAAACACACCCCTCTAGTCTCTTTATGAGGCTAGAGTTCGAAGTACATAAGTTATAAGTTAGTTATCAACAGTAATAGCACAAACACACGTTTGAGCCCTAGGGGCGTACCAAACCATATACCAATAAAGTGGTATAAGAACCACAACTGAGCTAGACACAAGGCCTAGAGCCTGTAGAAGTGCTTGTACCACAAGGAACCACCCAAGGTAGTGACACAGGGGACCCACGGGGGACGCGTGCAGTGTGAGAACACAGCCGCGAATCGCCGTTGACTTCTATGGGGAAAGTCGCGGTTGGAATTTTAAAGAAAAGGGACACTTAGAGGAGGACTTGGAGCAAACCCCTTTAGAACTAGGTCGTTCTAGAGTCTATACCCACGGGAGCACCGGAGTACTCGAGTTACCTCACCCAGGGAAGCCGGGTGCATAGGTGTCTTTCGGGGTCGGGTTTCGTCGTCGTTTACAATGGCGATCTGCTGCAAAGTGCTGCTGGCGACCAAGTCGAAAGTGTTCGGGTGGATCCAAAGGTGGATCGGAGATCTGAAGAACCTGAAAGCAGAGGGGACAGAGTCTGGGTCACTAGCCAGTGACCAGGAAGGCGATGAGCAGATGCCCACCGATGTCGGGTGCTTCAGGTAGGTTGACGGTCGTCTTGACTCTTCAGCCATGAGGTCCAGGAGGCGTCGACGACAACCACGAGCTGGATTCGAGCTGTCCCACGATGTCTGTCGATTGCAGGGGTGTCGGCGACCGGATTGGACCCAACAAGCCTTGGCAACGGCAAGTCTCTTGGAAATAGAAGAAGGACGTTGATGCAGACCAGCAAGGTCTGGGGGACTCACCCAGCAAGGATAAGTCAGGGCAAGCCTGGAGCAACCAGGGAAGTCCAATTAGAATTAGAGTTGCCTTCGGGAGGGCCCACTAGCCAACGGACTAGCGACCGCGAAGGAGCCTCGAGTGGACGCACTTGGAGCTGGCTCACGGGACACTCGTGGAGTGGGGGCCAGTGATCTTCGGTGCAGTCGGTGCGGGCTACTCGGAGCCCAAAGCACAACTTTGTGGGAGCCCAAGAAGAGGATGCACTTGCAAATGTGCTCGGTGTCCAGGGGTCACGGTTCCACGTTACCCACGACAGCTACGGGCCTCAGCTTTGCTGGGGACTCAGGGCAGCCTCAGGGAAGTCTGGCAATCCACCTCTGGTGATGCAAAGACTTCGGCGTCCGGCGGGAGCTTCAGGTATGCAGACTGGACAATTGCTTCTTTGGTGCCTGCCAAGCAGGGGAGTCACTCCTTGACCCCAAGGGAGATTCTTCAGTCCTCTAATCGTAAAGTAGAGCGTCGAAGGTCCAGGATTCTGTATCAGAGTTTCGTCCAGGTAAATCTAAAGTCCTAAGGACTGGGGTCCCATACTTATACTAAGTTAGGGGGTTGGACATACTCTGGGGACCCACCTATGGGAGGGTCAGGGAAGAGGGGTGGTTACACCCATTCCCTTTGTCCAGTTTCGTGCCAGAGCAGGGGCTGGAAGCCCCTGAACCAGTTTGAACTGGGGTATGCACAGGGACACCAAGTGTGCCCCCAGTGCAGGACTTCAAAGCACCAGAGAGTGCTCCCGCCCAGCCCCAATACACATTATCCTGTCTGGGGAGGTGGTTACACCTCCCTGGGACAGGAAACCTATTGTCCAGGCCTCCCCTGCCGGAGTTTCAGTCAGCAGCAGGAGGCCAGACCCGTGTCTGTGGCAGCGGCATCCATTTTGTGATGCCAGGGCTTGGAAAGAAGTTACCGGGCAGGCCGGTGTGTACATGTCTCTCCCTCTAGAAGGGTGGAATGCTACCCCCGCCGCCAGAACTGGCAGGGGGGTAGTATTCCAAGATGTTTGACACCAAACACGACATGTTTCCGTGCAGCCGTCCCAAAGTTAGCATTTAACGCGAGGTTATAATGCGCTTAAGAGTATATGGTCAGGCTGCACTACAAACAGCATCAGAGAAGGGTCTCCGAACGCTGCAGAGGGGCTCTGCTCATGCAGGGGCACCCTCTCACATAGGAACCAAGCACTCTGCCTTCAGGATTGACAAGGCCTGCCATAGGAGTGAATTATAGGTTTATATGTGTGTATGTATGTAGTGAGATAGGTAACCTATATCACAGTAAGGGGTGCATGCACCACCTTACCCAGGCTGCAGTAGCAGACCTGTGGTGTCATTTTGGATGGCCTTCCAGGGGTGGCACAATACATGCTGCAGCCCCTGGTAGGCCTCTGAGGTACCTATGCCCTGGGTACATAGTATACCATATACTAGGGACTTATAAGGGCACTCCAGATTCCAATCAGAGATGTGCCTAAGGCACATGGAAACCATTTTAGAGAGGAAGCAGCTAGGCTGGGGTTCTGATTAGCAGGGCCCCAGCCAGACTAAAGTCGAAAAACAGTGAAGCATCAGCAAAAAGTGGGGGTACCCATGTGAAGCAGATCCTACTCTCCTACAACTGACATCACAACTTTCACAGAGAGCTCTGGCACGGGAATCATAGAGACAAAAAACACAAAACTAACGAATGCTCTGAGCAACAACTTATTGGTCACCCATCCTGTCACACCATGTAACTTTAAGAATGGATCACTGACATAATATCGATTACAAAAATATCCCCATACACAAATATCGACATGTAAATATCGATGTCAAAAATATCGACACCCTATCTTTATAATGTAAAGTATAAAAATATCGAAAAAATAATATCGATGTCAAAAATATTGATGTACAAAATATCGTTTTTTTATATATAAAATATAATGTTAAAGAAATTAAATAATAAAATTAACTTTAAAAAATTATTTCAATGTAATGTACATTTAAACAAATATTATAAATACATTTAATTTAAAAAATTTAATATATATGTATATTTACTTTAAAACAATTAATAAACTAATAATTTAATTTATTTAAAAATGTTATAAAGATATAAAAATGTACAAATAAATATATAGACACCTGATAAATAGCATCCCCTATGGGGAAATGCTAAGACTTAGGAGAGTTAATAGTGATCAAATAACTCTTAAACAGGCACAAGAAGAGAGCAAAGCTAGGTTCGGAGAGAGGGGTTACTCACTTAGGACCATCGAGGGAGCCATAGCAAAATCCATGATTCCCAATAGATTAGAGTTGATTGAAGATAAATACAAAAGAACAGCAAATAAGCGAGAGCAATGCGATACCTCTAAAATATCCAATTAACAAGAGTTTAGGATAATCATGGAATTTAGCAAACAAGATAAGGAACTACGCAATATCATTACACGCAATTGGCCCCTGGTATTAGATGACCCAGTAATCGGAACCACCTTGCCCAAGAATGTCTCGATTACCTATAACAGGGCACCCTCTATGAGAGACAAATTGTTAAAACAAGCCCAGAGGTAATTCAAAGCTGCAGCTGGCTAAAAACCCATATGGGGTTTTTTAAATGCAAAACGTGTAAAGCCTGTCAACAGGGGATCAATACAACAACTTACACAACCCCTTTCAGCCCCCAAAAATATAAGATCAGCAAACTTCTAACTTGCAAAACCGAATATGTGATTTATGTCCTAGTTTGTCCTTGCGGCTTACAATTCGTTGGGAGTACAAAACTTCAGGCCCATAAACGAGTATTGCAACACATTAGAGCTATTAACAACCAGGACAACACATACCCTGTGGCCAGACACTTTAAGGAACACCACAACTCAAGGAGTCAGGAATTAAAATACTTCCTTATAGACTCTGTTCCTTCAAGCAGAAGAGGGGGCAACAGGGAAGCAAAGTTACGCAAGTTAGAAACTAGATATATCCTGGAAATGGATTCAAAACATCCAGGGGGGCTTAACATCGCTGAGGATTTATACACCTGCCTCTAGGAAGATATATGTCAACCAGCACCAGGAATCACGAATGCAACAGGGTTTTAAGTTTTATATTGGATGTTTTATGATATTTATATATTTATGTATCTATATACTTATCATTTAATATTTATACATATGTGACGTTTCTATTGCATATTTAGAACAGCTGCTAACATTATACTTCACTGTATTTGAGCAAAAAACATTATTCAGAGATACGAGGTTCCATCAAGACAAATAATGATATCTATATAACGATAAATATCGAAACAGGGATCCTATGATATTTAAATCAAGACTTATGGCAGCTAGTATGGTTATTCAACCCAAAATCCATCAAGACATAAGTCAATAACATATTATGACTTTGATAATATGAGTAGATACAATAAATATGCGGATTGTATCACAAGAGAGACAATATCTCTTCTTTTTGTTTTAATTACCAGCACAGCACTTAGCACTTATATTCACTTGCACTATTAGCACTTTAAATTTGGTATTACAATAGGGAAGGTAGATCTAATTAACTATTAGTACCATGGCACACAAACATTTTGCACATTGCCTATTTTTGCACATCCGTATTGTAAATAAGGTATTTAACAGATTGTCATGTTGAGTCTAATAACCAGAAAAGGAAATATATACATATGTTATATAGTAACATGATTTGAAGTCGACAGATTTTAGTAATATTACGGAAAATAGACTATTTATACATTTATGTATTTATCTATATATGTGTTTATCAGTATTCACCTATTGCAATCGTTGACGTAACCTGACATTAGGCAAAAAGTACAATTGTGATAGATTTTATCCAAGCGTATATGAATTTACCATGTAAACTACAAATTAAGTATTTCTTCCCTTGCTATACCGGATTTCTTCTTCTGCTCTGCACACGCAAGCACCATGTCACTTTAAAAATGAAAAAAATCACTGCAACAATGTCATGTGATCAAGGCTCTCTGTGAGCTGAAACGCGTTATGGCGGCATCCTAATAAATCTTTAAGAACTTACTTTGTGGTCCGTGTCCGTGGTTTGGAGGAGAATCCGAGCGCCGACGGAGAGCGTGATATATCTATATATAGATATACAGATATATATATATATATATATATATACACATACACCTATAACATAAAATCTAATAAAAAAACATTATATTATAAATTAAAACATTAAAATATTTAATAATTTTTAAACTTACATTTTGCACTCCATTGAGTGCAACAGTAGGGAAAGTGTTGGATAGCATAGGGGTAAAAATTACTATTCCCACTCCAGTGAATGCAACAGTAGGGAAAGTGTTGGATAGCGGAGGGGAAAAAATTACTATTCCCACTCCAGTGAATGCAACAGTAGGGAAAGTGTTGGATAGCGGAGGGGTAAAAATTACTATTCCCACTCCAGTGAGTGCAACAGTAGGGAAAGTGTTGGATAGTGGAGGGGTAAAAATTACTATTCCCACTCCAGTGAGTGCAACAGTAGGAAAAGTGATGGATAGCCGAGGGGTAAAATCTACTACTCCCACTCCAATTACTGCAACAGTAGGGAAAGTGTTGGATAGCGGAGGGGTAAAAATTACTATTCCCACTTCAGTGAGTGCAACAGTAGGAAAAGTGTTGGATAGCAGAGGGGTAAAAATTACTATTCCCACTACATATACTGCAGCAGTAGGGAAAGTGTTGGATAGCAGAGGGGTAAAAATTACTATTTCCCACTCCTGTGAGTACAACAGTAGGGAAAGTGTTGGATAGCGGAGAGGTAAAAATGACTATTCCCAATCCAGTGAGTGCAACAGTAGGGAAAGTGTTGGATAGCGGAGGGCAAAACATTACTATTCCCACTCTAGTGAGTGCAACAGTGGGGAAAGTTTTGGATAGCGGAGGGGTAAAAATTAATATTCCCACTGAAGTCAAACAAACAAAATATCAACTACGCTACAAAAGATGTTAAAAAACAAAAAAAACATATACAAATATTAAAAATTACAAACGATAGAAACATATTATAATGATAAACAAATCTAAAAATCACCTACAAAGATTTTATAAAAATTGTAAAAATAACTTGCAAACAAATAACTATATTTAATAGAAATTTATTATAATCAAAAACATTAATTGTTACATAAATTTAATATTTTTTATTTCCTACCCTACAACACCACACAATTCACAACACGCATCTACATTTTTAAAAAAGTGAACATCCATAATTAACCTAATTAATTATCAACTAAACAAATAATTTTAATTAGAAAACAAATTAAAACAGATAAAAATTCATTTACTCACCAAACGTTACCCCCATAAAACTAAAATTCACACACAAAATAAAAATAAACAATTACCATAAGTATTTATCAATTAATGAATGAATATTAAGGAGCATCTAATTATTAATTCATGTAAGCTAAAATAGTTTCCACTCTATACCACAATAAATACCGCAACACACACCTAAAATCATTACAAAATTTCCATAACTAATTTTACATTATTAAATTAATATAAATTTACAACTTAATAATTAATTTAAAATAATTTACTTCCACCCCTTACCACTATAAACCTCACAACTCACATCGAAATTAAATACACAATTGCCATATTTAATTTTTAATGAATTAATTACCAATAATTAACAATTAATTATTAATTAATTATAAATAAATTACTTCCCACCCTATTCCACTATAAACCCCACCACCCATTCCTAAAAAATGACAAAATTAACATAATTAATTACCAATTAATTAATTAAATAATAATAATTAACAAGCAGTTGATAAATAATTATTAATAAATTCATTCCCACAATTAACACTATAAATTATAAATTAAATAAATATTAATATATAAAAATTATTAATACATGTATTAAAATTAAATTACTTCCCACCCTATTCCCCTATAAACCCACAACCCTCTCCTACAAAAATGACACAATTAACATAATTATAAACAACCAATTTATGAATAATTAATAATAAATTAATTCCCACAATTAACAATATAAAATATACATTAAATAAATATTAATAAATTAAAAATATTAATAATTTGATTATAATTAAATTACTTCCCATCATATTCCCCTATAAACCCACAACCCACTCCTAAAAAATATAACACAATTAACATAATTACCAATTAAATAATTAATAAAAATGAACAACTAATTAATAATTAATCAATAATAAATGAATTCCCACAATTAACACTATAAAATCTAAATTCAATAAACACTAATAAATAAAAAATATTAATCAATGTATTATAATTAAATTACTTCCCACCCTATTCCCCTATAAACCCATAACCCGCTACAGAACTAAAAAACGCAAAAACTTAATTAACATAAAATTAATAACTACTAAAAATGTAACACATATATTAAAAAACAAAAGCAATACTTATACAAAAAAATAGATCACATACTTTGAAAATACATACTAAAATACATAACACTAATTTAAAAATCGATATTTTAAACAACTGTATTTTCAAAAACGATATTTCTTACCTTAAAGTCGATATTCTTGACCACGATATTCTTGCTGTTGATATTTCTGTATCACGATATTTCCAACTCGATATTTGTGTAAGTCGATATTTAAAACTCGATATTCTGTCTGTGCACCCTTAAAAATAGACATTTGAGAAACAAATGGACAGCTTTTTATCCAGCACAAAAGTCACAAGACCCCTGGGACATCTTGAATAGAGGCAATCTATTAGGCTTATTAGGCGTGCATAAAAATCTAGCACATCTGAGGTCCTCAGCCATTGAAATAATAGAGCTCAGACCTCCCCTAGATAATCACGTCAACGAAACCACTTTTGTAACATGGTCTTCTGCACTCCCTGCCAGTCAAATTCTGGAAAATTGTTAACTGTTTGAAGATTGGGAAATCAAAGTGAGCGCCGTTTCTCCCCCCAAATCTCCAGCTGTTTTTCTTCATGAGAAAGACTTTCTAATTGCCCCGCAACCTTTCGTGAAGGAGCCTTTAAGATCATATTCAGAAAACATCATCCATGTTAATAAATGCAATAGGGCCACTGTCACTCAGGAATCTTCCATCTGCGGCAACATTAGGGATCACTTTGTCGCAAACCGAGGGACGAAATTGCAAAATATCGTATGACTCTAGCAGGCTGCAAGATGATTGGAGCTCGATTCCACTTTTCCAGAACCACAAGGACTCGGCATGAATTAATGGCCAAAGAAAAACTCAAGGAAACAACTCCTCAAATGTCCACTCAATGATTTCCTGGAATGTAGCAGAGATAAAAGGATCTTGTTTGACCCAGATTTGGAAGATTCTCTATCATCTAATGATATAATATGCCTACAAGAAACCTGTTCGAATAAGGACTTTCCTCTAAAGGTATATACAGGATTTCATGCACCAGCCGAACAGAGGTAAAAAGAGCCAACTTAAAGGAAGGGCTCACGATTTACGTAGCAATTAATAAGGCCCTAAAGATATCAGCTCTGAACCTAAATACTTTGTGCATGGTCGGTATTAAAATCAACAACTGGAAGTTTAAAGCAGCCAAATGTGCGCGTCTACTACTGAACATCTATTTAAATTGAAGAGTTCCAGAAAAGCATCACATGATAACGCAAATAGAGGGTTTGTAGAACAGTTACTATCAGCTCACAGCCCCATCCCATGAATGGTAACAGGAGATTTTAACTTAAAATTGGCTAATAAGAGTGTAAGGGATGGATTGTTGAACAAAGTAGATGCCGTATGGAGAATTCCGCAACAAGTCTCGTCCTTTACAGACCTACCAAAACAACACCATTTATTCCTTAGTTTTCTAGAGGGCATTGGCCTTCGTGCCCTTAATGGTCACATAATCCCCAACACACCAATGACCTGCACTCATAAGGCAAGCAAAAGCAGTTCACCGCTCAAATACACTTTTGCATCCCTGCCCTTGTTTGGCAAGCTCAGCTCCTCAGATGCGTAAGTGACCATCACTCACAAAAAATAGCACTTCATAACCGGAACAGCTTTCACAACTGGATACTACACTTTGGCTCGCAAGCCGATATACCCTTAAGACTAGAGCATGTACTCTGGAACTATACAGTACAGGGTATTGGACAATAGCATTGTTTAAATTGTTTAATCAGTGCTTGGCAACAAATTCAGTTTCCACTTCTCGGCGTGGCTGTGTGCTGCACCACATTTATAACAAGCATTTGCAATGCAATAGGTCTCGCATTTACACGAGTTTAAGCTATTGGCATTGTAAATGACAATGCCTTTTATTATGTGTTGATTTTTAAAACATAAATAAAAGGCATTGACATTTACAATATAGCTTAAACTCTCGCAAGTGCAAGACATATTGCATTGCAAATGCTTGTTTTATTTGTAAAAGCAAATTCCCGCTTTGGGATTTAGTTTTTGAAAATAAGAAGAGAAAATGAAAGTGTACAGCGCGGTGTTGTCATGTTGACAGAGCTGCACAGCACATTTTCAATGCATTTACAGGAACTGCCCTAACGGAGGTTCCTCTAAATGCAAGAGAGGTATGCAGAGCCTGTGGACATCTCTAAATTTGGCAGGCAGAGTCCCCTCACTATGGCGGGAGTAAATTACTGTTCTAACACTGTCAGACAAAATCAAAAATCAGGCCCTTAGTTTGTGGGGTGGTGTATCATAGCTGAGAAAGGTAGACATATCAGGTGGGAACTGGCCAAAACAGATAGGCTCATTAAAACAGTGGTGAGCTTCAGTTTTCAGGAATTGTTATATTGTTGGAATGAGGCCCCTGTTCATTGACATATTCTGGAAGCATTTGAAGTTATTTCCAATACTATTGAACGTTTTGCTGAGATCAAGTACACTAGGCCCTATCTTGGTTCCAAGTCATGCTTTGATCTTCATATTGCCGTAAACACTCTCTTCACGATAAAGAAGTTGTTGTGATGTTAAGGTGCTACAAACAAACTATTCCTGCCAGGGAGGCGCAGGTCTAGACTAGGCATGGGAGGATCTGCGTCGAGCTAGTATTTCAGAAATCAAGGTTTATTCTGGCAGTTTGCCAACAGCTCCTATTTTCATGAAGGGCCTGTTGTCCAATTAGCTTCCAACATAAATGGGTGAACCAGTTTAGTAGTATGTATAGATCTAACGAAATGAGCATTAATAAGACAATAATGTCATCTATGAAGAGCATGGTCTTTCATATACAGGAGGTAATTAAATAAGTTCATGAGTGCTTCTCTGGGAAATCACGCGACCAGACAATATTTCTTTAGAATTATTTAAGCACAAAATGGATTTGTGGGCCCCGGTGGTGACTGATGTCCTGCATGCCAGCAAATAGTTCCTCCATATCAAAATCGGGATCAGAATCTATTTCAATTCCAGTCTTTAAAAAAGCCAATAGGTCTTGGCGATGCGAGAGCTATTGACTTTTTCAATGTTAAGGCCTTTTAGCCAAGTAGCCCAAGATCACACAGTATAAGCAGGGAAGCCCTGATTTACACTTATTTTCTGGTCTACCCCTTTATTTTTGTCTATTTTCAGTTTCGTAGAAGGGCATTATGGCAGCTGGAAAGACATTACCAAAATGCATAAAAAAATAACTAAGCAGGATGCTAAGATAGAACCAGGTTCGAGTCTGGGAGTCAGCTCAAAATCTTGTGATCCTGCGCAACTCCACTGCCTAAAAAAAATGAATACAACCTTGTGTAATGCAGCAGTTGCTCATGTAAAGTGCTACAATACCTTTGGGTTGAGTTTGCACTATATAAAATTGCAAAAGTAATAATGATTTGGCTGTTTACATCCATGGATTAGATGAGAAACTGGGATTTTTTGGTTTGCGAAATTAGGAAACTAGAAAATTCTATAGGAATGGCTATTTCAATTTGGGACTAACTTTTTAGGGTTGAAGTATCGTGTTGCTTTAAAATGGTAAATGAGGGTAGAGTAGTGTGTAGGTTGTTTTTTTAGGGGGGGAGGGGTGAGCACCTTATAAAGACTGCTTGGGTTCGTGAAAATACATTGTTGACGTTTTTCGAAGCAGGACTTTGATTGGACCTGGACTGTGTGGAGGATTGGAAGAGGGTTAGAGGGAAGTTGAAAGCACTGCTTGTGGGAATGTGCAACAGCAGCTATGCGATTTGACAAGATTGTTTATTTTAAGGGCTAGTCTGTGCATTGTTTACATTATAAAGACAGGCAAATGGCTAAACCGGTGCACCTCTGCAGTCGCTGGCTCACAGCAAAGGGGTCGTATGTAGGACATTTTGTGCAACATTCGTGATTTAGGTTTAAACCAGAAATCAAATAATGAGCTTTGTTTACATTGCGTGTCATGCAGGGAATTTTAATTTGTTCAGTATAGAGGATCTATTAAGAAAGGCCAGTTAGCACTGTTGGCATGGAATGTGCACTGACAGACTTGCCGGAAGGTTCCCACGCAGGCCGTGTCCAGAATGACAGGACGTCGGGTTGATGCCAAGATCCCAACCTAGTTTCCCAATTCTAAAATCGCAGCCCTGACTGCAAACTATCCTCTCCCATAACAATCACAGACTGGCACCCATTTTGTGTTTCCTCTTCCACTATTAGAAATAGAAGAGGTACGCACGCATGGCAAAGTGGTCTATGGAAATAGAAAGAGGAATGATCTATTTTCAATCTATGGCGGCCGTCTTGGATAGGGCAACGTACATCATTATTTCCTACTTGAGTAATGGTCTATGGAAATAGAAAGAGGAATGGTCTATCCTCAATCTGTGGTGGACATCTTGGATAGGACAACTCACCACATTCCTTCATACTAGAATAATTGGGATCTCCATTAATGACACTCGTGCAACGACTACTGGTTTCCCCTAAAATATTAAGATGCTGCTTCTCCCCTACCACTCATGTGGGCACCTCTATTTAATGGAATCTGCTTTCTTGCCTGTCTTTAGCCTCGTTATGTATCTTCTACAAAATGGTCTCCCTTGTAGATCCATGAAAACAAAGGAGGGACTCCCACGAACCGCCGCACTGGATGAGCAAATGCGGCAGCCATCTTGGAACGGTTTTGATCAGTCACCAGTCCGGGACTTCTATTCTATACTTTATTTTATTTATTTGAGTTTTATATAGCACTGGCTAGACCCGGAGGTATCAGAGCGCTTTACATAAGGTTCCACAAAATTACGAAATTACATCAGTTACAAGTTACATCAGTTACTAGAAAAACATTTCAAGAGCGTAGAAGACGAAATAAATGGAGCTTAGAAGGGTAAGGGGGTGGGGTAAAGGGGTAGGAGGGAGATAGGATGGAGAGACGAAGGAGAGTCTGCCCAAAGTCTGGCTAGGTAGGTGACGGCCGAGGGGGAAGTCCACAGCCCATCTCCTCTTTAGCTATCAAGTAGCTCCACCGGGCATCAGCCAAACAGCTAGGTCTCAACGGGAAAACAATTAAAGAGCAAAGAGGAGGGATAAATGGAGCGTAAAGGAGAAAGGGGGTGGAGTAAAGGGGTAGGAGGGAGAATACAACGGAGAGACAAAGTAAGTTCTGCCCAAAGACCGGCTGGGTAGGTGACGGCCAAAGGGGTAGTCCACAGCCCATCTCCTCTTTAGCTATCAAGTAGCTCCACGGGGCATCGGTCAAAAAGCTAGGTCTCCACGGTCAGAGGTAGGTTCACAGATTCCGTATCCTGATGGGTAGGCCGGATGGGGTATGTGTTCGAGGTCTGGCCGATGTCCGGTTTTTTCTCAGAGTAGTAGCATGACGTGGTAGGGACCACTGTGGCTGGCATCTTGGGGTCAGGCAAGGGATTCTGACCTAGGAGTTCAAATCAGCCGACGTAGTTTAACACCTTCTTCACTGCTTTTTTAGGTGGCATAGATGCGATCGCTGCCCTCCGCCAGGTAGTCCCGGGCCCCTCTTATCTCTGGGGGTCCCCTCTTTGTGCTGCGTCGAACGGACGCGTCCGTAGAGAGTTGTCCCTGATATGTGCCCAGGTCCTTCTTAGCCCCTGAAATGGTGGGTCTCCTCGAGATGACTCATGGTGGCCATCTGAAGGTCAGGCATGTGCTGGGTGTTTCCGTGTCTCACTGTGCCTGGGCCATCTGTTCCTCGTCTTAAGCCCTGTCAAGGTGCCTCAATGACTCTCTCCAGTCTCCCTCCCCTGCTGCGGGGGTGCCACCTGCGTGATCTCTCGTAAGGGGGGTCCCGGCCGCCATTTTGAAGTCAGGCAGGCCGAGACAGGAGCTTTACCCCTCCCGGTGGTCGTTTTCCTTGCCCCCTTTCGCTTGGCTGGCGGGAGCCCACAGCTGACATACCTGAGGAGCCACAACAGTCTACTCACCACCTCGGGGCTGCTTTCCCGCGTGTCCGGTGGGCCCTCCGGTGGTTGCGTCTCCCGCAGCACTTCTCACTGCACTTGCTCACCGGAACACCTCTTTCACTGCTCCCGGCCGCATCCACCACCTCGAGCCTCCTCAGCACTCCGGTGCGGCACTATTCCCGGGCTCCCGGACAGTTTCGGCGGTCCCGGCCGACCGGCGCCATCTTAGGTCGCGGTGTGCAAGCCAACCGACCGGCTGTTTGCACCGCAGCGCATTGTCTTCAGGAGTCCTCCGGTGCGCCTCCGCATCCACCAAGCAATACGACCTCGAGTTTTGCGTTTAGCAGCATTGGATCTACACTATTATGGTGATTACCAGCGGGCTGGCGACGGAGCTGGAACGGCTCACGTCCGTTCGGCCATCTTGGCTCCACCTCCTCCAACTTACTTGTCAGCTGGTTCACCTCTGGTGGCCTATAGTACCTCCTTTTTGGTCCTGATCTGACCACACTCCTTTTGGATTATTTTCACTCGATTTCCGGATTATGCGTCCTCCTCTTATTATACTTCTTTGCGCTATCGCTACCCTAGTGGCCCCTTTTTTTCTACCCCCTACACCTCTCCATCCCCTCATCTCCTTATCATGGCTTTCATTCGAATTAAGTCTGGAGTTAACTGCTTGAAAGTCATTTATCCCCCTAATCTGTCCAAAGCAGCAGCAAAACGGTTCAAGCATAACACCTTTGAACAATTTCCTGATTCCCTCTTTGTTGACTAATTCCATAATAGGCGTCTAGGGAAGCTAAAAAATGACTTCATTTTTTTCACTCACGACATCCCTTCCTGGTCCTCCAGCTTCTTCAATTCCTTCAACGTCTCCTCCTCCTCTTCTATCCCGCATGGGCAGAGGCAAAAAAGTTTCCCCTCCGCTTGCTTTAATGGTTCTCTCACCATTACACTTTATAACAATGGCACTGTCATGATCCAAGCTACAGACTCCTGTCTCTCTCTCTTTGACCACCTCTTCCACTCCCTTCATCCCACCCATGCGACTACGATCTCCCTCAATTCTTCTTCTTCTAGCTCCTCTCCTTTCTCCCCTCCTGACCTCCCTATATTCCTTCAGACCGCTCTCACGGGAGACACAGGTCTACCCTTTGTCCCCCCTTTCTCTTGCTCCCTCTCTCCCATTCTTCCCCCTTTCCAATTTGATCTTCCCCCTATTTCGTCTGCTTTACCTCCGGCTTACCCTCCCCACCCTGCATCTTTCCAATATTCCAATGCCATCTCCCGCCCCCTAATCCCCCTAATCCTACCCATCTCCCCCTACTGAATCCACCTTTCTTACAACCTGATCTACTGATCAACTTTCCTTACCTTCCCCCTTTCCTCCCCCTTCTCATCCCTTTCTGCTCTTCCCCTTCCCTCGTACCCTTAATTCTTCTCTTACACCTCCCATCTCTCTTCAACATCCCCCTCCTCCTCCTATGCTTCACAACCCTGTCTCCTCTCTCGGTAATTCTGTCCTCTTCCCTCCCTCTGACCTTACAGTCCCATACTCCTCCCCCAACTACCATTTAGCCCAATCCCCCCCACTCTGCCTGGTGCCTGTCCCCCTACATTCACCTTTCATAGCCTACGGTAACTGTCCAGCACCTTCTCCTCTCTTCTCCCCATACCTCTGGCCTTCCTTTGACCCCCCTCCCTCCCCTCCCTGTACAGCCCCTTCTCCTCTCATCTCCCAATACCTCTGGCCTTCCATTGACCCCCCTTTTTCCCCTCCCTGTACAGCCCCTTCTCCTCTCATCTTTCTGTATCTCCGGCCTTCCTTTGACCCCCCTCCTTCCGCCCTCCACCTCCCGCCCTCCCTCTCGACTCCTCAACTGTCTCCTCCTACTTATGATCTCTACTCTTCCCCTCTGCTCAACACCAGTAAAAATATCACTGTAACAACATCCACTCCTTTCTACCACCATCTTTCCCCACCTTCTACCCTTGCACCCCAATACCCCCCGTTCCCCCACCTCTCCCTGTCCTACTTTGCCTACTGCACTCCCTCCCTTAACAATCGAGCCACCCAACACTCCGTGCTCAGCCCTCCTCTCCCTGGAAAAGAAACTTGATTCTCTCATCTATTCCATTTCCCAGCTTGAAGCGTCCATCTCACTTCTAAGTGCTAAGATATCCCCCTGCCCTAACAACCTCCCGGGGAGTTCCTTGCTCCTGCGCCCCAATAAAGCCAACCACAGTCTGTCCTCCGCAGACATCGCCAACTTACTGGCTAGCTACAAGACTACCAACGTCAATCCCCCTCCACTTTCCTCTCCTAAAAAGTCTACTCAATTCACTATTCAGACCATCTCTTCTGTCAGAACTAACCAGCCTTCTTCTTCTTCCATGGCACCCTCATACAAGAATCTTATCCCTATCTCCCTTAACAGCCCAAACACCCCCATCACCAAAACAGTTGCGTCAGAGCTGCATTGTTTGCTCCACAACTGCAGATCTGCAATCAAGCACAAACTGGAAATCTCTGACACTATCAACCACTACAATCTTGACATGCTCTTCCTCACTGAGACCTGGTTTAATGACTCCTCTCATACTTTGTTTGATCTTCTGATACCTACCGACTACTCTATCCTCAGAAATGACAGAACAGACAAAATTGGGGGAGGTGTCGCTATCATCTTCAGAAACTCCCTTCAAATTAAAGCCTTTCCTACCATCTTCTTCCGTACATTCGAATGCCTATCCCTAGAACTTCAAGTACATCACGGCTCACCCTTCAGGTTCCATGCCATCTACCACCCGCCCGGTAACTGCTCTTCCTTTTTGGAGGAACTCACCGACTTCATCAGTGACCCATATTCTCAAAGTGACAGGCAGATCTTCCTGGGTGACTTCAATCTCCACTGGGGCTCCTTGGAAGACTCGGCTGCCAACAAGCTTGCCACCTTTCTCTCAGCCAATGATCTTTTCCAACACTGCTCGGAAATTACACACTCTAAGGGCTCAATTCTGGACCTTGTTATTTCTAAAGCAGACCTGCTTACTATTGCTCCCCCTATCCATGTAGACTGGTCAGACCACTTCCTCATTCCCTTCCGTTTCCGTTTCACCTTTCGCACGTTATAACTCTCGGCCAACCTAAAAGGGCTTCTACCTGGTTCCGCAACACTAAAAACATTGATCTTGACACTCTGTGTGATTCTGCTATGCGTTCACTTCCTAGACTAGACCCTAAAGTGGATGTCAACGATCTCACCTCCCATTGCCTCTCAGTCCTAGCAGTCGAAATCGATAATGTTGCTCCACTCCAAAGCAAAAGGAAAAGACCCACCCCCTCAGCACCTTGGATCAATAAAGCTCTCTATGATGAAAGGAAGAACCTTAGAATCTTGGAGAAACATTGGAGACAATCTCCATCCACCTCCAATCTCTCTCATTTACGTTCGGCAAGATCCAAATACCACAAGCACATCTTCCATAAAAAAGCATCACATTTCAGATCCCTCCTCGACTCAGCCAAAAACAGACCCCAAAAACTTTTTGACCTCATCAAAAACCCAAACTGCTCTCCCCAAACCATCAAGCCTGAGGATTCTTCAAAGAAAGCAGCAGAATTCGCTATATTCTTCGATGAAAAGGTCAAATCACTGGTGGATCAGGTCACCCACCCTACCCCCATTGAGGAGCGAAAATCCTCAGTCACTTGGCAGAACTTTGCCGCCATCTCGGAAGATGACCTCCTCAAATGCATCCTCGAAACCAAGCCCTCCAACCATTCTTCTGACCCCATCCCTAGTGTCATCGCCATTGATTTCTACACCAATACTCTCTCTTACTGGACCAGGCTAGTTAATCTCTTCCTCAGTCAAGGCTCCCTCCCTGCTGCCCTCAAAACAGGACAAATTACCCCTCTTCTAAAAAAACCCTCAGCAGATGCGAACGACCTCAACAACTTCCGCCCCATCACCAACCTCCCTTTTCTTTCGAAAATCACAGAAAAATGTGTTGCGAAACAACTTTCCCTACATATTATGGACAATAATCTCCTTGACGTGTTCCAGTCTGGCTTCATTCAAAATTACAGCACTGAAACAGCCCTGCTGCAAGTGATTGATGATGCGCTGCATATACTCGATTCTGGGGAATCGTGCCTTCTGATTCTTCTTGACCTCTCTGCAGCCTTTGACACTGTTAATCACAACACCCTCCTTAACACTCTTCAACAGAGAATGGGCGTGGAACAGTGCTTAAATGGTTTACCTCATTCCTCTCGGACAGATCCCAAATGATCAAGATAGCGAACAGTCTTTCGTCTCCATTGGCGGTTGGTCAAGGCATCCCTCAAGGTTCTATCCTTGCACCCACTTTGTTTAATCTCTATCTGGAACCATTAGGGAACCTCCTAAGTAAATCTGGGATCCACTACCATCTCTATGCGGATGACACTCAAATCTACCTCAAGGTGTCTTCCTCACATGATCTCTCACTACTCAACTCTACTCTCAACTCTATTCACAACTGGATGTTAGCTCACCAACTCATTCTCAATCCCTCCAAAACTGAATTCCTCCTCCTATCTACCTCTCTCTCCCCGCCTCCTGTTCAATCCTGGATGGATCGGCTGAATTTACTCAACAATAAACCCATCATTGTCGACAGCGCTAAATCCCTAGGTGTCATACTTGACAAAAGACTCAACCTAATCTCCCACATCAACTCCATTCCCAAGAACGCACGTTACCAGCTGCGCCTTCTGTGGGGGATTCGTCGGTTCTTCCCGGAGAAAGACCTAAAAACCTTGGTCCAATCGCTAGTTCTCTCTAGACTGGATTACTGCAATTCTCTTCTGACTGGCATACCCAAATCTCACCTCTCCTCCCTCAAATCCGTCCTCCATTCAGCAGCTCGCTTTATTTTAGGGTCCAAACGAAGTGGCCACATCACTCCTATCCTGTCTTCTCTTCGATGGCTTCCCATCGAGGCAAGATCTATTTACAAAACGGCCTGCATCACCCACAAAGCCTTGCACACTTCCTCCCCTCGTTACCTGGAGAATAAACTGAAAATGTCTGGAGGCTCGAGACCTTCTCGGAAAGCGGAAAAGTTTCTGCTTGAGCCCCCCTCCTTCAAAAGGGAAAGATCGATGGCTCAATCGTTCTCAGGCAATGCGGTGAGAATCTGGAACTCGCTTCCTCCATTGCTCCGTGCCACCACCTCTATCCGGATCTTCAAAGCTGACCTCAAATCTCTTCTCTTCCAAAGACACTTTCAGAACTAATGCCTTCATTCTCAGACCCCTCTAGGAAGTTCGTTCATCATTGTAAATTTGTAATATTTTCTTGTACATTCCTCACCCTTGCTTGCTGTGTTTGATATTGTGTTCTTGCATTCTATGGTTTTACCCTACCTCTTCTAGTCTCCTGTTTATTTTTGTAACGTTCTATTTTGTAACATTTCTCTCCTGTAACGTAACTGGTTCTATTGTACAGCGCTCTGACACCTTCGGGTAAAGTCTGCGCTTTATAAAAATGCATTAAATAAAAATAAATAAAAATGCCACATCCTTTCCCTGCGATGCACTGCAGCTAGGAATAACCCACAAGTGTGCGGCGCCAAAGGCAGCTGCTGTAACTCAAACTCTAGATAACCAACAGACATGTAGTTTAAAACACAGTGCACTGCAGCTGCAACTGATCAATAAAGAGAGCGGCGTCCTAAGCAGCCACTGTGTTTTAAACATGAACGCTGTGCACTGCAACAGAAAATAACCAATAAGTGTGTGGCGCCACAAGCTGCCTCTGTAAATAAAGATGAACGCTGCACACTGCAACCGCAAATAATAAATAAGGAGAGCAGCACCCTACGCAGCCACTGTGCTTTAACAGGGCCTAGTAATCCCAATAAATAATTCATTTCCCCTTTTGATGTGACATAGAAACACCAGATTCTCCGGCAGACTCGTTTTAAGAGGGGTTTTAATACATAGTCCGTAGCTGCCAAAACACAAGAAAGTGAACGAGTGGTGTGCGCTCGATGGGGAAACAAATACGAGACTGCTCTGTCTCAGAGTCTGGGAGGGCTGCTTGCTCGGCGGGTTTAATGGCGTGGATTCAGCTGGTCAGGAGTGAAAGATTGCACCGGCCTGCTTGTTATGAGCCTTTCATGCCTATCTGTCAAATGGCGGTTTACGTTCTGCTGTTTTGCTTTTTAAGTACAAATGAAAATGCTTTGTAAAAATGCATTTCATGTCGGTACATGGAATGCATTTTTAGAAAGCTTTTTCATTTGTACTTAAAAAACGAAACAGCAATTCATTCCTGTTTCAACACAAATGCAGAATGCCTACCAACAAACTCCTGAGCCAGGCAGGAAATAATTAACAAGCTTTGGGAATCAATTATGTGGAACTGCCTGGGAGAGCCTCGTGAATGTTTGGAAGGGAGGGGAGAGGGACAGCAGAGAGAGTGGGGTGGAGGAGCAAGGGGAGAGAGACGGCAAGGAAAGCAAAACCAGCGCTGCCCTCCTGAAAGAGCACCGAAGTTATGACACAAAGAACTTGCCATTCTCTGTAGAAACGTGAGCCAGTCCAGGGCCACAACAGCTGCGTGGAGCAGGGCAGGCACAGACAGCAGTGCCCCCTGCTCTGAGGCCTGGCTCTACTGTGAGGCGGCTGGAGCCCCGTGACTGATTGGGAGGGGGGAGGGAGAGCAGAGAAAGTGGAGCCAGAAAATACACAATAAAACCAAAACCAGCACAGTGCTGGTGAAATGCTAGCAGTGCTGATAGATAATTCTGATAGATAATGTCCACAGTTAGTAACAAGCAACCAAGTGGGAGGCGGGGCAGGGGAGGCAGCAGTAAAACAACTAGGTGTTGAGAGGAGGTGGGAGGAAGAATGCTATATTTAAATGTAAGCAGCTCGGGCGCTGAAGTTGAACACAGACAAACACTAACAAAGCAGGAAACCAAGAAAGGAAAGAGTCCCCCAGAGAATAGATAAAGAACCATAGTGGAATGAGACAGTACTTAGTCCCTGCTGCATGGGAGGAACGGAAGAGAGAAAGGAGGGACAAAGAGGCAGGACTGACCACTGGCAAGCAAGGATTTTTGAAGGACACTGACATAGACAAATGAAAAGCTGGGGGATGTCTTTAACCCAACATAAGAAATTACAATAGGTCTCGAATGCTCGACCTAAAAAAGGGAACTTGCGCAAACCTGAAGAGCAACTGACTGATTGTCTTGCTGGACACAGAGGATAATTATTTTGCTAGGCTCCTCCTGGAAGAATTAGAATTGTAGGGAGTGTCTGAAAAGCTAATTCCTTTCAACCAGACCAGTGTGAGGCCCGGCTCAAGCTGTTTAGACAATCCAGTAGCTCTTCAAATGAAAGTGGGAAGATCAATCAGCAAAAGCCAGTTGTACTACGCTTGCTTTATCGACTTCACAAAGGTTTTCGACCATGCCAATAGAGTCTAACTTTGGAAAAAACTCCAAGGGATGAATATGCTATCAAATCTTTGTTCAATTCAGCTCCTGCACCTAAACACATGTGTCCAAGTCAAGCTGGATGAAATTCATCTGCTGTCTTCCAAAATTCAAACAAACAGAGGACTGAAGCAAGGAAGTGTCCTAGCCCCTTTTCTTTTTAACTTATTCTTGGCAGATCTTACGACTCGACTAAACCAAGCAGATTCACATCCCACAAAATTAGCTCAACAAACGATCACAACCTTGCATTATGAAGACTAAATAGTGATACTGAGCCAATCCAGTATCAGTCTTCAGAGGCTACTTGATGTCCTGGATACATATTGCAAGGAAAATAAAATGTTGGCCAATCAATCAATCATGCGGTAGTTGTAGAGCGCGGCTTATCACCCATGAGGGTATCTAGGCTCTAGGCTGTGGGTTTCAGTCGAAGAGCCAGGTCTTGTGTCCCTTCCTGAAGTCTGTCAGCGATGATGAAGTTCAGGAGGTGTAGGGTGATGGCGTTCCAGGACTTGGCGGCGAGGTGGGAGAAGGAGTGCTCTACGGTGCAGCAGCGGCAGATGCCCAGTGTCTGTTCAAGGGCGAGGTGAGGGGACCAGAGGTTTCTGGATGGTTGGTGGAAGTTCAGGTAGTGGTTCATGTTTGCAGGTCCTTGGTCGTGGAGGGCTTTGTAGGCGTGGGTCAGAAGTTTGATTTGCCAACTTTCCTGGATGGGGAGCCAGTGGAGGTCTCTCAGGTGTTGGGTGATATGGATCCTTTTGGGCAGATTGAGGATCAATCAATCAATCAGGGAATTTTAAAGCGTGCTACTCACCCGTGAGGGTCTCAAGGCGCTGGTGGGGGAGGGGGGTGCAGCTCTGGGTTATCCGAAAAGCCAGGTCTTGAGGTTCTTCCTGAAGGTGTGCAGAGTAAGGGAGCATCTGATGTTGACTTGGAGCTCGTTCCAGGCCCTGGCAGCCATGTAGGAGAAGGCTCTTCCACCTGCTCTGGTTCTGCGGATGCGCTGGGTTTCTGCCAGGGCGAGGTCGGCTGAGCAGAGGTTTCTTTTGGGTACGTGGAAAGAGACTCTTTCGTTGAGGTATTTGGGTCCGATGTTGTGGAGTGATTTGTAGGCGTGGGTGAGTAGCTTGAAGGTTACTCTCTTCTCGACGGGGACCCAGTGGAGGTCTCCCAGGTGTTGGGTCATGTGCTCATGTTGAGGGGTGCCGAGGACGAGTCTGGCCACACTGTTCTGGATGGTCTGGAGTTTGTGTAGCAGGGATTTGTTGATTCCAGCGTAGAGGGCATTTCCGTAGTCCAGTCTGCTGGTTATGAGTGCGTGGGTGTACGGTCTTTCAGGCTTCTAGTGGGATCCATTTGAAGGTCTTGCAGAGGCGATGGCATTGATCTGGCGAGTCATGGTGAGGGAGGAGTCGAGGATGATGCCGAGGTTCCGGGCGTGATCAGTAGGAGTGGGTGGACTTCTGAGGGCGGGGGGGCACCAAGTGTTGTTTCATGCGGTAGGGGAGGGTCCAAGGACGAGGACCTCTGTCTTCTCCGAGTTGAGCTTTAGGCAGCTGCTGCTCATCCAGGCTGCAATGTCTTTCATTCCTTCCTGGAAGCTGGGTCTGGTGTGTTTGGGGTTCTTTGTGAAGGAGAGGATGAGCTGGGTGTCGTTGGAGTGGGATACTATGCTGAGTCCATGCTGTCTGACGATGGCAGCGAGGGGGGCCATGTAGGTGTTGAAGAGCTTGGTGCTGAGTGATGATCCTTGGGGTTCTCCGCAGTTGATTTCTGTGGGTTCGGAGGATCAGTCTGGCTGCTGCATTCTGGATTGTCTGGAGTCTTCTCATGAGGTCGCTGGTGGTGCCGGCACAGAGTGCATTGCCGTAGTCCAGATGGCTGGTGATGAGGGCCTGTGTCACTGTTTTCCTGATGTTGATGGGGAGCCATTTGAAGATTCTGCGGAGCATGGGTAGAGTGTGCAAGCAGGCTGAGGAGATGGCGTTGACCTGTCGTTTCATGGAGAGTTTGATGTCCAGGATGATGCCTAGGTTGCGGGCGTGGTCTTTCAGAGTGGGGGTGGGTCCGACTTCTGATGGCCAACAGGAGGTGTGGCTGCCAAAATCACCACTTCGGTTTTCTCGGTGTTGAGCTTCATGAAGTTGTCTTTCATCCAGGTTGAGAAGTTCTTCATGCAGTTGTGAAAGTTGGACTTCGCTATTGTGGGGTCCACTGAGAGTCAATCTGAAAAAGACAAATTCTCTCATTTTTGGGAAATGCCTCATCAAAAAAGGCTCATGGCATGTGGGCAGTGCCATTGTTAAGAGAACAAGCTTGTATACATATTTGAGTGTTTGGCGCCAGGACCATGCATCTCACCTAAAGCATTTGAATGCCCTGAAGCTCAAACTTGCCTTACTCATTTTTGCCTTCCAGTAATTATCAGCCAATACAGCTAAGTCCATTACTTCGTGTGGTAAAACAAAGCCAAACTTATTTCAGCCTTGGCCTAGTGGGCAGAAGCTTTTCCGATTGATCTAACATTGTTTCTAATTGTTGCACAATACAAAGTATTCCGCATCCTTTTTGGCCATCGCAGTCCCAAATAAGGCTTGAATTTGTGCTAATCGAACAAGATCTGACCCATAAGCCAGGGATTTAGAAATACCTTTTCGCGCTGTGTAAAGCAGATACCAAGACCCTCCAATTCCCTCTGATTTGAGAAGCTATGCATACCAATTCATCCAAGAATGACTGGACAATTGCACTACAAGGAGCACTTTCAATGCTCAAAACAGAATCACTTTGGAACCAACCTTTAACAAAAAAGCAGTTTAAATATTGTCTTAATGAACAAGTTAGAAACATCTGGCTCATTACTGATAAGGAGTCCTTTAGATGCAGAAGCCACGCTTGGATGTCCATTCACTTCTACAAGTATCTGACAGAGAATTACAGACACAATTATAAGATCTGGCTGCAGCAACTATTTGGCAAAGCACTGACACACTCGATCATCAGCCAAAGTGGTTACAGAAACCTTTGACAAAGCTGTGCCATCTTTGTAACAACCAGGTAGAATCACTAGCAAACAGATATGCACATGCATCTTCCGCCTCAATAATTGGCGCTAGCTCCACTATATTTCAATAAGTTTGGAGTCAGAGCATGCCGACATGCAATAACTTTCTGCCTGCAAGGCAGTCTTTCCCATCACCACAATGAGGTTTATGATATTAATAGACATGGTGGATAAATGTCTGGCCTCCAGACCCTTAACTCTGTAAATGAACAAGACAGTGCATGTTATGCATTTAAATAAATCGAATGCATTTTGTTACTTGCTATGAAATTGAGGGCTTTCACTGTGTTTTAATATAACATAAGTCAGTGACCATAGTGCTATAGTAAGATTTGGTATTGTAGTGTAGTTCCTATTTCCCTAATAGGCTCTGCGCATTGGAATAATATAACCTATAGGCTTGACATAGGACTGAGGTCGGTATGTCCCTAGCGAGTATATTAAACTTAATTACTTGTGCCAGCTAGCTCAGAGGCCACTAGAAACTCCTTGAGAACAAGAAGGGAGTAGTTTCTGGCAACCGCATAAACATGACCACTTTGTTTCCCTTTAGAATCGGAGCACGTCTCAGAATCGTGGAAACAATAGATAACAGTTTCACTCAGTCAATCGTGCATGCTTAGTTTCTACAGAGTTACACAGAAAGGAAAGACGGGCGTTTCAATAAAAGGTTTTATTGAACAGTCTTGTTTCTCGTGTAAGAGATATGTGCTGTTATGATCACAAGACAGTATGCAAGATAAATAATGTACAGCGTAAGCAGTAGAAATAAATAATACTGCGCTAGCATTATCTTTTAGCATATATTCACGTACATAAATAACGAGCTAAAAATGGGAGTACTCATACGATGCGTCTCTAAGCTAGTTCTACCCCAATGTACCTAACCTAGTCTAGGTGTAGGGAAAGGTAAGAAGTAGGTGGAGTATTCTCTAGTATGGTATACTAAGAGTATGTTAAGTATAGTATGCCAAGAGTCCCTCTATGTTCTAGTCAGCTCCATACCTTGAGAATGAGAGAGGTGGGAATCTCCTTCCGGACTCGAACTCTAACACCCCGCGAAGGGAGTCAGAACACTGGAAGCTGGATTCTTCTGCTAGCAGGAATGACAGCGTCTTCTCAGTGCGTCAGGCCGGGATATGGGCTCCTCTGAAGTAGAGGTCTCCTCTGACTTGCTTGGGCGAGGGAAGGTATATTTATACCTGATAGATGCCTCGGAATGTTAGCATTGACGTGAAGTCGGACAGAGGAAGACGTCAGGAATGAACCCTTAAGGTATAACGGTTCATACATAATAGATGAGTTCTTGGAGAAATCAATAGTCCTGTGCTAGGGGAACTCCCGAAGCTTAAGGGTCTGGTTTCTAAGAACTCATTGTGACGTTAGGGTGGACGGATGTCGGTGACCATGCCTGTGTATGGAGTGCACGGTTAATGCCTAAATAAGGACTGGGATTCTATGCCTATATAAGGGCAATGCGAATTGTGCCTATAGAAGGACATGATTCAGGAAAACCTATATACGGACACCTAAAGCGGAATACAACAGTATTAACACTTGTATGTTATTCAATCACTCAACCTTGTTTTGCAATGATATTAATTAATCTGGCAAAAAAATGATCTAATTTAATATAAAACTGCATTTTCCATGACAAATGTGTCTATTAAAAGTGAACAAGGTCAGCATAACCTACAGGCCTATTTTCCACACATCTGCATGTTCAGTACATTTCCTGCATGTAAAATTGTAGCTGAGCTTTTGAAACCTTACTTATCTTAAACAGTAAGTTACATTGTGGAATTTGACTACACTATTTAATTGCCAGATTGGGAATGCTAAGGAACAGGCTGGCACCATAGGTTTCAGGGATGTTATAGTTGGATATTAGCATTTAAAAAACCTTCCAAATTCACTGAAAAAAGCCACAGGTTTCAGGGACATTGTTAGTTGGACATTTCACTTATACAAAACCAGAGAAATTTGGCCGTTATAGTTAGTTGAGCTAACTATAACTCGCGCCCCCGCAATGTACTGCTGATGATGTCACATATTACATCATTCATGACATGGTCAGTGACATCACTGATGACATCACTGATGACATCTCAAATGACTTCACAGGGAACAGGGTGCAGAAAGAGGCAAGAGAGGTGCGGAAAGAGAAAAGTGGGTTGCAGAAAGAGGCACAAGGGGTGCAGAAAGAAGCAAGTGAGGTGTAGAAAGAGGCAACAGAGGTGCATAAAGACGCAAAAGAGGTGCAGAAACAAGCAAAAGAAGTGCAGGAAGAGGCAAGAGAATTGCTGAAAGAAGCAACAGAGGTGTGGAAAGAAGCAAGAGAAGTGCATAAAGAGGCAAGTGAGGTACAGAAAGAGTCAAGAGAGGTGCAGAAAATGGCAAAGGAACAGCAGAAAGTAGCAAGAGGGATGCAAAAAAGGGAAGAAGGGTGCAGAAAGAAGCAAGAGAGGTGCAGAAAGAAGCAAGAGAAGTGCAGAAAGAGGCAAGAGAGCTGCAGAAAGAGGCAAGAGAGGTTCAGAAAGAGGCAAGGGAAGTGCAGAAACAGGCAAGAGAAATGCAGAAAGAGGCAAGAGAGGAGCAGAAAGAGGCAAGAGAGGTGTAGAAAGAAGCAAGAGAAGTGCAGAAAGAGGCAGGAGGGGTGCAGAAAGCAGCAAGTGAGGTGCATAAAGAGGAAAGAGAATTGCTGAAAAAAGCAACAGAGGTGTAGAAAGAACCAAGAGAAGTGCAGAAAGAGGCAAGTGAGGTGCAGAAAGAAGCAAGAGCAGTGCAGAAAGAACCAACAGAGGTGCAAAAAGAGGCAAAAGGGGTGCAGAAAGAGATAGGAGAGGTGCACAAAGAGGCAATAGAGGTACAGAAAGAGGCAGGAGGGTGCAGAAAGAAGGAAGAGAAGTGCAGAAAGAGTCAAGAGAATTGCTGAAAGAAGCAACAGAGGTGTACCAAGAAGCAATAGAAGTACAGAAAGAGGCAAGTGAGGTGCAGAAAGAAGCAAGAGCAGTGCAGAAAGAACCAACAGCGGTGCAAAAAGAGGCAAGAGGGGTGCAGAAAAAGGTAGGAGAGGTGCACAAAGAGGCAAGAGAGGTACAGAAAGAGGCAGGAGGGTGGCAGAAAAAAGGAAGAGAAGTGCAAAAAGAAACAACAGAGGTGCAAAAAGAAGCAAGAGCGGTACAGAAAAAGGTAGAAGAGGTGCCCAAAGAGGCAAGAGAGGTACAGAAAAAGGCAAGAGAGGTGCAGATACAGGCAGAAAAGGTGCAGAAAGAGGGAACAGAGGTGCAGAAAGAGGGGAGAAGGGTGCAGAAAGAGGCCAGAGGGGTGCAGAAAGAAGAAAGTGAGGTGCAGAAAGATGGAAGAGAGGTGCAGAAACAAGCAGGAGAAGTGCAGAAAGAGGCAAGAGAATTGCTGAAAGAAGCAACAGAAGTGTAGAAAGAGGCAAGTGAGGTGCAGAAAGAAGCAAGAGCAGTGCAGAAAGAACCAACAAGAGGTGAAAAAAAAAGCTAGAGTGGTACTGAAAAAGGTAGAAGAGGTGCGCAAAGAGGCAAGAGAGGTACAGAAAGAGGCAGGAGGGGTGCAGAAAGAAGGAAGAGAAGTGCAGAAAGAAGCAACAGAGGTGCTGAAGAGGCACGAAGGGTGAAGAAAGAGCAAGAAAAGTGCAGAAAGAACCAACAGAGGTACAGAAAGATGCAACAGAGGTGCAGAAAGACGCAAGAGAGGTGCAGAAACAAGTAAGAGAAGTGCATAAAGAAGCAACAGAGATGTAGTAAGGGGGAAGTGGGGTGGAAAAGGAGGCAAGAGGGATACAGAAAGAAACGATAGAGGTGCAGAAAGAGGGAAGAGGGTTGCAGAGAGAGGGAAGAGAAGTGCAGAAAGAAGCAACAGAGGTACAGAAAGAGACGAGAGAAGTTCAGAAAGAGGCTGCAGAGGTGGAGAAACAGGCAGAAGAGGTGCAGAAAGAGGGAACAGGGGTGCAGAAAGAGAGAAGAGGGGTGCCGCAAGAGGCAAGAGGGGTGCACAAATTTGCAAGAGAGGTGCAGAAAGAAGAGCAAGAGCAGTGCAGTAAAAAATAACAGAGGAGCAGAAGGAGGCAAGAGGGGTACAGAAAGAGGCAAAAGAAGAGCAGAAACAAGCAAAAGAGATGCGGGAAGAGGCTAGAGGGGTACATAAAGAGGCAACAGAGGTGCAGAAAGAGGCAAGAGAGGTGCACAAAGAGGGAAGAAGGGTGCAGAAAGAGGCAAGTGGGGTGAAGAAAGAAGCAAGAGAGGTGTAGAAAGAAGCAAGAGAAGTGCAGAAGGAAACAGAGGTGCAGAAAGAAGCAAGATCAGTGCAGAAAGAACCAATAGAGGTAGAGAAAGAGGCAAGAGGGGTGCAGAAAGAAGCAAGAGAAGTGCAGAAAGAAGCAAAAGAGGTGCAGAAAGAGGCAAGAGAAGTTCAGAAAGAGGCAGCAGAGGTGCAGAAACAGGCAGTAGAGGTGCAGAAAGAGGGAACAGGGGTACAGAAAGAGAGAAGAGGAGTGCCGAAAGAGACAAGAGGGGTGCAGAAATTTGCAAGAGAGGTGCAGAAAGAAGCAAGAGCAGTGCAGTAAGAAACAACAGAGATACAGAAGGAGGCAAGAGGGGTGCAGAAAGAGGCATGAGCAGTGCAAAAAGAACCAAGAGACGTGTAGGAAAAGGGAAGAAGGGTGCAGAAAGAGGAACGAGGGGTGCAGAAAGAAGGGAGAGAAGTACAGAAAGAAGCAACAGAGGTGCTGAAAGAGGCACAAAGGGTACAGAAATAGGCAAGAGAAGTGCAGAAAGAAGCAACAGAGGTACAGAAAGAGGTAAGAGTGGTGCAGAAAGAGGGAAAAGAGGTGCAGAAAGAGGCAAGAGAGTTGCACAAAAAGGGAAGAGGGGTGCAGAAAGAGGCAACAGGGGTGCAGAAACAGGCAAGAGAAGTGCAGAAAGAGGCAAGTGAGATGCAGAAAGAGGCAAAAGAGGTGGAGAAAGAGGGAAGACGAGTGCAGAAAGAGACAACAGGGGTGCAGAAAGAAGCAAGACAGGTGTAGAAAGAAGCATGGAAAGTGCAGAATGAAGCAACAGGGGTGCAGAAAGAGGCAAGAGAAGTGCAGAAAGAAGCAACAGAGGTGCTGAAGGAGGCAAGAGAACTGCAGAAAGAGGCAAGAGAGTTGCAGAAACAGGCAAAAGAGGTACAGAAAGAGGGAACAGGAGTGCAGACATGGGCAAGAGAGGTGCAGAAACAGCAGAAAGAGGCAAGAGGGGTGGAGAAATTTTCAAGAGAGGTGCAGAAAGAAGCAAGAGCAGTGCAAAAGAACCAACTGAGGTGCAAAAAGAGGCAAGAGGGGTACAGAAAGAGGCAAGTGAAGTGCAGAACGAAGCAAAAGAGGTGCAGAAAGAACCAACAGATGTGCTGTAGTGAAAGAGGCACTCTTGTGGTTTGGCACCCTATGATGACCTTCAACTACCATCATTTTAACTGACTTTAGTGTGTTATTTTACCCTAGCCTTAATGTAGGACGGTTCTGCATATGCCTGCTTCTCTTCTTTCTTGTAATCTTGCTGTCTTTCAGTGGGAACTGTCACGGAGTAGAACAGTCTTGCCAAGAACAGAAGGTGTGGGATGTGCATTTGAAAGCGTGAGAGGGAGAGAGAGGTGTGGAATGTCGAAGTGCAGTGTTGTGAGCAGTGATGCACATATGTGCTCGGTGTTATACATTGAGAGATAAAGTATGTGATGCTATAGGACATTGAGAGATGAAGTATGTGAATCTATAAGCAGTTGTGCACAGTTGTGTATTGTGTTGTACATTGGTGAGAATTATGAAGGTCTTACTATTGGCTTTGACATGGCCTCATGTCATCTTGTTTTCTGACTTTGCCTTGCTTCAGTTTTTCTGCGTGCACAGCAGTGCTTGCAAGTTGCGCCATTTTCTGTGCTTGCATGTAGCTGCAAAGTGGGGAGGGCATGTTTCTGCTCCTCACTTGTTTTTCGCTCTTCACCGACCAGAGAGAACTGGATATTATCTGCGGAATGTACAACTCTGCCTCGGAGTCAAAATATGGGAGCTTGGCCAGCCTCCGTCTTGGCCTTGACGCAGACTGGTACAGCCAGCTCGGTTTTTTCTAATGAGAAGGGGCGAGGTTTTCTAGAAGCTTCGCTTCACGTTTAGTAATGGTATTTAAGCTGAGAACCTTCGAGGGCCAGGTGGAAGCTAGCCACAGAATAGACGTATTGCTGTGGAGGTGACGGAATTTGAGTCCTGATCGAACTCCTTCCTGGGCTGGTGAAGGGCTCCCCCAGCTTGAGTTGGCCAGGATGTTGCTTAATCGATCGGTGAGGTGTTCCTAACCATTTTGTATATACTTTCTACCCTTTGCTACTTGTATATATTGCATTTTATTCTAATTGTTCATTTTAGTCGCTTGATACTTGGGAATCTGCATTTACTGATATATTTGGCCTACTGTCCTAAAATGTTGCATTAATAAACTTGTGTGTGTGTTATTTTAAATGTACCTGGATTTGTTTTCTTGCCTCGCCTAAAGGGAGTGCTGCGTATTTTCCTCATCTTTAGGGAGTGCTGCTCAAAGTGTTTTAAATGCACCTGGATTTGTTTTCTTGCCTCGCCTAAAGGGAGTGCTGCATCTTTTCCTCGTCTTTAGGGAGTGCTGCTCAAAATGTTTTAAATGCACCTGGATTTGTTTTCTTGCCTCGCCTAAAGGGAGTGCTGCGTCTTTTCCTCGTCTTTAGGGAGTGCTGCTCAAAGTGTATTATTTAAAGGTGCAGTGGTATATTTGCCTCCAAAGTGGGAGTGCAGGGTTTGGGTGTGTCCTTTTAGAGAAAAGCACATTCATTACAGGTGCAAAAAGAGGCAAGAGGGGTACAGAAAGGGTTAGGAGAGGTGCACAAAGAGGCAAGAGGGGTACAGAAAGAGGCAGGAGGGGTGCAGAAAGAAGGAAGAGAACTTCAGAAAGAAGCAACAGAGGTGCTGAAAGAGGCACGAAGAGTGTCGAAAGAGAGAAGAGGGGTGCAGAAAAAGGCAAGAGGGATGCAGAAATTTGGAACAGAGGTGCATAAAGAAGCAAGAGCAGTGCAGAAAGACCCAGCAGAGGTGCAGAAAGAGGCAAGAGGGGTACAGAAAGAGGTAAGTGAAGTGCAGAACGAAGCAAAAGAGGTGCAGAAAGAACCAACAGAGGTGCAAAAAGAGGCAAGAGGAGTGCAGAAAGAGGTAGGAGAGGTGCACAAAGAGGCAAGAGAGGTATAGAAAGAGGCAGGTGGGATGCAGAAAGGAGGAAGAGAAGTACAAAAAGAAACAACAGAGGTGCAAAAAGAAGCAAGAGCGGTACAGAAAAAGGTAGAAGAGGTGCCCAAAGAGGCAAGCGATGTACAGAAAGAGGCAACAGAGGTGCAGATACAGGCAGGAAAGGTGCAGAAAGAGGGAACAGAGGTGCAGAAAGAGTCAAGAGAAGTGCAGAAAGAGGGGAGAGGGGTGCAGAAAGAGGCCAGAGGGGTGCAGAAAGAAGCAGGAGAAGTGCAGAAAGAGGCAAGAGAATTGCTGAAAGAAGCAACAGAGGTGTAGAAAGAATCAAGAGAAGTGTAGAAAGAGGCAAGTGAGGTGCAGAAAGAAGCAAGAGCAGTGCAGAAAGAACCAACAGAGGTGCAAAAAGAAGCAAGAGTGGTACAGAAAAAGATAGAAGAGTTGCACAAAGAGGCAAGAGAGGTACAGAAAGAGGCAGGAGGGTTGCAGAAAGAAGGAAGAGAAGTGCAGAAAGAAGTCACAGAGGTGCTGAAAGAGGGACGAAGGGTGAAGAAAGAGCAAGAGCAAGGCAGAAAGAACCAACAGAGGTACAGAAAGCTGCAACAGAGGTGCAGAAAGACGCAAGAGAGATGCAGAAACAAGTAAGAGAAGTGCATGAAGAAGCAACAGAGATGTAGTAAGGGGGAAGTGGGGTGGAGAAAGAGGCACGTGGGATACAGAAAGAAACGAGAGAGGTGCAGAAAGAGGGAAGAGGGTTGCAGAGAGAGGGAAGAGAAGTGCAGAAAGAAGCAACATAGGTACAGAAAGAGACAAGAGAAGTTCAGAAAGAGGCTGCAGAGGTGGACAAACAGGCAGAAGAGGTGCAGAAAGAGGGAACAGGGGTGCAGAAAGAGAGAAGAGGAGTGCCGAAAGAGGCAAGAGGGGTGCAGAAATTTGCAAGAGAGGTGCAGAAAGAAGAGCAAGAGCAGTGCAGTAAAAAACAACAGAGGTGCAGAAGGAGGCAAGAGGGGTACAGAAAGAGGCAAAAGAAGAGCAGAAACAAGCAAAAGAGATGCAGAAAGAGGCAAGAGAAGTTCAGAAAGAGGCAGCAGAGGTGCAGAAACAGGCAGAAAAGGTGCAGAAAGAGGGAACATGGGCGCAGAAAGAGAGGAGGGGTGCCGAAAGAGACAAGAGGTGTGCAGAAATTTGCAATAGAGGTGCAGAAAGAAGCAAGAGCAGTACAGTAAGAAACAACAGAGATACAGAAAGAGGCAAGAGGGGTGCAGAAAGAGGCATGAGCAGTGCAAAAAGAACCAAGAGACGTGTAGGGAAAAGGAAGAAGGGTGCAGAAAGAGGCACGAGGGGTGCAGAAAGAAGGAAGAGAAGTACAGAAAGAAGCAACAGAGGTGCTGAAAGAGGCACAAAGGGTGCAGAAAGAGGCAAGAGAAGTGCAGAAAGAAGTAACAGAGGTACAGAAAGAGGTAAGAGTGGTGCAGAAAGAGGGAAGAGAGGTGTAGAAAGAGGCAAGAAAGTTGCACAAAGAGGGAAGAGGGGTGCGGAAAGAGGCAACAGGGGTGCAGAAAGTAGCAAGTGAGGTGCAGAAAGAGGCAAGAGAGGTGCAGAAAGAGGCAAGAGAGGTGCAGAAACAGGCAAGAGATATGCAGAAACAGGCAAGAAAAGTGCAGAAAGAGGCAAGAGAATTGCTGAAAGAAGCAACAGAGGTGTGGAAAGAAGCAAGAGAAGTGCAGAAAGAGGCAATTGAGATGCAGAAAGAGGCAAAAGAGGTGCAGAAAGAGGGAAGACGAGTGCAGAAAGAGACAACAGGGGTGCAGAAAGAAGCAAATGAGGTGCAGAAAGAGGCAACAGAGGTGCCGAAGGAGGCAAGAGAACTGCAGAAAGAGGCAAGAGAGTTGCAGAAACAGGCAAAAGAGGTACAGAAAGAGGGAACAGGGGTGCAGAGAGAGGCAAGAGAGGTGCAGAAACAGGTAAGAGGGGTGCAGAATGAGGCAAGAGGGGTGGAGAAATTTTCAAGAGAGGTCCAGAAAGAAGCAAGAGCAGTGCAAAAGAACCAACAGAGGTGCAAAAAGAGGCAAGTGAGATGCAGAAGGAGGCAAGAGAACTGCAGAAAGAGGCAAGAGAGTTGCAGAAACAGGCAAAAGTGGTGCAGAAAGAGGGAACAGGTGGGCAGACTGAGGCAAGAGAGGTGCAGAAAGAGAGAAGAGGGGTGCAGAAAAAGGCAAGAGGGATGCAGAAATCTGGAACAGAGGTACAGAAAGAAGCAAGAGCAGTGCAGAAAGAACCAACAGAGGTGCAGAAAGAGGCAAGAGTGGTACAGAAAGAGGCAAGTGAAGTGCAGAACGAAGCAAAAGAGGTGCAGAAAGAACCAACAGAGGTGCAAAAAGAGGCAAGGGGGTACAGAAAGGGTTAGGATAGGTGCACAAAGAGGCAAGAGGGGTACAGAAAGAGGCAAGAGGGGTGCAGAAAGAAGGAAGAGAACTACAGAAAGAAGCAACAGAGGTGCTGAAAGAGGCACGGAGGGTGCAGAAAGAGACAAGTGAGGTGCAGAAAGAAGCAACAGAGGTACAGAAAGAGGCAAGAGTGGTGCAGAAAGAGGCAACAGAAGTGTTGAAAGAGGCAAGAGAGGTGCAGAAAGAGGAAAGAGGGGTGCAAAAACAGGCAAAAGGGGTGCAGAAAGAAGTAAGTGAGGTGCAGGAAGAGGCAACAGAGGTGCAGAAAGAGGCAAGAGAGGTGCAGAAACAGGCAACAGAAGTGTTGAAAGAGGCAAGAGAGGTGCAGAAAGAGGCAAGTGAGGTGCAGAAGGAGGCAAGAGAACTGTAGAAAGAGGCAAAAGGGGTGCAGAAACAGGGAACAGTTGGGCAGACTGAGGCAAGAGAGGTGGAGAAAGAGGGAAGAAGGTTGCAGAAAGAGGTAAGAGGGTTGCAGAAAGAAGCAACAGAGGTGCAGAAAGAGGCAAGAGAAGTGTAGAAAGAGGCAAGAGAAGTGCAGAAACAAGCAGGAGAGTTGCAGAAAAAGGGAACAGGGGTGCAGAAAGAGGCAAGAGGTGTACAAGAAGAAGCAAGTGTGGTGCAGAAAGAGGCAACAGAGGTGCAGAAAGAGGCAAGAGAGGTGCAGAAAGAGGCAAGAGAGGTACAGAAAGTGGAAGAGATAAGCAGAAAGAGGCAAAATAAGTGCAGAAAAAAAGAAAGTTGCAGAAAGAAGCAACAGAAATGCAGAAAGTGGCAAGAGAGGCGCAGAAAGAAGCAAGAGTGTTTTGCACACTATTAGTACCAATTTAACACCCACATTTAGCAATAAGTAACAGGTGACCATTCTAGGTTTGCAAAGGGCCTTCCACCATGCTCTAACACTTGTCGCTGCATGTTTGGTAACGTTGAGTGGTTTGAGCTAGAAACAAGACTTTTTTTGTTAAAATCTGCAGATTAGGCAGCAGATGATGGATTATGTGGTGAATGCGGAAAATGTATAATTGTGCGAAAGTCGGTGCAGCCAAACAGTCACATAATTCCAGTGGCCCTGCTCATACCTCTGACTAGGTCCAGAAGTGCTCCTCAGTAATTCCTTCTTTTTTTTGTCTCATTGAGTTAATAATTTAGCTTCTATGGAAACGAGGAAGACTAAACTTGAGGTTACCATTCCACAACACAGACTACCATACCACATAATTACTCTCCATAACACATAATCCCACTCTACATAATTCCTATACACTAAATTCCACATACTTTCTATCCACATAATTTCACTGCACAACATACCACATAATTCCACTACACACAAAGTACATCCACTCCACTCCAAAAAACATTAGTAAAAAACTTTTAGATTTATAGCGCCAATAGCTCTAACTCTTGTAAATGCGAGACCTATTACATTACAAATGCTTCTTTAACTGGTAGTCATGTTTGCAGAGTGTTGGAGAAAGGGGGCTGGGCTTCCAACCGGCGCTCAGGAATTCCGCTGTGTAGGACTTACAGGAGATACCAGGAAGGCTACTTGGCCGCCAAAGTCCCTCAGGAGTAAAGTGGACTTCATCCCCCAGCCAGTACTGTGCAAGGAAGCGCATTTGCAGAGTGGTGGAGAAAGGTGAGCGTGGCCTCCGAAGACCTCTGAGCAATCCCACTGTGTAGGACTTACTGGAGGTAACAGGAGGGGTAGTTGGCCCCCAAGGTGAATCTTGGGGGTCAACTACCCCTCCTATTACCTCCAGTATGTCCCACACAGCAGGATTGCTAAGTTCTCATAGCAGGCTACGCCCCCTTTCTCCACCACTCTGCAAACGCACTTCCTGGTGCGCTCTTGGATGGGGATTAAAGTCCCCTTTGCTGCTGAGGGTCCTTAGGGGCCAACTAGCCTACCTGATACCTTCAGTATGTCCCAGATAGTGGGATTGCTGAAAGGTGGACACAGGCCACACCCCTTTCTCCACCACTCTGCAAACGTGCCTCCTGGCGCATTCTGGGTTGGGGGATTAAGTCCCCTTGAATCCTGTGGGTTCCTAGGGGCCAACTAGCCCACCAGGTACCTCCAGGAAGTCCCACACAGCTGAATTGCTGAGCGTGGTCTGAGGCCACGCCCCCTTTTTACACCACTCTGCAAACACGCCTCCTGGTGCACTGCTGTTTGGGGGATGAAGTCCACTTTAGTCCTGAGGTCCTCAGGACACAAGAGGACCTCATTGCCCCGCCAGCAGTGCGCCATGAGGCGCGTTTGCAGAGTGGTGTAAAAAGGGGCGTGGCCTCGAACCACCTCTCAGCAATCCAGTTGTGTGGCGCTTACTGGAGGTACTTCGTGGGCTAGTTGGCCCCCAGGGACCTTCAGTATTCAAGGGGACTTAATCCCCCAACTTAGAACGCGCCAGGAGGTACTTTACAGGAAGATATAAACCCTTATGTAAAATACTTATATTTACTTGTAAAACCTTTACCACGTATATGCCTTTACCATTCTCACTTTTACAATGAAATTCGCTGTAGAGGCATGCATGGTAAAGGCATATTTGTTGTAAAAACATGCATGGTAATGGTAATGCGTGGTAATGGCATTCGCGTCGTAACGACTGTGTTGTAACGACATGCGTTACAACGGAATGCGTGGTTCCGTGATTCATCTGATTTCAGGATGGCTCTTCTAAGATCTTTCAAAGACCTGGTCCTTTGAAGTTATCTGGTTGCTGTAAAGCAGTGAGGACAAAACTCTAACTCCACTCTGATAACTATAGCTATATAGGTAGATTATATACCATGCTTATTTGTTTCTTTTTGAAGTCTTAATTGTATTGTTTTAGGGGTAGGGAGCGTTTGTTTGACAGTATCCCTAATTGAACTTCTAAGAATAGAAACCTCTTATTCTAAAAAAAAACACAAAAAAACCCCTGCTTTTTGTAGTAGGTTAAGTAGTACTACAATAGTATTACTTAAGTGCTACAAAATGCTATTCACAAACCTACAAATGTTAATCTCTACGTCAACCTCTCCTATATTTTCTATGGGCAGAACCTCACACATGTACGTTTACTACTTAGTTAGAAGTAAATGTGGGAGAGACCTGGGAAGAGGCTGGAAAAGAGGCCATATCTACTACTACTATATGGGAGGGTTTAGGGAGAACTAAGAAGGGCCTGATTATGAGTTTGGCAGTCCTTGGACAGCCAAACTCACGGTGGCGTGGCAGTGGGGTCCGGCCACCACCGTGACTGCTGTCCTACGGCCTTATTACAACTTTGGCGGTCGTACTGCCATTAGATCGCTGCAACTGCCAGGACTGCGTTCCCTGGCAGTGGTGAGGCGGTCAGGGGCTCACAATATGCTGGGGGTGCTGCTGCGGCACAGCCATGCATATTACAATGTTCTAACCCCCAGTGGTCTCAGGAAGGTTCTTACTCCATGTCACTGCTGACAGTCAGGAAACATGTTGGTGCAAGCATTGGGCACATGTTGTGCCCGACTCTGTGCATGCACCCCCAGCTCCAACATGGCATGGACTTCACAGTCCATGCCATGCTGGAACTCGCTATGGCGGTCCCACAGCGATTCAGCATTAAGACTCACACTTGTGCCTTTTTACTGCACCGCCACAGGACCGCCAAGCTGCCCGGCAATCAGACCACTATTTCATCGGTAATCTGGCGGGTGGGTGGTGTTCGGGTTTGGTGGTGTGGGAGCGGGACGGTGGTGTACCGCCCCGCTCCCACACTGCGAAACTCGTAATCAGGACCCCAAGCCATTGCTTTTTACAAATTGCACTTCTAAATTTACTACAGCCACAAAGGAACCCACAACAGTAGTAAAATAATCCAGCTCAGAGCTGGAATAAGTCCAGAACTACACATGGACAACCACTAATACTGCAGCACTCTCCTAGTGAAAATAATGGTGGAATAATGTCAAATTTTACATACTTACAAATATAAATAAATAATTTATTGTTAAAAACATATAAAAATAAAACATACCTATTATGTATTTTATCAATTTGTTTTGAATGTATAAGTTAATGAAAAACATTATTCTTTATCAAAATATAATTCAATTAATTTTAATGAATTCTATAACTCACTTGTAATAAGTATTAATGCATAACAAAAGTGTGTTTTTACATTAGGTGTAAATTTAATTTAAACTTCGGAATAATACTTTTTATTTAATTTAATACATTTAAATAAAGACTTACTTCACATTTTGGGTAATAGTGCTGTAGCATGTTGATATTTTGGTCTTCATTAAAAATATATACAATTAAGTTACATTAATATTTTACGGAAAAACTTTTCATTTCGTTTTTTATTAGTTCAATAAACTTTGTTTACTATTTTGTATACTGTACCACAGGAAGACTTCACAGTTGAGGTAACTGACACTTCATTCAAATTACATGTGTAATTTCCTTTTACACTTTTGAGTAACTTTACTACTTTTGGCTATTCACAAAATCCAAGTGTAAAGTTACTCAAAATATGTAACTTACGTGTCTCCAACCCCTGAAAGCAGGGGTGGAGTCTAACTTGCAGTGAAAGTTACTTCTAAAAAACACAGGAGTAAGTCTAGCACCACATTTGGCCAACCTCTGGTAGTGTAACTCCCGCCCACAGAAAATAATGGAGGTAAAAACTTAAAATAAAACCAGAAATTAAGGTTACATTAAATTTAATTAATTAACATAGTTTAAAATATAAATTAATGTCATTTAATGTTAAAAATGATTTATAAAAGTGATACACATTTTTTATGTAATTCTGAAATAATGTAATAACTTTTTTTGTTTTTAAAGATTAATGTAACAAAAAACGTTATTAAAATACAGTTAAAGATCTTTTAACAAATTCTATACTTAATTTTTCAAAATTATCAATGCATGATCAAAAAGTAAACTAATTTATTTTAGGTGGAATTTTTTTTTCTTATTTTGACCTTCTGAAAAAATATTGTAATTTGATTCATTATATTTACATTAATTACAAATGTAATTTAAATTAATTTAAAAGTTCTGTAGCATTTTTTAATGTAGTTAATTACTCAAATTAAATATACAAATATGTTAATATTTATTACAAAAATATTTTTAATATTTATTTTGAGATTAGTAAGCTTTTTACATGTTCCCTATAGTTTAAAATGCAGAGAGCTCAAGCCTTCACTAAAATTACTCTCTGACTTTGACTCTTTCCAGCCCTCCACAACCGTAGGTATAGATTTGCGGGTGTACAAATACCATATACATGCACTCACATATATTTGATAACACACATCAACTTTACAGGTAAGACATCAAATAAACGTACGACACCACTTGGTGGCGATGGGAAATGTCATCTATCGGACCGAAAAAACTTTTTAAACAGGAATGAATGCTTCAGCTGGAACATTTCTATTTGACTGGAATGGTGAAAATCCCGAATTAAGGATTCGGCTGCCAAGCCCTTCAGGGATAGACATGTACTGTCAGACCGGTTCCAAAGCATTGTTTGGGAGCCCTCCAGTCCATCGCCGTAATTATTACAAATAACAACACCCTTTCTTAAAATTGGATTTGATGACATCATTCCATTGTGTTTTGTGCTCTATCTCTAGGGCAATTTAGTTCCCCTTACATAATCGGGAAATTACCAAACAGGAAATATGTGAGCTATATAACACTCAGTGACCCAAGTGCACCAAACCACAAGAACAGAATCGTTCTGAAGGTACAAGACATCTCTCCACAAAACCGCCCAACAACAGGTGAGCAGTAACCTTTGTGAAACGTTGTGTGTGAAATGCTGATGAGTGCCTTGTTGAGGATTAAACGTATTCAATGTGTGGCAGAATTTATGCCTCATGCTTCTCAGCACTAAACATATTTGAGAAAATGGATGGGACCCAAATAATGTTTAAATGCAAAATGAGGCAGTATCATGTGCCATTATGTTTTTATAAAACTACATTTAATGAAGGTAATCCTGGGTACTCGCATTTCTTTGCTTCATTCCCCACTTTTGCGACCGAAGATATTCAGTGCATTTAATTATTTTTCATTTGAATCTTTACTTAACAATGTCATGATTAATTAATCTAGATAGACCCACTCTCTATGATTCAAAAACATAAACCAGCCCTTAAGCATGAATGCAAGAACATAGAGGCATTTCAGTTTACATAGATGCCTGGATGTGATTTTTAACTAATGTAATCATTCATCCTCTTTCTAGAAATGTCCCTTAAATTACAGTTGAAATACTTTTTTTAATGAAACTCCTCTCCCATATTCTGAAAGATCCACCTGTGAAGTATCTTCTTTTCGCAACACACACAACGTAAGGTCGGATGTACCTCATTTGCCAAGGGCAGGAGCATTTGTTCTAAGAAATATCTATTTGCAAATATATTTGCAAGCTTCAGAAAGCCTCTTTCACAGCTACAGAAAGCAGTTTAAACACCACAGGGACATATGGGATAACGAGAGCACGGCCAAGCGCTAATTTAACACCAGGCCTGGGCAGAATAGGAGGAATTTGGTAATTCTGCGTTACTATTTTTGTTTCATCTGTGTGCGGCAGTGTAAGGTCTCTGTGCACTGCAGCCAAGAATATGTGTGCTTGGAAATTGATCATGCGATCAGTGGTATTCAATGGCAAATACCACTTCAACATGTTTCATCATAGAGTCCACCTCTAACACCATCCTCATCGCCTTCTCTGGTTTAACATTCCTCACCCTCAGGCTCCTCTCTAATCAACATCTGTTATATTTCTTCTCTTGCCTTGTACTCACTCTCTTGCTCTTAATTCATCCACCTCTTCCTTTACCAATCTTTTGTCTTATCCATCTTTTTCTTTTTTCTTACCTTCATCTTTTCTATCCTCACACTCTACTCTAATCACCCACCCTCCTCCATTTCTCATCCCTGCACCTCATCAACATTTCCTCGTCAAGGATCTACAATTATTGATCATGTTCGCTGACCTATAGAGCCACAGGTATGACAACTGTTCATCTGGGGCCGTATTACACATTATCATTGTTTGCGCCCGGTGCACCTTTCAAAAGGTGCGCTGGGCGCAAACAATGAAAATGGGCCCTATTATGGTGAATGCGCTGCCCCCAGGGCAGCCGTGAACTCACGCTGCCCCCAGGGCAGCGCATTCATGTGAAAACACGGAGCAGCTGCTCTGTGTTTTCACTGTGCAGGCTGCACCCGCCTGCACTTTCAAAGGGGTTTAGAGATCCCCATGCAGGCGGGTGCAGTCACTGACTGCACCCGCCTGCAAGGGGATGTCTGGGGGGTCCATGGGACCCCCTTTTCCCCCTGAAGAGGGCTGCTCTCAGGGGGTGCACTGATAGTGCACCACCTTTTAAATGGCGCACTGTCAGTGCGCCTGCTGCGGTCTTCTTTGACTTTGCACCCATGTCTGTAATATGGCGCGGGCGCAGAGTCAAAGGAATTTTCTCATTTGCATAGGGCACGCCCCTATGCAATTGAGGGCATACTCTCTGAAGGTAATGCTGCCTCATTCAGTAGGCCAGCGCTATCGGTATTACAGATGGGGACGCACAAGCGTCTGCTCCCCTTCTATAATACCAAAGTGCACCAGGGGCACGCAAAGCAGGCACAAACGCCGGTTGCGCCCCCGGGGCACCTTCTGTAATATGGCCCCTGGGTTTTCTGGACTACTGATGAAAGGCTGCCACCCCAGCTACTAGTTAATCAGTAGCTAATAACATTGGTGAGGTATGTGTTCTACCTATCGAAATGCCCCAGAAAGAGTACATTTATTTCAAGTTCAAAACACTGTGTTGTTTATCCAGATCTGAGACTACGAGTAGTTCAGAATTTTTATATTGATGGCAGGACATACAAGTTGTCAGAAATGAAAAGCTGACAAGATTTGAATATACCAAGTCACAGATTATAGGAACATATTGGCAGCAAGTGCATTAACCCACTGCATTATCTTATCTATTTAGGATCTGAGGGGCTACAACAGCGCTATATTCCATTTCTATCTACGCATATGGCAAACAAAGAGAATTTGTTGGGACAAAGTTAATGCACAGTCACCGTCGGCCACAAAGTGCTGTGTTTGTGCCTTATGTTCCTTCTAATTATGTTAGACTCACCGAGTACCTCTGGAAATTAGGAGTAGGCAGTGCTGCCACAGGAGAGCCGCCAGTGTTGTTTTTCTTTAAATGGGAACTTTCCTGCCCCTGCTGATGCTGTGTCTGTGTTGTGTTAGTGAAACTTGTCAAACGTCTTCACTTCATAAAAGTCAAAAGATGTGGCACTGGTGCTTTATAGTGCTGCAAGTTAAGAATAAAGCAAGAAAAAAAGTTTAAAAAAACCACTTAGACAAATACTAATTGTACATTTTCAATTACTTACCAAGGGATGGCAAAATACTATCAGATTATTTCGGCTCTATGTCATCTATTAAGTACTGTGTGTTGAGAGCTTTCCTGGCTTTTGATATGGTAGGAGCATCACAGGTTTCACTTCTTTTCACATGTGCAAGATAACAGCTATCCCCACTGACTTCATACCTGTCCCCAGGAACTTCAAGCAGCCCAAGGCATGGTGTTTTTCATGAATATTAAACAATTAGACTCGGAAAGCAAGGCTGCTGGCCCAAATAAATCATTTAGAAAAAGAACAAGCAATGTTTTTTTACCTGTAAATCAGCTTTGGGAGGGTCACAGGGCTACCTCGGGAGGGCCTGGCCCACCTGGCCCTCCCTCTAGAACCAGGCCTGTTGCCACCTGGCCCGTTTTGTACATTGGCATGAGAGTATTTCAATGTCCTGGCTGCTACAAAAACAAGCATTTGCAATGCAATCAGTCTCACCTTTGGGACCTTATATGTATTTAGCTATGCAGCACATTAGCCTGGGTGCTGAAACATCTACTGTTCTTTAACATGGAAGGAAAGTAAGCACAAAACTGCGTGACACGCCAGGTATGGGAACACATGGAGAGAAATATTGCCTTTCAGCAGGAAATGGTATAGTCCAAAGCTCTGTTTTTAATATAAAATCAGGGCCTTTGGTGCTCATATCACCGAAAATACAAGATGTGAAAAAATATTATTGTCTACGGGTGCTCGTGGAAGACAATTTATATGGACTGGAATCTAGAGAATGCTGGAGTGATTCTGGTATTTTACTGACCTCTGCTGGTCATTTTCTATAAAGAAAGTTAAAAAGAGGCAGTTGCCAGAAAAATTTAAAAAAAGAAAGTCCCTCAGCAGAAAGCAATTCTGGTAGTTTACTGACCTATGCTGGTCGTTTTCTATCAAGACAGTTAAATAGAGGTAGTTGAACAGAAAAAAAAATCCCTAAGCGGAAGCAGACAAGTCCTAGGGCTGATCTCCAGAGCCCACAAAGTACATACACATATAAGTATATACTAAAGTATGTAAGTATATACTAAAGTATATACAAGGGGTCTCGAATGCTCGACCTAAATAGACAAAATCACAGAAGGCTGGCATTTTATCCCTTATCAGTACACACTTCAGACAGTAAATATATGCTGAAAACACTTAAAAACGTGTACTAGTGCTTCTGTAATGATCCCGAACTAATAAGTTTAAAAAAAGTACAAAATTCATGTTACAAAGGAACACAGGTGATTTTAAATTAAGTTCCATTCAAGCAGCTATTGGGGGCCTTTGCAGTGTCTTAAACATGAGCAAATGCCTGGTAAGTTTCCTTTGAGAAGGCAATCATGATCTGTACAGAGATTGGGAGCCAGCCTAATGGTGTGGGGCCTGTGCACTGAAGAAGGAAGAGGGAGCAGGCTGAACTTTATCTCTTGACATCACCGCCAGAAGTGGAACCAGCCGCGGCCCATGTAGGTAAGAGCGGTGACGCCGGGTGGGGGGGATTTCAACATACGACACAGAGGGAAAATTAATTATTTATTCCTTCGTCATCGTCCATCGAAATCCCCCCACATCCGGCCCCACTGTTCTTACCTGCATGGGCCGCGGCTGAGTGGAACATTAGAAGCCCCCGCTGCAGGAGCAGCGGGTATCTGCTCATAAATAACATGCCCCATTACAGATTAAATAAAAAGTCATTTTCTGCAAGTTGTGCATTATTTCCCTGAACGCCAAACAATGCAGATTTTTTTATGGCCTTTAAAAATGCAGGAAAGCGTGTGTCTTGCCTCCAGACGGTGCTGCTGCCTATGTAGCCTTGCAGCCACACTCTTATTCCTGAAACGTAAGCAGCAAATGGCATTACAACTTGTAACCTTCTGACAACAAGCAAATTACTCTTTTTTTGCCCTCCTGCTTTTAAAATATGAGCGATGTGACAAAATTAACATTTGCTTTTTGATGGTCTCTCCATGCTGTATCATGGTGCGTGCGCGCTTCAAATAAGAGACTGCATGCTTCTAGCAGCATGGGTGCATGCTTGTGCGCACTTTACAGAGAACAATGATTGTAACGCGGAATTACTGATAAATTCCACCGCTCCTCTGGTGGAATATCTGCAGTGGTTGGTTTCTGAACAGGGTTGGAAGAAGGAGCAGTTCCTCTATGTTTAAAAACCACCACAGATTAAACTGCAGTGCCCAGAATGTGGAATCAAAATTAATATAGTGCAGTACTGTTATAGCTACTTTACACTTTGGTGTTACAGAAGCAGCTTTGCAGTTCCCGTACCACTGAACGCCAGTGGAGATCCTGTGCTGGTTCCCTCCTTTACATGATGGCAATCCTCATGCTAATGAAAAGACAAGCACTTCTTCACGTCAAAACCACACCATTTGTCCATGAAAGAAAAAATAGTTTGGATTGTGTATAATTTGTCTGCCTACTGCTGACTTTGGGGTGAAATTAAAGACTGCTCCTCCCCACACTGTGCCCCAAGGATACAGTGGCTCAGATGCCTGAAGCTCTGTTCACAAACCAGACGGTAAAAATTACACACCAAGTTGTTTGTAAACAAGACTTTGTTTGCGGATTCTACTGCAGTAGTAATCAGTAGCACTGAAAAATCTATATTGACAGGAGCCACAAAAGTTCCAGCCACTTGAGTCCAAACACAATTTCCAAATGAGAATTTGTCCCACAGGGCCAGCTCTCCCTGTAGGAAAACTTTGCATTGTAAATCAGTTACTACCCCAACTTGGGAACTGGCAACTGATCAATAGCTTGTTCAACTGGATGCTTGTTTCAGGCCAGGGAAGACCTGGCTTGGCAGTTTGATCTGGACTGTTCCCATGAGGAACAGGGTCAAGATTGATTTGCATATGGCTGGGTCTGAACTAGGGTGGTGAAGTGAGCAAAATAATGATGATGGATGTGACCCATGTTTAATAGTGACTGGGAGTGAGTGTCTAAAAGGTTTCAGCGCTCTGTCCATCATCTTATTGTGTTCGCATTGCTACCCCTACATTGGCAGGGTATGCCCAGACGTGGGTCCCTTGCTCACTTTGCCACTGGATTCAAGCTAGCCTGGCTGATGAGGGGTGTTACTCCTAAACCGGTTCCAGGATGCTTGTTTCCAGTCCAGGGAAGACCTGGCTTGGCAGTTCAGGCTGGATTGTTCCCATTAGGAACAGGGTCAACACTGACTTGCATATGGCTGGGTCTGAACCGGGGTGGCGAAGTGAGCTAAATAACAATGATGGATTCAACACAGATCTGTGAGTGGAGGTGAGTGGCTGAAAAGTTTCAGCGCTCCGTCCATCATCTCCTTGTGTTTGCAATGGTTTGCAATCTCATATTGTTGCTACTCAGAAATGAGAGGGAAATGCCTCTCTGCTGTCAGCTCTTATTTGCAATTCTGAAAAGATTGCAGAAGTCGTTTGAGTTGGAAAGACTTTTCGGACTTGCAAAATATAAGTTGCAATAAGGTATTTTGCAGTTTCAAGTTCTGTGACATTATAGATCACAGGTTTTGCAACCACAAAACAACCTTTTTGCACTTTGCCCTTAAATAAGTCAGGCTGAACGCCTCCATCACAGATACTGACTGTTGTACCTGTAGATATGGTCCCTTGATCTGCACTGGCAACATTCCAGTCATTCAAGGGGCAAGAATGTCCTGACTGGTTTCAGTGACGTCAAGGATTTAACCCAGTCTTCCTTGACTCTAAAGCCAGAATGCACTGGAAACTCTCCATTCCAATGTCAGAGTGTCTCGTGGGAGGCCAGTGTTCCCTGTTGGCATTCTCAGGAGCACACCTGCACACTTCAACAGTGGGTTTTTGTGTGCCACAACTAGGATGTCTCTATGGGCCTAATTGCGAGTTTGGCGGATGTGATACTACGTCACAAACGCCTGCCAAATTACAATTTCCATAGAATGGAGTAACCCTGTCCGCCAAACTTGTAATCAGGCCCTATGTCATAAGCTGTATGGTCAGGACTTTGAGCCTGGTGGAGGTCTATGGCATTGTTAGTTACTCCATTTCCAATAATGGTGGAACCATTCACATTAATAATCCACCAGAACAAACATTAACAAATTCAACTTGATGATGTTCAAAAAATAAACTGTCACTTTCCCTTTCAGAAATGGATACGCTGCTGCTAGCCATGATTCTGGCCTTGGGATTGCATTACTCCACTGTGAGGGTAAGAAAATTTAATAATATTTAAGGTAAGAACAAAGAAAAGGACGCACTCCACAACACATCTTTCATTGATCAAATCACAAAGATACAACCATGCAGATTCATGTGTTATTTAGGAATATGTAAATAAGGTTTATTTCGGGGATAACCCCATAAAACAATAAAATATATACACAATAGTAAATAACAGTTTGCGATAAAAACACATCACAAAAATAAATACCAAGTATTCAAATACAGAGCCACCTCATCAGGAGCCTAATGCTACGCCACTGCGTGCATAAGTCAGTAGAAGATGGACAGCTGCAAGTTGCTCATTTACTAGTAAAACCCTTTAACAGCAGGTTTCCATCCTTAAATTTTGTGTACAGTTTTTGGCATCAAAAGTGCTAACGTTGTGTAAAAAAGGCTCACATTTTGGTTTGTTTTTAATATCAAGGAATTGGTCAACAGTACCTCCTGACTTGGATGAGCAGCACCAGGATAGCTTCACTTAAGACCAATATGTTTCTTTGAGATATTTCCCTAGTTCCCTTGTAATGGATCTCTGGTTAACACATGCACGATCCACAATTAATAGATCTAGTGAGCATATTCTATAAGGTTCCAATTCCTCAGTGTACCAAATTCCGTACCAAAATAACAGGGGTTTGAATTTTTATTATATCAGCTATATCTTTCATACCTATGTCGAGGTGCATGGGTAATATGGGTCCAGAGTTTTAAGGAATTTATTTTCTGCACTAGACAGGACTGACAAATTGTTACAACCCCACAATTCAGAACCATATTGAGCTGCACCCATGGCTTTTGCTTGATACACCTCTACAGCCGGTGAAACTGATCTAGAACTTGGAGATTTAAAATTGTTAACACTGATGACACATTATGCCGGATAAAAGGCTGGCTCATGATAATTTACGCAGCCCATGACATGTTACTAGACAGCTCCAGATACTCAAAGTGCAAAACGGTTTCTATATTTAATTCATCCAGAGTCAGTAAGCGCCTTTGCAATTTATGGGGCCTAAACTCCCATATTTCTTTTCAGCGGATTCCCATGGCAAACTTCAACGGAAAGTCTTTGTAGTGCTCAAGACCCTGCCTTTTCCTCTCCTGGCTCCAGACACAAAACAAGGGAGTGCAAACGGCTTTGTGTGTGGACAGTAACAGCCCTATTCAGGTGTATGTGTCAGCTCCTCCCACCACTCTAGCTCAGGAAGGCCCATCAGCCTTATGATGGGCCATCAGGATATGCAGGGCGCACCTCAGCTCCCTTTGTGTGACAGTCTAGGGTGAATGCACAAACAGCCCAACTGTCATTCTGACCCAGATGTGTATTCAGAGACAGGCAGAGGCACAGAATGGTTAAAGTAAGAAAATGGCAATGTTAAAAAAAATTGCATTTTCAGACCTGCAGTTCAAAAAACAACTTCACTAAAAGATGTATGTGTAAATTCTGAGTCCAGAGACACCAAACTCAAATTTTCTATCAGCTCCCAATTGGCAGATACACTTGTAAGATGTTACAAGGCAGCGTCCAATGATAGCCTTTGGGAGAGACAGGCTTTGCTGTAGTGAAAAACGAAATAAGCAGTATTTCACTATCAGGACATGTAAAACACAGGAGTACATATCCTAGAATGTTAAATACACTGCACCCTGCCCACAGGGCTACCTTGGGCCTCCCTTAGGGATGCCTTACAGGTAATAAAAGGGCATGTTTGGGCCTGGCAAGTAGGTGCACTGACCAAGTCGAAATGGCAGTTTAAAATTGCATCCACAGACTCTTCAGTGGCAGGTCTGAGAGATGTTTGCAGGGCTACTCATGTGAACGGCACAATCTGGGCTGCAGGCCTACTAGTAGCATTTGATTTACAGGCCCCTGTCACACATGGTTCAGTGTACTAGGGACTTACTGGTAAATCAAAATAGGCCAATCATGGAGAAAACAATTACCATTACATTTTAGGGAGAGAGCATATGCATTTTAGCACTGGTTAGCAGTGGTAAAGTGCCTAAAGTCCTAAAGCCAACAAAAAGAAGGGCGGAAAAATACAGGAGGAAGTTAAAAGGTTTGGGGATGACCCTGCACAAATGGAAAGGTCCAATAAGGGGCAATAAGTGTTAGGCCTAGAAAATCTATTTAGTTAGTTGGCAGCTGCCTCATTTTTAACCCTGGGCAAAGCACTACGCTACGCTCGCGTAGTTTGCGAAGTTTGCGCTACTTCGCACAACGCGAATTGCACGTAGCACAGTGCAAACACGCGTAGCGTAGTGCAGCGGTCATTTTTTGCTTGCTCGCGGTCCTCAACGTCAAGTTGGCGACCGCGAGCAAGCAAAATGACATCCCGGCGAGACTTTTTCCTCGTTCGCGATCAGCAACATCAAGTTGCCGATCGCAAGCGTGGAAAATAAACCTCCGGCGAGATTCTCAACGCGGGGAGGTCAGGTTTCTCATTGCGAGTGGTCGCGTATGCTCGCGACCGCTCGCGATGAGAAACTACCAGTCCGCGTTGAGAAAGCTGCCGCTCGAGTAAAAATCTACTCGAGCGGAATTAAAAGACAGCTCGCACTGTGCAAGATGCCGTTTTCAATGATTGCACAGTGCGGACAAGCATCCGGCACTGTGCAATCATTGCGAACAGTGCACTACGCAGTTCGCGTAGTGCTACGCGTAGCTCGCGTAGTGCGAACTGCACTTTGCGTAGCTTCGCGTAGCGCTACTTCGCGAACTACGCCCAGGCTTACTCATTTTGCAGTCCAATGAAATACTGACCCAAATCTGCAAAAGGCAAGAGGGCCCCCCCCACACCTTTGTGAATCACCTTAATATTAAAATATATTTAGTACCTGATCTATGAGCCAGTAAGGTCAACCACGTCTCTTGAAACAGACATGTCAAATTGGTCGACAAAGATATCCCAGTCTGGATCAGGAAGTTTGGTGTTCATACCAGTGACATTCCAAGACAGGATGTTCACACTGGGCCAAACACCATCATTGAACAGTATCAAAGCATTCTCCCCAAAATACTCCCAGACGATAGTGCCAAGTTACCTTCTCTATTACTAATGTCCGGTATCCTACAAAAACAATTTGCCATTATGCTAGGAGCGCCAATTAATCATCCTGAATCTGTGTGGGGTTGGGAACCTCTTGTCAATCTAGTTGATTTGTACCCCAATCAGAGTCACTGACAGAATTTTCCTTATGAGAATCACTGTTAGTCTTGTCAGGTTTTTGTGTTATTAGAAATGAAGAGTTATACATAAATTGTATGGAAGCACTAGGTTTGGGCAACGTGTGGAGATCTAAGGCCAGAAGTGCAATTTTATGCAAGCAAAATCATCTGAAATGGGCAAGTAACACCTAGCCATTACAATGTCAAAACAAATCTACGAATAGCAGTGACGGGAGTTCCTAATCCAATAAATTACCTTGTTAATCAATAAATCAGTGTCTTCCTTTCTCAGAGGAGAATGTTTACCACTTTCATCATGTACACAACCCCGTCTTTTGATGATGTGGATTTCCTTGATGTAACAGGGGTAGGATAATTCCAAAAGGACTGTACAAGGTAAATTCTCCTGTGGACTTCCTGGCTGTGATCATTCATTTGTTGAAACTTCAGGGGAAAGTGGAAATGAACAATGTTCCTAGCCAATCATCAGAGATCTTTAAATTCTTTAGATATTCAACACGTCCACAAGAGCACCACAGACTTCACTGGTCAATTCAGCAATATCATACGCACGGTCTTAGAAGACAAGATCTACAAACGTCAGACTAATATCTTCAACAAATCAGAGCCATCTCAATTGGATCAGTAATTCCACCATCCATCAATTTAATCCTCTTGATAGAAAAACTGAAAGCTCTGTATCTTACATCTGAATCATGTTCTACATCCTCACTCAAGGATCATCTGCAGACACTCTGTCAAAACATTACAACTATCATAAATTTGCTTCTTCATCCTGGCCTAGGTGCTGTTATCTCCCATTATTTTAGAAGCCCAAAGTAAATGTCTGACATCCCACTTCTCCAAAAGGTCTGTCATATACCTACTCCCTGGAAAACGATGGCCTAGGTCAATTGATCATCTATTATTTTTTGCACTGCAAAGTGGCTTCTTGTCCAAACCAGTGATACAAATAAATAAACAATGGTGCAGTAAATCCAAACAGGATGTGTGTGTGTGGTTCAGCTGCAGGAGATTGTAAAGTTCCACCCAGGTATCACAATAATCATTGAGTGCAGGAACATAGCCCATTCTGTCCATGCCACATACAACCTCAAATACCATAACTAAATGGAAATCATTTGGCATTAGATACTTCAATTAGGCTTAAGTGTGGCACTGGGTATATTGTGTTTAGATGACCCTGAAGATTTTCTTGTGACCATTTTGTGCTGCGAAGTTAGATGAGCTTTTTTCATGTTTATGTGGTCACTTTCCATAGGGTGAATGGTTGTGAGTCTCATCTTGCCTCAAAAATGCAGAGTTTCACGGTACCTGTAAGTGTACTCTGTGTGCACCCACTGAATAATTTTAGAATGCAATGACGTTTTGGACCTCTTTGATTCTGCCTTTTTGTTTTCTGTTTTCCTTGGCCTTCTTCAGAACTCCTTTAAAATGTGCTCCACCTGGGAGTCGAGTACACAGATACTGAGGCATGCTTGTGTCAGTGCCTACTTGTGTTCTGCACATTTCGACGTCAATGACTGGTCACAGTGAACTTATATATAAAGAGGTTGTATGACAGAACCCCGCATGCATTTAACCTGCATGACTTTACAACGCAGTCACTACCCCGACTGCGATGTTACCATGTGTTACTTTACCATGCATGTCATTACAATGACTTGCTTTGGGGGGCACTAGACTTTGAAACAGTCAACATTACTATTCTAACTCCAGTCTACAGAACAGTAGGGAAGGTGTTGGACTTAAAAATCCAACCCCATCCCTACAATGCGCCCCCTTCAGCAAGTTGTTGTAACGACTTACTGGTTAAAGTAATGTGTGGTTTCGTTGCAGTCGGGGTAGTGACTGCATTGTAAAGGCTGGTCGTTGTTGTGTGTAGGAGAGTAGGATCTGCCTCTTATGTTGCCCCCACTTTTTTTCTGATGTTTACACTGGTTTCTGGCTATAGTCTGGCTGGGACCCTGCCAATCAGGGCCCCAGCCTCTCTGTTCTCTCTAAACGACTTGGAGTGCACTCTAGGTGCACTAGTGATTGGATACTGTGGTACCTTATGAGTCCCTAGTATATGGTACCTTAGGTACCAAGGGCATAGGTACTTCACAGGCCTACCAGGGGCTGAAGCATGTATTATGCCACCCCTGGGAAGCAGACTAAATCTGACACCAAAGGCCTGCTACTGCAGCCTGGGTGAGGAGGTGCTAGCACCCCTCACTGAGATATATGTTCCCTATATCTCTCCTGGACACACATTTAAACCTATCAGTCACCCCTAAGGCAGGCCCTATCAATCCTGAGGGCAGGGTGCTTAGTTTCTATGTGAGAGGGTGCCTCTGCCTGAGCAGGGCCCCTCTGCAGCTCTCAGAGTCCATTCTCTGGGGCTGTTTGTGAATGCGGTTAAACCATATACTCTTAAGTGCATTATAACCTCGCAGTAAATGCTAACTTTGGAATGGCTGCATCAAAACATGTCGTGTTTGGTGTCAAACACCTTGGAATCATACCACCACACCAGTAACTGGTGTGGGAGTATGATCCCAACCTTCTAGAGGGATAGACATGTACCTACTGTGGAAACGCGGTAGAATCCTGAAGAACCCTGGCATCACAAAATGGATGCCACCAGTCACAGACACTGGGCTGCCCTCCTGCTGATGACCGAAACTCGCAGTGGAGGAAGCCCAACAATAGGTATCCTGTCACAGGGAGGTGTGACCACCTCCCAGACAGGGTTTAGTGTATTGGGGCTGGGTGGGTGCACTCCTAGAGTGCTTTGAAGTCCTGCACTGGGGGAGCAGTAGGCTCCTCTGAGCATATGTCAGTTCAAACCGGCTCAGGGGCTACCTGCCCCTGCTCTGGCACGAAACTGGACAAAGGGAAGTGGGTGTAGCCACCCACTCCCCTGACCCTCCCATAGGTGGGGTCATAGAGCTAGTCCCTCCCTTCCTTTCAGTATAAGTTAGGGAACCCTTGCCATTGCAAACTAGATATCCCTGGATGACGCTCTGAAGAAGAATCCTGGACCTTCGACGTTCCACTACCTCTGGAAGACTGAAGAATCTCCCTTGGAGTCAAGGAGTGACTCCCCTGCTTGGCAGGCACCAAAAACTGCAACTATGGTTGCAAACTACGCCGCTCCTGCCGGAGCCCGAAGTCCCTGCAGCCCAGGAAGAGGATTTTCTGACTTCTCCAAGGCCATCGTGAGTCCCCAGTGAAGCTGAGGCCAGTGGACCCCACGAGCGACGAGGAACCACACTCCCTGGGTACCGTGCACTATTTTCGAGTGCAACCCCTTCACGACATTCTACGAACCTGTGCTTTGGACCACGTGTGTTCCCAGCCTCCAGCAGAGATCCCTCCCAAGATCAGAGGCCTACCCCGTCCCGAGTGACGATGGGCCTCTGTTGAGTGAATCCTCCTGAGGCGTCTTTGCAATCCCTTGCCAGCCGGCTTGTGGGTCCCCTGAAGACTTTTCTACAAACCCAAAGGGCTTCCCTGGTTGCTCCAGGCCTGCCCTGACTTACCTTTGCTGGCTGAGTCCCACAGACCTTGCTGGTCTGCACCACTGACTTTTTGTCCTTTCCACAAGACTTGCTGTTACCAAGGCTTGTTGGCTCCAATCGGGTTGCCGACACCACCGTAAGCTGCAGACTTTGTGGAACACACTGAATCCAGCTCTTGGTTGTCATCGACACCTCCTGGACCTCGTGGCTGAAGAGTCAAGACACCTGTGAACGACCTGAATCTGTCGACGACGGTGGGCATTCATCTTCCGTGCCCCGGGTCACTGCCAAGTGACTTTGAACACTGTCCCCTCTGCTTTCAGGTCTTCCTTCTTCCAAATCCAGGCTTGGATTCCACCGGACACTTCTCCTGTCTCCACAAGCAGCAATTCTTCATTGGCTCCCATTGAAAACGACGCCGCGACCCGACACCAAAGGACACCTATGCACCCGGCTTCCCTGGGCGAGGTAACTCCAGCACTACGGTGCTCCTGTGGGTGTTGGCCCTAGAACTACTTACCCTGTAAGTGACTTGCTTGTAGCTTCTCCCGAAGTGCCCTTAAACTCTTAATTTCCAACCGCGACTTGCCCCATTGAAGTCAACGGCGATCCGCGCCTGTGTTCACACACTGCACGCGTCTCCCGTGGGTTCTTTACTTACCTGCCTTGGGTGGTTTCGTGAGGCCCCAACACTTCTGAAGGCCCTAGGCCTTGTCCCTTTGCAAGTCGTTGTCCTTAAGTCTCTTTTTTAGTATATGGTCTGGTACGCCCCTAGGGCCCCAGCCATATTTGTGCTCAATTTGTTGTGAAACGTTGATTTGTACATATGTTCCTGACTTCTAATCTCATAAAGAGATTAGTAGAGAGTTGTTTAGTAATAATTACATATATATTTGATATATATACCTGTGTGGTGTCTTTTCATTTGGTGATTCAAGAGATTGTGTGGTAAAACAAGCTGCTTTACATTCTTCCAAGACTTAGCCTGAAGGCTGCTCTCCACAGCTACCACTAGGATAGCTTTCTTTAAAGGTTGTCTTAAACCTATCTACCATAAGAGTCGAATTGTACTGGTGCAAGGTGTCCACTTTAACTAGTGAACAGCATATACCAGGCCAACTTCTCACATTGCAACTGTGGGGTAAGGATGTTTCCATATAAAGTGTATTCTAACTGATCCTGGCAACTTTCAACAAACAGCATTACACCCTGGCCCTGATGGATTTCCTAGACCTATATTATATTTATTACTATAAAGTCCAGGCCATTAGAGTTTGTTGACCCCAGGTATCAACTCTTTACTTCCTTGAACCCTAACCACTAACCCTGTGCAGTCCTCGGTAGCATCCCGAAGACATATCCTGGAGTATCCTGCAAGCAGTGCTTATCTTCATTTCTGCAGCTTTAATCTCCTGTCCATCTCTATATGGAACCTGTTTCCAATATAAGCTTATCTGAAACAGGTTTCATAGAACCTGTCTCTTATATTGTGCAGCCATCTCATTTGTTAGGCTTCCTGGACATACCTCACCTGGGCTAACCACAGTCATCTTACCTCTAACATTTTGTAATTTCATTTCTCAGGGTTGATGTGGTGTCTGAAATTTCTGGCATGACAATTGATTATCGGCAAACCAGAGAACTCTTCTTCATAGACACACTCAGCGAGTTGTGTCCATTTAAAAAACAAAACTTAACTAAATCATCAGAAACATCTTATTCTATAGGCAGATGAATAGGCACACAGGATAAATGACACAAAAATAAATAGATGGGAAAGGAACCCATGCTGTGAAGACAATTGGGCAGACTTCGGTAAACCATTTAATACTCTCTCTGCTTAGTGATCTAACCCAACAAAACCACTGGCATCTTTTTACAGCATTCATACACTAAAGTGATAACACTAAGACTGCCTTAAAACACACCTGTTACTAATGACTGCACAATCAAGATGGGCCTACAAAGCATGGCCAGATACAGAAATAAATGTACAAATACCCCAAAAAATAAATCGATAGACATCTTTCACATGAGGGAGTATATCACCTTATAAACAAGCGTGCAAACCACCATTGTGTTACGTAAAAGCTTATGTCTTGCAAAAAACACTGAATATCATAAGGGATTGCACTGACAGAGTGGATGCCCCCAAATCCACCATTGTCTTGTTTTGATTGGATCAGATTTTGAACCTGATGTCTTCAACTAGCTTAGAACATTCGTTAAAGGGCCCAACCAGTGGGGGATGTCACAATAGATCTCAAAGCTAAAGCCGGCATCATAAAACAAAGGAACGCTGTGGAATGCCTATTGTTGGTGATTGTCAGAGATGCAGGACTGAGTAAAGAGAGCTGTATTTACACTTTATATGGTTGATGTAACCTCACCTTAGCACACTACTGTATGGGCACGATTCACAAAGATAAAGTTAGACCAAATGAATAACTGAGACCAAAAGTTTAACTATACTTCTTTTTATTTGGTATTCACAAAGGTAAGTTAGTACTAGTAAAGTTCGACATTTGGTCTAAATTTACCTTTGTGAATACTGAAAAGTAGTAAAGTTAGAGTTTTGGTCTAAGTTTACCTTTGTGAATACCGAAAAATAGTAAAGTAGGACTTTTGGTCTAAGTTTACCTTTGTGAATGTCGAAAAGTAGTAAATTTAGAGTTTTGGTCTAAAATTACCTTTGTGAATACCGAAAAGTAGTAAACTTACACAAAAGTGTAAGTTTACCTTTGTTAATTGTGCTCCCTATGCATACTGTTCTGACTGCATTAGGTCAACTATTTACATTGATTATATTTTTCAGAGCCAAGATCCTACACTGGACACTGATAATGCTGTCGTTCAAAATTTGATTCGCGACAAACACAATGAATTGAGGCGAAGCGTCAACCCACCCACCAGCGACATGCAAAAAATCGTGAGACACATTTTACATTGACATTTAAATTAAAAAATTAGGGATGAAATGTTAATTTCATAGATGTAAAGGAAAATATATTTGCCTTTAGTATTGTTAACCTTATATCAAAGAGAATTCAAAATGTCTCCAATGCACATCTCCCTAGGAGTCAGTTATATCTATAGTGTGCGTGGTAAACATTTACATGAATACCCGGGCATGCTTATGCTTCTCTTGTTCAAAGTATACAAAACCTGTTCCTAGGTATTAGAGGTGAGTAATGGAAAATCGTTTGATTTGGTGGAAGTGCCAAATTCTCTCTCTGAAGATTCTCCTCTATTGAAAATCCACCACTATAAATTAAATAAGCTAAACCTTTCCTCTCCCATATTCTCGACCACATGAGAACCTTCCAGCTTAGGACCTTCTTATCTAACTAAAGTGATTTCCCCAGATTTCACTAATTTTGGTAGATGAGTCACAGTTTAATTGCCCCTCTGGTGATAAGCCCAATGCCTGTAATCAGAAGGCCTGAAACACTTGCTTGACTTATGCATGCAGTCTTGCCCTTGAGGAACATAGTTGATGGGCCTCAGTTCATATCTGGACAGCAAATTTTTTTAGTAGGCAGTGGACATCATTTTGCAGCTTCCCCGTGAAGAACGTCCTCACTTGGCAGCTCTCAGTGTTTCTGTATACATTAACCCTCAAATTGAGGACTCTAAATGCTGAGCCCAATGCATGGCTAATGAAAATCAGAGTCATGTCTCCACTTATTTGAGTTGAGCAATATGGTAGTTCATTGCAGGACAGTCATCTGCTCTATCGCTGTCATGCCAAGGGCCACTCATGTGAATTCCCAGGACTTAAGGAAGCAAAGATATCCCACCACTTCCCTTTGAGGTTAGTCCTTAGTATCAGAGGAGATAACTCATACTAGTGACTAACTCTGGGTTGACGGGGGTTGGGAAGAGAGAGAGAGAGACAGAGAGAGAGATGCTTCTGGTGCACCTTGGAACTCCTGTGAATGGATGTTAATCCTTCTGAACATGACCCCTCAAGTTCTAGTGGTAAAGCGCACTCCTTCAGTCTGGATAGGTACTCTGTAGCAAGAATACGATCATTTCAGACAACCATACATGAATGTTTTACAATCAGCCTGAGGTGCGAGTCCTTAATGAAACATACTGTACGAAATTGGGTTATTAGCTGAAAGGATTGGAAACCCCAATCAAAAAATAAGCACAATCCTTGTCAGGGTGAACCACAAAAAGCCACTAAATTAAACTGTGCCTAGCTTTCTGGTAGCTTGGCATCAAAGCAGTCAGCTTTAACTTAGATAGAGAAGTTAAAGCTGACTGCTTTTATTTATGCAGCACACTAACAGTAATAAATTTAAAACACAAGAAAAAACCCAAACCAATAAAAAATAGAGTACATTTTAATAAATAAAATTATACCAGACAGACAAAAATCCAATCAGTAGAACCAGAATATTGACTTTTAAAGTTTGTTGTGAAAATGGCACCCAGAAGCAGAAAATGCCACTCGCGCTTATCTGGTCGCAAAAGACCGGGGTAAGTCACAAGTTAAGGCCAGCAGAAGTGGACTCCTGGGTCAGGTACAGGGCCCAAGTTAGTCCCCCTGAAATTACCTTCTAAAGTCTGGTGCAAAGAGTTCCAATTGCATTAGAGGAGGACACGGGAAAGAGGCTTTTGGCAAGAAGAGCAGACGGTCGTCGCTTTAGCATGAAGATCTGATCATCGTTGGATCTTCGTATTGGTGGATCGTCGCAGACGGTCTCTGTTAGTGCGAAGTTCAAGTCCCCCATTGCTGGTTGTCGCTGTTCAATGCAAAGAGCAGTTATTCTGTGTTGGCGGTTATCGCGGGTGGCTGAGTCTTGGCACGAACAAGCCTGTTTGCAGTCACGAAGAGCCCAAACTCCAAGTTTTCAACTTTTTCTTTCAGGAGGAGCTCCCACTGATGCCAGCCAATGGTCCAAGACTTTGTGGGGGGGGGCACATTTTGGGGACCAGGACTCACTACAGCAGAGACCAGCATCTGCAAAAGACACACAATTGATGGACGGAATGCAGAACAAATCAAAACATTCACCCCCAGTCAAGATATCTGGGTTAAATCCATCATTCTTTTGCTCACCATGCCACCCCAGTATAGACCCGGCCATATGCAAATCAGTCTTGACCCTGTGCCTCATGGGAACAGTCCAGCCCGAACTGCCAAGCCAGGTCCTCCCTGGACCGGAAACAAGCATCCTAGGACCGGTTTTGGGGTTTCACCCCTCTTCAGCCAGGATAGCTTGATTCCAGTGGCACAGCGAGCCCGGGACCCACGTCTGGGCATACCCGGCGCACTTAGGGCGAGAAAGCAAAGACACACAATTGATGGACGGAATGCAGAACAAATCAAAACATTCACCCCCAGTCAAGAGATCTGGGTTAAATCCATCATTCTTTTGCTCACCATGCCAGCCCAGTATAGACCCGGCCATATGCAAATCAGTCTTGACCTTGTGCCTCATGGGAACAGTCCAGCCCGAACTGCCAAGCCAGGTCCTCCCTGGACCGGAAACAAGCATCCTAGGACCGGTTTCGGGGTTTCACCCCTCTTCAGCCAGGATAGCTTGATTCCAGTGGCACAGCGAGCCCGGGACCCACGTCTGGGCATACCCGGCGCACTTAGGGCGAGAAAGCAAAAGACACACAATTGATGGACGGAATGCAGAACAAATCAAAACATTCACCCCCAGTCAAGAGATCTGGGCTAAATCCATCATTCTTTTGCTCACCATGCCACCCCAGTATAGACCCGGCCATATGCAAATCAGTCTTGACCCTGTGCCTCATGGGAACAGTCCAGCCCGAACTGCCAAGCCAGGTCCTCCCTGGACCGGAAACAAGCATCCTAGGACCGGTTTCGGGGTTTCACCCCTCTTCAGCCAGGATAGCTTGATTCCAGTGGCACAGCTGGTCAGCTGGGCAGTTACAGAGAGGTCTCTGGAAACTTGCTGTGTCCCTGAAGCTCTCACAGTTGGTCAGCCAGCTGACCCTTGGAATCACTGTGGGTTGGCAGGGTAAAGGCAAACACGGGCCAATCTTCCTTCTTTAGACAGTGAGGCTGTCCTCTAACAGCATGTCAGTCCTTCTGGGGTCTAAGAGGGCCACCTTTTATCCCCGGTGTCAGCCTTTGTTTGGAGAAATCCGTAACCTACCCTCAAAACTGGTTCTGGTCAGTTTTTACCTTCCCTGGTTTATCCAGGCTACAAAGTGTGTGTTGACGAAAGGCAGGGCAGGCCTGGCGTCAGGTTCTGCTGTAGGCAAAGCCCGTTAATGTTATGTGGGGCTGGGTACAACTCTGCTCCAGCCATCCTGTCAGGATGGCCCATCCTTCCCACACCTATGTTTCTTTTGTCTCACTGTCTAAGAGCAATACACCAACCCACAACAGCAGTGTCATGTGGTCCAGGCTACTGGCAGAAAGGCATAGTGGATTTGGACAAACAACGTCAATTTTCTAAAAGTGGCATTTTTATCACTGTAACTTAAAAGCCGACTTTGTCATTAAAGAGAATTTTAAATTACAGTTAAGAAGAGACCCAGAACTAAATCTCTACCTGCTCCCAATATAAAGTTAGCACTTACTAAATGTAATAAGGCAACCCAATATTAGTCCTTGGGAGGAATAGAGGTTACAACAGTGAAAAAGAACTTTAGTAGATTTTCACTGCCAGGACAGGCAAAACATAAAGCCACATGTCCTACTTTTTAAATACCATGCGCTATCCCCTATGAGCTTTTAGGTCCTACATTATAGGTGACTTATAAGTATTAAAATGGAAGGTTTAGGCTTGGCAAAAGGTTTATTTTCCCTGGTTAAAATGGTAGTTTAAAACTGCTCTACAGCGTGCAGTGACATGAAAAAGTAAGTGTGAGAAAACCGGTGCTCTCAGCAAGACAAGAACTCTAAGGGAAACACAGGCGGAAAACAGAGATCCACCCTGTATCATATCGACTTTTGAGTATACTGCTTTATGATAGGCCAACTCTGGAACCATGAGCAGTCTTTTTCTTGCACGCTGTAACAAAAATGTTGACATTCATGAAGTTACAACGTTTTTGTGGTTTCCCCATGATTGACTGAAAATTATAATTTTTTCGACAACCGATATGACCTGGGAGAAACAAATGCTGCATACATGTGCCATTGTGCATAGGAAAACTTTGCAAAACTTAAACTGAGAGGGAAATAATAGGCAAACATTTTCAATCTTGATCGCATTATACAGAAAACAGTGGCACAGAATAAGATTAGCTTAAAACAGGAACTCTTGCAACCCCCATGAATTGTGAAAATCGGGATCTTCTCAAAATTTTGTGAATAAAAAACAAGTATTGTGTGATATCTTGGTACTGGTGATGTGAAGGGTTGCAGTCTAAATAATATGCAGAGTCAATTATATGGGGGGATCTTAGAATGTTGTACTTGGAAGAATGTTTACGTTCTGTGGAATGTCTATTGCAAGTCAGTTAGGAGCTGGCTGATGTGGTAGATGGGACGTTTCCTGCATACTAGTGAACCTCAATAAATTTATTCAGGCTACATTCATAATACCTCGGTGTCCTACTTCATCACATTGGCGACGACCTGGAGAAGCTTTGTTTGAGAACCCACCCATTTGTGAAGAGGATTTCTATTAGCAGATCGAACTAGGAGTCAGAAACTGTTGTAGGGATTCTGCACATACACAGAGCTATGCACAGGATAATAGGACCTCGGAGTATAGTGGTGAACCACCCATGCACCTTAGTACCCACAATCCCAATCCGACTAGCTTTAGCGTCTCATTAGCAGCGAAGCTACCAATGATTAGACAAACCAGAACACGGTCTCTCTCTCTCTCTCAGGACTCGCGGGAGCAAGAACACCCTTTAATAACTCACTCATACTTGTCCACAACGCGCGTAATAAGAGACACTGTATAGTTTAAAATGTTTATTTCAACTATTGTGCTCTAAGATACAGTACACGTGCCAGTACTATCAGCATAATGCATAATGATAAAATAATAAGCATCGTTACAATTCCATAGAATACAAACGGGGAAAGCATTTCATAAAGCAGTGGATATAGAGCTAAATGGCCTTACCACCCTCCCCGTGCTAGGAACTAGTTTATTATAAGAAATAGAAAACCTCTGGGCTTTGTCAGGCGGACCCTCATACCTCAATCTCTAGATGCAAGGTTTACATCATCAGACAAGCACAGCTCTTCTCTCTGGAAAGGTTTTTCTCAGCGAGATCACAATATTAAAAGCACCCAAATTTCTCCAGTGCAGCTGTACTTAGTGTTATGTCTAAGTGCGAGGGACTGGCCAGATCAGCAAGAACAAGGGACGTTGTTTTTCGACCTTGTACATGGTGTGCAGACGAAACCCACAGGGAACAGGAGAAAAGTTGAAAGGCAAAAAGGCAGACAGTTCTAATATAGCCGGGCATAAGCAGAGGCTGGAAAAACAAAGTCACAAAGTAACGTGCGCAAAAAGGCATCATGGCAGCCAGGCCTAAGCCAACTTAGCAATGCAGACAATGAGGCCACAAACCACACGACACCCTCCCCTGGTCAGTCCATAGGCGAAGACATAGGACAAAGACAGAGTTCAAATAGATGGAGCAGAATGCGGAAACGTCCACGTAGAAATAGTCCCCAATGAAGGACAGTGAATGGTACAAAAAAAATCAGGATGAAAAAAATCCAGAAAGGGCTAAAAAAAATAAAAAATCCAGAGATGCAGGACGCGGAAAGCGTAGGCCCCCTAATCCAATAAAGTGTAAGTGCAGAAAAACACCACACCTTCCAAGAGGACATCGTTAGAATCGTCAGAAAAAAGAGACGCCATCCAGTTCAACAAATCAAAACTGCATTCATGTTCCTCGCAAGAGGGAGCAGTGAACAGCCTTGCGGGACAACTTGCGTGATACTCAATATAACTTTGTCGTAGGAGAGTCTGAGCAGCCGCCCAGACATCCCATTGCGCCAAAATTCCAAGTGCAGCCGCACGCGCCATTAAGCCATCACCGGAACAGTCCCGTTCATGGGCCTCTAAGGGACCCATTAACTGGGCAAAATCCGGGTCCGACAGAGACGTATTGGAAAGGCAAAAATCCAAGGACCAAGAGAAAGGACATCGGATGCAAGACATCACAGGTTGCACGCAAGTGAAATACGCAAAGCGAAAAGAAAGTTTATAGGACACACTGAGTGTCGCCAATGGTAGGACGCCGAAGCCGATGAGGATGCGCCCCCGGAGCATCCGGAGTCGACCTTGGTCGTGGAGGCCCCCAGGAAGTGCAGCCATTGCGTAGCAAACAGACCAAAAGCAGTATACCAGCCGCCAAGGCGAGGATCAACGGAAAGCCGCTGAATACGCTGGAAAAAATGGAATGAATAAAAGCTGGTATGACACCAAATATAGTTTGAAAGGAGGTTACAAGGCCAGATCCCACAACTTTAAAAAAGTGCACAAGACCTTCGGTTCTAGATGCATTGAAAACACGGTGAATCAGTTCACCGAAATGTTGTGGGAGGTTGGTATTTAAAAGGTCCTGTATCTCACTGTGGGTACTTGCCACCTGGAGAATAAATGTCTCCCGTGCGGATGTGAGCATAACCTCCTGGTTTAACAATAACACCTTTATTCTGCTCAATTTATTGAAATCCGCCTGCAAAGTTGGAATGAAAGGCCAAATGGAACTATCTATGATGTCGTGCGGGGGAGGAAAAAGCACATTTTTGCAGCACACAACCCAGTGGGAAACTGTTACAATATAGGGGATGCCGGCCAGCATCCCACAGCAGTCCTGATTATTCAGAAGGAGATAGCTACCATTTGTAAGCACAGTAAAAGTAGGTGAAATAGCAGGAATGCTCTTTAAAACACAAGCAAGATTCGGAGCCGAAACATTACAAGCCCCGTGCAATTTAATGTTCTTACAAATCAGGGAATGACACACAGTAGAATCGCACGACTCCCCTGTGAGGAAAACCTCTTTACCGTCCCTAAGTCATCTATATAGGAAAGGTAGGGACCAAAGTTCATGCAAGAAGGCACTGCCTAAAGGCTGAAAACGGCCAACTGGATAATGTTTCATGCAGGAACTGAACTCAAATAAAGAAAAAGGCAAAGCGATAACCCCGTGAACTAGCCATACTGCAGAATCCAATTCCGCCACAGAGAATGGTAAGGGCTCTATTTTTTCGATATGTAAGAGAGTGTATGTTGCATCTTTCATGGACATGAATTGCTGTTCCTCAGTTAATTTAAACGGCAAGAACAAGGCAGAGGTGTTCAAAAAATGCCAAGGAACTTTCCCCATTTTAAGAGTTTGCAAAGTCCATGCAAACTGCATTAATGAACGCAATTCTGACCATGATATAACACAGAAACATCATCTTGTACAATATCAACAACAGAGGAAACAATATTCTCTAATGTGTAAATGCGGGAAGACAGGGTATTAATACTATTGTCAACAACAGCAAGCACCTTTTCCAAATTTGCTTGATCGATTTCCCGAAGACGGGAAGCAGCTTCAATTTGCGAAAGCTTCCAGAGTTCATTGTAAGTTTCATAAATGAATCTCTTAGGTCGTGGGCCACGAGGCCCCAGAACAAAATCGGACAGATCAATGTTACCTGATAGGAGGGACAAATGCTGTTTCACAGAATCCAAGGAAGAGTGTTGCAACCACTGTTTACACAATTTACCAACAGAATATGTTGTAACAGTACGGGAGTCAGAAAACCTTGGATCCGGTCTATCCTGTTTGTAACCAGGAACAGAATCATGAAAACGCATTTGGCAGGCATTTGATGCCATTGGCCAAGCCAACCAGGGTGACTGAACAAATGTAGAGACATTAAACGAATTGTTTTGAAACAACGCTTGCAAACCGGCTAGGGAAAGATTAAAACGCAAGCTGTCGTTGGGAGTGGAAGACAATGCGGGAATGGAGGGTGCATTCAACTGTTTAGAAGTAGCCAAACCCCAACAGGTCGTTTGATAGATTGTATGATTTAAAAATAAAATCTGGGCCGGGATTAGGCAAGCACGGTGCAAGGCCTCCGTGCCCTGCACCTGCCATGATTTGGTGCCCCAAATAGATTTTAAGTCAATGGCGTCCTTCCAGTGTTCATAACCACCCACCGCTAATGCGTTAAAAAAAGAACCCGAATATAGCAATTTGATGTGGGTCAACATGATCTTCTGAGTGGACGAAGTATTTAATTTAAAATAATAGGACCTAGGGTTTGACCTATCAAAGTCTGTAAAATAAGTAAACTTACTTCTAAGAGTGTGGGAGCTACCTGGCAAAGGGGTCGGACAATGTTCCCATTGGGTGTAATTAAAAGGACCCCGCAGAGTACTTGGTTTATGGAGAAAATGGTTGCCCCAATGCTGGTAACAATATAAATCGGCATAACTTGCAGAATTCATGTACAAATCCTCAGCATTAAAAGCAGCATAATACTTCAAATCAGTAAATAACGATTCAACGGCATGCACATCCCAATCATCAGAATGAATATTAATTTTAACGACATCACCCATTGAAACACGGAGGACATTCGGTACATTAATAATTTCGGTGGGTCCATGAATTTGGAAGTTTACCGCATCCCATACGATGCCATCAGCGACCGGGAAAGCTGAAATGTTCACAAATGTGTGGTCACGCTTCATGATGTGAGAAGAAGAATGCGGAGCCAAAGTTCCAGCGACACAGTTCACAGCAGAGCGTTCTGGTAAATAGTGACCATTTATGAGCAAGAAAAAAACTGTCACGAATCCAATGGACATGAAGAGGAAAATCAGAAACAGTACCAACCAGACGTATGTCCATGGTGGGACCAAAAATGTATCTCTGAACCAGGAGATAAAAACACTGAACCTGGACGGGATAAGTGTTGAGGTGGAAGCCGAATCAAAGGAATAACGGGTTGGGCTCAGTGGCGTTGTTGGTAGGTGAGCCACCGACTCGTTAGCTGTGTATGTATACTCGGTCTCCTCGTTGCAGGGGGAATCCGGGTAGTCGAGCAGGCGATCAGGCAAATCTACCATCTCAATCGCAACATCAGTGACCGTTCGGGCCGGAGGGCCACAAACATGTGTCCTAGAAATGGCTGGACAGGAGACCGCTGGTGTTACACTATTCAGGATCGGCCAGATGTTGTAGCTTGACATTTTCCACTGAGATGTATCTGTTGTCTTTGCGACCTGGAAGCGGTGGTAAGATGACTGTACGAGTTCCCTTCAAGCCAAGGACAGGAACTGGTGCTCGATAAGAGGGGCCGAATTCTTTTTTGTTCTCCACCTTCTCTCGGACCAGATCTCCAACCTTTGGAAGCCAGCCGGCAACCGGTATCTGCAGCGCAGCGTCCGTGGCTGAAGGTAAATGTTCGTTTGCAAGTTTGTCACGGGCTACTTGTAAGTCCTGCAACATAGTAGAATGGTTATCTACATCAAAGATTGCGGATTGCGCCGCCATGTCTAGACCATCAAGGTCAGGCACAAACATTTGGATGCCAAAGAGCATTTTGAATGGGGTCCGCCCACCCAGAGGTCTTCTAGGGAGATTATTAAGTGCACGTTGTACGCTATACAAGTGGGCCAGCCAGTTCCTGCCAGTACCTAAGACTCTAGCTGGCAAGGATTGCTTTAAGTCATGGTTCATTCGTTCAACAATCGAATTGCCCTCAGGCCGATATGGAGAAGAAAATTTCACCGCACCCCCAGTGACCCCATTGCGTCCTTGTATGCCTTAGAGGCGAACGCCGGACCTTGGTCAGAATGGAAGGTGCCACAAGCAAAAATTCCCACAAAGACACGCAAATCCCTTATGACATTTCGAGCGTCAGACTCCGTTGTGGCCAAACCCAGATGAAACGTGTGCACGAGTCTACTGCTACTAAGATGTATTTATATGCAGTGTCAGAAGAAAATGGACCGCAGTGATCCAGGTAAACACACGCAAAAGGTCTGTTAGAAATGCAGAGCGGTGTTTGTGGTGGTCGTGTAACCGTTGAAGGCTTAATTTGCTGACAAGCGTCACAAGAAAGCACATAAGTACGGGTCTGTTTATATAAACCACGCCACCAGTAACGCTGCTGCAAGATGGAAACCGTCGCAGACACGCCAGTATGGGCCGAAGCCAAGCCTTCGTGTGCGGCAGTTATCAAGGAAGGTCTGCGGTCCGCGTTGGGAATCAGCCGATCACCAACGTCTGGAATTCTTACGTAAGGAACCTGTTCAGGACCTAATTGATAAGAGTATTTGGAAGGAAAACCCAGTGGGTAATTAGCACCTTCCTTTGTTGCAGCAATAGCTGCCAAAATATCATTATCTATTTTAGTCATGGATCTTGTAACAGCTGCGACTGAGCACGTGGCTACTGCTGATTTGGCAGCTTCATCTGCCAAACCGTTACCGACAGCGTGTGCGCCCACACGCTGGTGGCCAAGAGTGTGAATCACCTGTGTGAGGGGCAGACGTTGTTTAAGATCTGCCACTCGAACCCAAAGCATTTTATGCTTAATTGTGCTGCCTTTTGCATCTCTATAGTTGTTCTGCGACCAAAAGAATAGATTGTCATTGAAAGATTGAACACAGTAGTAAGAATCGCATACAATAAGAGTAGTCACGTCTGGATTAGCGAACTCAAGTGCGAGCACCAAAGCACGCAGCTCGGCCAATTGTGCAGTACTGTCGCCTAGTGCCTGAGTGTGCACTACAGTCGATTTGAACTCTCCGTTCACCATAGTACCTGCAACAATAGCACATGCTGCTGAATAAGCATGCTTGGAACCTGTGGCCGGTTGTGCCGAACCATCGGTATAGATAATACATTCGTACTCCTCAAGCGGTAGCAAAGACAGAGGAGGAGGATGAACAAATTCATACTGTAAAAACTCCTGTGTCTGAAGAGAGGAATCAAAGATAAAAGTGACATCCGGAGACGTCAGAGATGTAGCCCATTGTATCCAACGGGATGCAAAGCCTTAGAGTTCGGTACACTTGCCTTCGTCACCGCCTCAAGGGCAGGATTTGGTGTTACCACCAAAATGCGTTTTCCCTGTGCCAGTGCGCGTTCCTTTAGAATCGCCATTTGCACTGCAGTCAAAACTTTCTCCACAGAGGAAAAGCGCATTTCCGCTGAAGTGTAAAGATGTGACTTGTATGCAATCGGTACTGTGTCACCTTCGTTAAAGGTTAAGTACGTGAAACCCACTGCCCCCGGAACAATTCTAATCACCAGGTTAGCGTGGTTGTCACGAGTCAACAAGAATTTCGATATAAGTAGATCTGACTGCAAAGATTGCAGTATAGAGGAATGCTCGGGAAGCCAGCATGACTTCGAAAAGTTAGGTTGTATCAAGGCATAAAGAGGCTTGATACGCTGGGCATATTCGGGAATGTAAGTACGCCCGAAGTTTAGAAAACCCAGTAAAGACTGAAGTTTCTTCAGAGTAGTTGGAGGGCACAAAAATGCGCATTTTTCCAAGAAGTGGGGAGCTAAGCCCTTACCTTCATTGTTGAGCTCATAGCCCAAAAACAAAACGGTAAATTCAGCAATGTGAGATTTGGCAAAATTAAATTTGTATCCTAAGACCGCAAATTCAAGAATAATGCGGTCCACACGTGAAAGATGCGGACATAATTCGTCGTCTGTCAGATAGATATCATCGACGTACGAACACGCATCTGGGTCTATGCTGTCCAACAAAGAGACAACACGGGCGGCGAATACACCCGGGCTGTTCTTGTAACCCATGGGCAAACGCCGAAATTTGAAATGTTTACCACCGGAAGTGAAAGCGCTCCATTGACTGCACTCCGGGGACAAGTTGTGCGTGTAAAATCCATTGGATAGGTCAAGTGTCGTTTTATATTTTTTACGAACAAGACTGTCTACAAGCGCAGAACTGTGGGTATTTTGCACCGCAAAGGTCCGACAATGAGAGTTCAAATGTCGGTAATCCAAAACTAGGCGGTACGATCCATCGGGTTTAGAAACCGCGAAAAGGGGATTATTCATTGGTGATACGCATGTTTCAATTACTCCTTGATATTCTAACCGTGTCAGAATGTCGGAAACGGGACCTTTAGCTTCCCGCTTGATGGGATATTGGGGTAGTGGCTGCGGCAGCGACCGCAAAGGAATATCGTGGGGGGGAGAGTCCTCATCCCAGCCCGCGTGATTACGGTATAACGCCGGAGCCAAGGCCACAGCCCATTCAGCTGCGAGAGCCTCCGCCTTGCCCTTGGGGACATGACGAGAAAAGCTCGGAAGGATTACCTCCTCCCCGCTACGCGCAGCAAGTACGAATGGGGGCGGCCAATCCGCCTCTGCTAACAGAATATCGTAAGAAGAGGTCAGATTCTACCAAAAAATCCCCTTAATAACACGCTGTATATCACCTTCAATTTGAATGACAATATTATATAGTCTGTCAGGGGGTGCCACTCTGGTGTCAGCTGTCTCGACAGTAATGAATGTGTCAGTTGCTGTCGCCTCCACATGAGGACGTAGTGCCTCCTGCACTATGGTAACTAGGAGCGTCACTGCCCACGTCCAATTCAGGAGTCTCGTTCTCACCGTCTGTGGCATACCTCGCTGTTAAAGCTGCAACTTTCTTCTTCTGAACTGTGGGCGAGAACGTGGAAATTCTTCGGCCTTTCCTCGGACTTGTTGTCGAGGTTGGTCTTGTCCCTGTGGAGCCTCACGACCCCTGCCTCTATCCTGGCGTTCTCCTCCACCTGTCTGGGAGGTCGACGGTGCCTGTGAAGAACGAGGAGAACGCGGATCAGGGACTTGAAATCTCTCTGGAGATTTAATTCTCGCTCTATCGCACAAATCATAAGTGCGTTCAGAAGATTCGGAAACCGGGGATGCGCCACGCGACCCTGGTTTTTCTGTTGCTTACCCTGTTTCTTCAACCTCCAGTTCTTTTTAGTAAAGAACGGTCTCTCATCTTTCTCAGATTGAGTTTTCTGTTGTGGCTGCGATTGAGTTTGCGTTTTAGCAAAAGGCTTAACTCCCAAACTATTGCGGCCAATGGTTTTATAAGCCTGTGCAATAATTTTCGGTAATTCGCGTGGCTTGTCCGGTTCTGGGACCAAAGCCAAAGCATTAGCTACTTGAAAGTTAACTGCATCGCCCTTGACGTTCGCAAGGATTAAATCAGCTACTACATCGAACACTGCCACCAGTCTCATCCCTAATTCCACAGCCGCTTTATGGCCATGCTCATCCTGTACTCGTTTAATTACAGAGGGGAGAACTGTCATGGAAGGAGTACCGAAACACTTCGCATATACTGCTGCGAATACCTTACCCCAGTTGTTGCATTCTGCCAACTCGGGAATTAAGTCTTTTGGCAAACTGATCGTTAAAATCCTGTGTTTGTCCACAGGAGAAGTATTGGGAAAAACTGCCTCCAGCTGGTCAAATTTTTCTGCAAGCCAATAAGGCAAATCATCCTTATTTTGTGGGCGCTTGCCCATCACTGAATTAACCATGACGGGACTTATGGATACACCGCCCGGTCCAGCTGGATGCACCACAACTCCAGGAGGGACTCCCTGAACGTTGCCTGTAACATACTGTACTAAAGCTCTGTGAACGCGTATCAAAGACGTATGTAATTCACGCAGTTCAGCGACCGCAAGCGTCAAATAACGCGGATGTGGGGTATACCCGGCCAATACTGGCCAAGTGGCCCCGTCTATTGATAAGGGGCCTAAACGAACCGGTGTGACCGGATGTGGGAGGGCGCCATTAAACCAAATACGGTGTTGCCATGCCGTAAGTGGTACTTCAAGAGCCTGATAAGGCCGATAAGCATTGGGTAGGGCGGTGATAGTGTATTCATGGAACAAATCGTCTGCTCCATCCACCGCCGGAAAAGTAACCCAAGAGTAAAACACCTCAAAGTGGCGTGCCGGGTCGGCCTGCACCACAAAGATGAGTGAGACACCCGCGTCTGGCACTCCATAAGCCAGTAAATGAGCCCGGAGCGCTGCGCTGCTATGTGCAGGTATATTTATATCCTTAAGGCCAGAAATGATCGACAACCTAAAATGAGGCAGCACAATATAGGGTTTACTTAAACACCTTTTAATAACTTCAAGCTTGAAAGAACCTATAAAAACGTCAATATAGGAGGCATCACCCCAACACACGTTTCCGGAAGCGTATGCGAAGGGTGTTGTGGACAAGCACAAGCACTACTCAAGCGTCTCGCAGATAAGAAGCCCACTACGTTGGTAGCACCATGTTGTAGGGATTCTGCACATACACAGAGCTATGCACAGGATAATAGGACCTCGGAGTATAGTGGTGAACCAACCATGCACCTTAGTACCCACAATCCCAATCCGACTAGCTTTAGCATCTCATTAGCAGCGAAGCTACCAATGATTAGACAACCCAGAACACGGTCTCTCTCTCTCTCTCTCAGGACTAGCGGGAGCAAGAACACCCTTTCATAACTCACTCATACTTGTCCACAACGCGCGTAATAAGAGACACTGTATAGTTTAAAATGTTTATTTCAACTATCGTGCTCTAAGATACAGTACACGTGCCAGTACTATCAGCATAATGCATAATGATAAAATAATAAGCATCGTTACAATTCCATAGAATACAAACGGGGAAAGCATTTCATAAAGCAGTGGATATAGGGCTAAATGGCCTTACCACCCTTCCCGTGCTAGGAACTAGTTTATTATAAGAAATAGAAAACCTCTGGGCTTTGTCAGGCGGACCCTCATACCTTAATCTCTAGATGCAAGGTTTACATCATCAGACAAGCACAGCTCTTCTCTCTGGAAAGGTTTTTCTCCGAGTGCCACAAACAGCGAGATCACAATATTAAAAGCACCCGAATTTCTCCAGTGCAGCTGTACTTAGTGTTATGTTTAAGTGCGAGGGACTGGCCAGATCAGCAAGAACAAGGGACGTTATTTTTCGACCTTGTACATGGTGTGCAGACGAAACCCACAGGGAACAGGAGAAAAGGTGAAAGGCAAAAAGGCAGACAGTTCTAATATAGCCGGGCATAAGCAGAGGCTGGAAAAACAAAGTCACAAAGTAACGTGCGCAAAAAGGCATCATGGCAGCCAGGCCTAAGCCAACTTAGCAATGCAGACAATGAGGCCACAAACCACACGACAAGACGAAACGTCTTAAAATGTTTATAACTTCAAATAGGGAGTTACTTAATGTACTGATATTACGCTTGCCTGTTGAGTTCCCCAAGGTTTTGGGGCTGTCCACTAGCTTCACCAATTTCTCACTCTAAATAAAGCAGATGCAGTTGGATTATATTTAAAACATGTGTAGCCCTCACAGAATGTGAGCATCCTGTGCTATCATTTAACTGTCGTATATAAAGTCTGTGCATGTTCCCCAACTGCATTTGAGCAACTTGAACAGTAAAGCCATTGAACAATCACCTGGAACGTCTCCACAGGTACTCAGATAGCCCGTGCTAGTCAGATTATGCTATTCAATTTTCGCGCTGTGTCCGCCTCAAGCTGTTGAGCCTCACTTCGTTCCGAACTGCCACCGACATACTGAATGTCTCTATGCAACTCACCAGGCTGTGACTTCACCATTAAGGAGACATACAACGCTGGAACGCACGCTACATGCAGCCTCTATGCCACTGTCAGCCACTTGCTCTGGTTGCTTTGGCCACACTGAGGAAACTGTTTCAGACAGAGAATCATTTTACTCTGGACCATCGGTATGCCGCTTTCATAAACCTGTAGCCATTAGCTTTTATTCCTTTGTTAGTAAGGACATCAATTTTAGTGTTCTTTATTTTCTTTTTCTCCATTTCTTATTTTCTTACAATTACAGCAGATTCTCGGGTGCGTGAAAGAGCAGCGGTGTCCTTGACTTCTCATATCCTTATATAGTTGTGAACTACAGAAAACCTATTATCCTATGGTGGACTTTATATTATCCTGGATATATTTAACGCACTCTTGTTACATTTGTTTTGTTTATCTTATAATTTTATCATTCAGTGAATCTTAGTTCTGTCTGACCATTCATGTGAGTGATAGACACTCTGCAGATTTACTGTTAGGATGCAAAATATCACCCCACCACTGCATTTCTTGTCCTCCCCAGGAAAACTAACATCAGGCGGTCCAAGAGGAAGAAAGTGTTCTTGCACTATGCCTGTGTCTGCAGAACATCTTTGAGTGCAGAGAGGAAAGCCTCTCTGCTCCTTCACTGCCTATGCCCCAAAGGACAGCATGTGTCCAAACATCTCCCTTATCTTGACAGGAGTGAATCAGAAGATTTAAATGAGTTTGAACTATGCATAAATAAACTAGACAGACACTATCTTCCAAAATATAAGAGTGGTACAACTGTGGGAGAATAATCCAGAAACTGCAAGAGTCAGTTGAGAATTATATCACTGACCTGTGCAAATTCGGTGCCACATGCAGTTCGAAGGTACTTTTGAGGAATGAATACAAGACCATATAATGTTGGGCTGCAACACTGAAAAGATCATAGATGAATTGTGGCAAAAGTATGACCCAATGTTAGACGAAGTGTTGCTAATTGCAAAAAGATCAAACATTCTCTTGCTTGTGTGGAGGTGAAAAAAAGAAAATGGCCTGGCACCAATAGAAAAAGTACACAGTGTTAGCAAAGTGCCAACAAAGCGCATGGATAGTCTCACTTCCAACGCTCCCAGTTCCAACCCTAGGAAACCTTTTAAAGGTAAATGTTTTAGGTGTGACACATTGGGAAACCTAGTGAATGACAAGTCTTGTCCTTCACTGCTGTCCAAGTGTTGTATTTATAACAAATTGGGGTACTTCGCCAAGTACTGTAAATCAAAACAAAAAACTAAGACAGTGAAAGAAGTCATGTTTGACGATGAATGTGAGCTTCAGTATGACAATCTACATTGCGGAGAGGTGGTGCTTCAGGTTGGGCAAAATATGGGTAAATGCCCTCTATATGGTGTCAAAATGAATGGTCAAGAGACAGATATTCTGTTTAAATCTGGGGCAAAGATTTATTTGATTGTCAAAGATTTCTATTTTAAAAGGTTGAAAGAAAGGTTGAGGTGTTCAACCCTAAAATTAAACCTTTAGCTTATGGTGGTCAGCTAATAAAACTACTCGGTGACTTCATAGGTCATCTTGAGTACATGGGACCTTTGACAGCAGGGAAGATCTACATCTCATGTAAGGGTGACAGCATCATTAGCTTGTTTCACCAAAAAGACCTCAATGTTATTTTAGATCCCAACAAAGACACTTGTATTGTCTTGAAAGATACATCGCCCATGGGAGGGAAAGTGCAAGGTGAAGTTTAATGCCTTAAACAATGAGGGTGAGAGTGGTTTGACTTGCGCGTTACGCCGTGAGTTTAAAGTAGTCTTTAGTGAAAGCTTAGGATGTCTGTCAAATTATACGCACAAGATAGTACTCAAAGAGAGCCTTCTCAGGTGGTATGTAAACTGCGTGGAGTACTGTTGGCTTTAAGACAGGCGATGCTCTCTGAACTCAATAAGTTGAAAGAGGAAGGTATCATTGTGGAGACAGAAGGAACCAAATGGCTTGCAACAGTGGTTCTTGCTTGTAAAGCTTCAGCGGAAGAAACGCTTTGCGTGGACCTAAGAGCTCTGAACAGGGCTGTGGTCGCAGACAGGTATCGCCTTCCCAACATAGCACAGCTGCTTGCCCAACTCAATGATTCGATTGTGTTCTCCACTTTTGAGCTCAAAGCTGCGTACCGCCAAATCAAACTGGACAGTGAATCTACAGACTAAACATCTTTTATCACTCCTTTTGGATTGTTTAAGTTCACAATGTTGCCCTTTCGATTGAATTTGGGCGCCTCCTTTTTCCAGAGAGCAATGGAAAATGTTCTGGGAGGTATACCTGGTGTTAAAATTTACCAGATGATGTCTTTATGTATGACTCTACACAGGAAGAATAAAACTGCAGGTTGAGGTCAGTCTTGGAAAGGTTTAGAAAGAGGGACCTCGCGTTTAGAGAAACAAAATATAGGTTCAATCTAGATTGAGTACCTGGGACATAAGCAAACTAAGGATGGTGTCAAGCCCAAAGCGCAGTTGGTGAGAACCATTGAGAGTCTTTCTGTTCCAGGGTGCAGGGATGGTTTGGTCACCTTCTTAAGGATGGTTGAGTACTAAAATAAATTTGTACCACGGTTTCCCAGTCGGACTCAGGGATCGAGAGCTCTTCTAAAGAAAGGAGTACAGTTCTTGGGATCTCCTCATTGTGACCTAGAGTTTCAAGCTATAAAGTGTGCTTCGAGTGGTGCTCCTTCCTTGCAGAGTTTTCACACCACAAGACAGTCTATTCTAGTCTCTGATTCAAGCTCCAAAGGGTTAGGCACAGTACTCAAGAAAGTAAAGGACGGCGATGGGGAGACCATCATGGTCATGTCCAGATCATTGACTGGCCCCAAAAATAGATACTCAGTTATTGAAAGAAAACACTGTGTATATATTGGGCTATTAAGAGATTGAAAATGATCTCTGGGTGCTGATTCTGTGGTTAGATCCAATCACAAACCTCTCAAAGATGATTTTTGCAAGAAGAATTTACACTTGATCTCACTCATGCACTCACATCATCACACTCATGCACACAGCTGCCAGGTTTTCAGTGTGCTGACGCGTGGTACTTCCATGCTTACAGTGTGGCTAGGTTTGACATTTCCTTGCTTTATGTGTGACGTCTTAAGTATTTCCAGTAATAATCGGCCACAGTACATCCTCTCTTTGCCAACACAACAGCTGTAAGCTCTGTTCTCCAGGTGGATGCAGTGTTCCCTTGCTCCAGGTTTCAACACTTTCCTTCCATTGGCAACCATCCTAGGCATCTATTAAACTCTGCCTTCCTTGATTCAAGTGCATCTGTCACATCCACTAGGACCCTGCAATTTTCTTTCCTTCCTGATGGCTGTAGCAGCAGTCCTTGTATGCTCCAGAGCATTCCCTCACTCTTGATCCTAACTCATGCATTGCTCTATCCCGTCTGGCCCCTGCAGTATCACTGTGTTGCTGTTTAATCCATTGCAGGCTCTAGGCTCCTGCAGTACTCGCTCCCTACTACCTGGACTCAATATAAAGTACCCTACCCTACTTAGTTGTGTGGTGGACACATCCTTCTTTAGCTCACATCCTTACTCCTGGCTTTTGCAGTGCCTCCTACCTCTAGCCTCTTTGCTCTTTACCTCTTTCTAGCCTCAAGCATTGCATGGTACCGCCATGCTCTGTATCTTTTGAATTTGGGCTAGAAGATACTGGAGATTTGGGCAAGTTCCAAATGAGCATGGGTTTAGTGTCTGATCCAGGCCTGTGCCTAAAGAAGGGGATGATGCAAAGTCCTGGTGGGACTACTTACACTGCAGGAACAACGGTGGTTCTTCAATTAATGGAGTCACAGCCCCATGCAATGCTCTGACATTATGCATTGACTATGGCCCACACATACAAAAGGGATTTCAAAATGGCTCCCCAAAAGTTGAAAGTTACCATTCAGAGACCTAGAAGGCAAGGTAGGTGTCTGCGGTACTCCCTCCGCACCCAACTAAGTTCTTGTTGGACCAGTGTGCCTTGCAAGGCCAATCCACTTTTGTTCTTTCAGCATCTTTTGTTTAGCGGGTCTGTTCTTCAATACAGTTGGTTGAAGGTCCACAACTCCAAATTTACCCTAAGGGGCCCTTTATTACTGACCAAATTGGTATGTGTAGATTTATTTTAATATGTGCATTACTTGGGTATGTTTGTGTGGACACCCCGATTTTGCTTTTGACCTCTCCACCGTGTGCTTTAATCATGAGTGTCACATGCAATGGGTGAATCACAGTAGTAAAATGTAGCTTTCTTGAAATAAAGAAATACAATTGTATTGATACAAAGGGGCATATTAGCAAGACCCACGTTAAAATTATCGCCGTTTTAGCGGCAGGAAACTGCCGGTAAAACGGCGATAATGAGCTTGCTAATATGCGTTATAGAATTCCAATAGAAGCCCAGGTTAGATGTCCTGCACATCTAACCTGGGCTTCTATTGGAATTCTATAACGCATATTAGCAAGCCCATTATCGCCGTTTTAGCGGCAGTTTCCTGCCGCTAAAGCGGCGATAATTTAACGTGGGGCTTGCTAATATGCCCCATATTGTTTTGTGTCACTTGAAGTATATTGAGCACTTTTTTTGAGATACCACTAATTTTCTGTTCTAAAACAAAACTCAGCTCATTAGATTAGGATTGCTTCTGGTCCTGATGAACCTCCTATAACACTTCAGGGTGACTGGGGGCATGAAACATGTCGACCACACTGTAAAACCAAGCTGTTGCTTGTGAAATATCTGGTTTGATGGACAAAGATTTCTTGTACAATTTTACTTCATTATATTTGTTTCTTATCTAAAACAGTTTTCTTAACTCAAAGGTGTTCTTGAAAAAGTCTCTTTTGAACTTGGAGTGAAATTCAATTAAACCAGAAAAGGATTTTATATCATACTCGCATGTAGGTGAAGGTGTATTACTAATTACCTCAAACAACTCTTTTTTAGGCAACATTCCTGAGCCACTCACTTCATGTCCTAAATATGAAATAGTTTGTACCACAACTTTACATCCTTTTGAATTCTACAGTCAAACTCTTGCTTTTCAACACATTCAAAACTTTACTTATTCTCTCATCGTATTCCCCTCTCAACCTTCCCTTTATCAAGATATCAGACTGAAAATATAGGATGTCTTCACATTTTCTAAAACGTTTTTTTGTTTGTTATCATTTTCACTTTTACATAGAGCTGTAAACTAGAAGCAATAAAGCATAATCAACAACATGACAGTGTTCACTTACATTATAGTCCAATATTCTTCGCCAGTGTGAAGCAGTACTCCCTCTGTTACAGGGATTTACATATATTGCATCCATTGCCATTAACCGTGGGAATACCAGAAACCGCTCAATCGTCAAGCGCCCCTAGTGGGTCCTAACCTTGTCATAGCGACCCTCCTTAGGTCGTATTATCCACCCTCCACCCGTCTACTTCCGCCCATGCATCAGTATTGTGTACCATGGTTGGAACCCTGTGTCTGCACCCAAGCGCAGTATGTTCCCTTGCATGTCCAGAAATGCTTCCAGCATCTCCGCCCAAGTCTCCAACTCCTCCTGCATTAATTTGTCGCTTCTACTACGTCATATACGCGTCTGTTCCGTTAGCGCCCATTCAACAGTGTCCCTGTGCCATAACGTTGTCGAGGGGGCTGTGCCACCCAGCTATCCCACGCCTATGCATCGTTTAGCAAGTGTAAGTAGTAAGAATTTCCACTGCATTTTCTTTCTATGGTGCTGCTTTATAATACCCAAAAGGCACTTCATCGGGGCGTCCTCCAACATAATGCCTGTCACAGCTCTCCACTGTGTCACAGCAGTCGTCTTTTATGCTTGCACTCTCAGACACAGCCAGGCCAAATGGAAACAGGAGGCTCCAACTATTCCACATCTTGGGGAAACTTACAGCCCTGTCCCTGTACGTTCTACATAGTTTGATGGGGTCAGTTATGTGCGGTAGACTTAATTAAAATGTATCTGTCTGAACCTGGCATTGCACAAAACCATTTTAATCAATACACACATTGTCTGCCACTCTTTGTCTGTCTTCTCCTCCCCCAGCTCTTCCATCCAGACCTGTCAGAATCTGGGGCTTACCTCAACCCTGCCCCTTCAAAGCGCTTTTTTAAAAGATAGAAACCAGGTGTCGGGCAGGACCCACAGTCAGCACCATCTGCAATGTCTCCGACTGTCGGGGAGTCTCCGGAAACCCTGTCCATATTTCCCGTGCTGTCCCTGCAATTTTAGCATACTGTAGGAAGTAGCCAGTTCCCACTGAGAATACATCGCAGGCTTCTGCAGAAGCAGAAGTTCTCCAGCATATAGGTCTCCTAGTGATTTACAGCCACCTTCCTTCCAACATACATTCAATATATCTTCACTAATACATCAGAATGACAACAATGGCCAAAAATCCAAATCTTGCACAAAGCAGGGTTGTCTCAGCACCCTGCTAACCACCCTTTACTAGATATCAGCTGTTGGTTGTACAGTGTACAGGAAATTTCCAGCTACTCTTGACCATCTCATAAGTAACTCTTTTAGGAGGGGTGTTTCCACAAGGTCCTCTCAACAGTCACTTTTCCCAGTTGTCCTCTTTCGCCACCCAATGCACCGTGTTTTGCAGCTTAGTGACATAGTGGTACAACTCTATGCCAGGTAACCCCATGCCGCCCTCCTCTAAGTCCAGTTTAAGTATAGGCATCGCTACTCTGCTTCTCTTTCTTGCCCACACTAAGGATATCAGTAGGGTATCCAATACATTGAAGATGTCACATGTAAGCATGTGCAGAGTATTCTGGATTTTTTGTAAAGGCAGGAAGATCATTTTTGCCACCACTACCCGCCCCGCCACCGAGAGAGGCGGTGTGTTCCAAAGATTTGTGGACCGCATCAGGCCCCCTAGCATCTTTGTGATGTTATGGCGGAAGTTGGAAAATGGCCCTCTCTTAAGGGACACTCCAGACTTTTTGCCTTCCTCCTACTCTTTTTCTGACCTTGTTTTTGTTGGCTTTAGGACTCTGAGCACTTCACCACTGCTAACCAATGCTAAAGTGCATGTGCTCTTTCCTCTATACATGGTAACATTGGCTCATACCCAAATGGCATATTTAATTTAGTTATAAGTCCATAGTAAAGTGCACTACATGTGCCCAGGGCCTGTAAATGAAATGCTACTAGTGGGCCTGCAGCCTGCTTGTAGCCCCTTAACCATGTCTCGGCCTACCACTTCAGATCCTGTGTATGAAGTTTTAAACTGCCATGTCGACCTGGCAAGTTAACCTACTTTCCAGATCTATACCTTCCCTTTTTCTACATATAAGTCACCCCTAAGGTAGGCCCTGTATAACCCACAGGGCAGGGTGCAGTGTATTTAAATGGCAGAACATGTAATTTTAAGTTTTACATGTCTTGGTAGTGAAAAGCACCCAATTTGTTTTCCACTACTGGAAAGCCTATCTCTCCCTCCCATAGCATAACATTATTATTACCTTATCAGACCTTTTAAGTGTAATTCCCATTTCTGAAGAGATAGACTTTTCAAGTTTGGTGTCAATGGACTCACAACTCATGACGAAGTTGAATTTTAAATTACAGTTTACTAAATGCCCTTTATAAAATTGATATTTACTTACTTTAGCCATTAGGCGCCTTCTGCCTATCTCTGGAATACACGTCTGGGGTGGATGACAGCTGGCTTCATGTATTCCCTCTAGACAGCCACACACAAAGGAAGGGTAGGTGTAACTGAGTACACATCTGCATGTTGATCGGTCATCCTGAGCAGGATGGGAGGGAGGTGCTGACACTTTACACCTGACAGGGCTGCGTCCTGCCCCAAAACAAAGGGCTGCATACCCCCCTGTAGTGAGTCTGGAGCCAGGGCAGGAAGCGTAGACCTCTATGCACTTCAGCTCTCCCTGCTCTGATGTCAGCTCCAGACCTGGCAGCGCCTTCAGGTAGGCCGAAGCACCGCCCGGAGTCCCCTGCCCCCCCACAACATTTCTGCAGGTCTGTAGACAGTAGGACCGCTGCTCATTAGTTGACGGGCATTTCAGGTTTCAATCAGGCAGGATTATAACGGATTATTCCTTGGGCCGGTGGAGCGCAGTTTTGGAAGACTGCTGCCACAGAGGCCAACCCAAAAAGTCATGCGGACAAACTAGAAACACCCAAAAGGATTAAGAAAAGCTGGTAATTTCTTACTGTTTTGGTGCAAAAGTTCCTGGTGGTCAGCAGAGGCTAAGGCGATCATGGAGAACCATTTCAACCCAGTGGTCTTGGTTAAAAGTTAACTAAGGTTAGGCAAGGAAAATGTATCCACCTGAATATTTCTGTTCAGGTCTTTGAGATCCACACACAACCTGATCACTAGCCCATCAAGTCATGACCAAATGGGAAATCCATTCTGCAGGCTCCACTGCTTCAATACCTTGTTTCTTTTCTGTAACTTGTCCAGTCCACCATCTGCTTAATTTCTAATACCCAGTGGAATTGTCCTTGTTTGTGAGCCACTGGAACTGTACCTTCTTTGAGTATATTTCCATGGGAAACTCCATCCAAACATCACCTTTCACCAGAAAATATATGGGGAAATTTCTTTGGAATGCTTCTTTCAAGGTCCACATTTTGCAGTGATCAAAACTTGCTCAGGCCTATTGGGGTCTAATATGATACATGAAATATGTTTATCAAGCCATCCTAAAACTGAAGGTCCTTTCTCCACAACACATAGCTTATCAACCCATTCCTATTAGTGGTCTGCCTCTGGCAATCCTTACTCCACAAGGCAGGTGGAGGTAATCAGAGTGGAGACAGAGTAGTCTCTGCTGTGATTAAATCTAAGTTCTGCTTGCTTTTATATTTGGCAGGCGGACCATAACTTTGGTCCATTATGGTACCACCGAAATATGTCATATTTGATATCAAACAACATGCCTTTTTACCTCTGCCACGATTCTCATGTCGAGGGCGATGTGGCATGCACCCAGTTGGAGACCTTAGATGGTGCCCACCTGGTTGCCCTGGCTATCCTTTGCTTGCAAGCCTGTGCTTTACAGCATCTGCTGCCGCCTAGACAAGTTGTTAACTGTGTCCCCTGTGTGCTTTTGCATCTTGTTTCTTGCAGCACAGCGTAAGTGGTAAACTCAGTGCCTTCTGCTGCTCCCTTTCAGCACCAAGGACAGCCAAAGCACCCCTGCACCCAGAGCCCCCAGGCTAGCTAAAATTGTTCTGACTGTTGTGGCCTGGTTCTAGGATGCGTACAACCTTAACCCTGCAAGGGTTCCATGTTCCTGTCATTGATGCTTGTGTAGGTGTTACTGGGTAGAGTCGTCAACCTGCTTTACTAATTTGAGAAGTGCACAAATCGATACACCTCCAGTACCACCTGTCTGCCCCTGTGTCCATGCTGCCAAGTTATCAGAGTCCCCTGCTTACCATGTGGGGACTACCATCTATGCCAGTGGCTGTGCAACAAAGCAGGTGAAAATGCATTATTTGTTCCTTGTTGGCGGCATCCTCATTTCCCAATAAAATATTATATCCTATGGCACTTGTAATACAGCAGGCAGGATACCCGTCACATTTGTGACGCAGTATCCCATCGCCAAACATTTTGAGCCACTACTCAAAAACCCAGTAAAATATGTGTTGGCTACAGGGAGACACCCTCTTGCGACTCTTTTATGAATGTTAACGACTACTTACACATAGACTGTCACAGCTGCATACAATGATACTTGTATGTCCACGCTGTTAAAAAGAGAATATATGACACTGATGAAATTGTAATGTATTACTGATACAGCTGACTTAAGCCACAGAGTACACTACTATCCTTTCAGGACCAGGATGTTGCATGGTGTGAAATTATACCTTACAATTTTCCTAATGGCATTTGTGAGTGGGTCTTCCAGTGCAGGTTTTTTAGCATTCTGGTTGTTTTAGTCCTAAGTTTAGTTGCGGATAAATCCTGTACAAACACAAAAATCTTAAGATAGAACCTGAACTGCTGAACTGGAATATCTACAGATCACGTGGGAAACTGGAGGATCCGTGGAATACCATCGCTGTAAATCCAGTTCTCTTTTCTGAGCAAGCAGGACCGGCTCCAACTAGAGGCAGGAGCTGCGGGAAGGAGATCAGGAACCAGCCTGGAGGCAGATGTGCAGGGCCAGCTCCCATTCAGGGGCTAGTTTACAGGAGGCAGATGTGCAGTGTCCTTCTTGAATTCAGGGGCTAGTTTACAGGAGGCAGATGTGCAGGGTCTAAATTCAGGGGCTAGTTAACAGGAGGCAGATGTACAGGGTCCTGCTCTGCTGCAGGGGCCAGCATATGGGAGTTAGATGTCCAAGGACCTACTTTCATTTAGGGGTCACCCTGTCGGAGGTAGATGTGCAGGGACCTGTTCCAATGCAGGGGCTAATTTACAGGAGGCAAATGTGCAGGGTCTAAATTCAGGGGCTAGTTTACAGGAGGCTGATGAGCAGTGTCTTTCTTGAATTCAGGGGCTAGTTTACAGGAGGCAGATGTACAGGGACCTGCTCTGCTGCAGGGGCCAGTATGTGGGAGTTAGATGTCCAGGGACCTACTTTCATTTAGGGGTCACCCTGTAGGAGGTAGATGTGCAGGGACCTGTTCCAATGCAGGGGCTAGTTTACAGGAGTCAGATGTGTGGGACCCTGCCTTCCCACAGGGGCGAGCCTGCAAAGGGCAGATGCGCAGAAACCAGCTTACAGGTGGGGTGGGGTCAGTTTGTAACAGTCAGATGTGAAGGCAGTGCCTCTCATGCAGCTTCCAACTACAACCAAGAGGCAGATGCACAGGGACCTCCACTCTAGCACTTTTGTGGCACTTGCTATCGACCAGGGCCATCCCAGAGGCAGATGTGCAGTAGATGGTTCCCCATCAAGGGCTAACCCAAAGGCAGGGGGGCAGGGACCTCTTTTCCAGCAGATGCCCTGATGCACGTGCTTAAAGAAGGCTTGGGTTGGCCTCAAGTCCTTCTTATCACTAGAGAAAGAAGAAAGTGCTATCCTAATTAGCTACCAAGTCAAGTTTCATAATTTGATATGTGACACCATTACCAATTCACAGGTTTCTATGAAAAGCCACTTGGAGTTCTGGTGATTCTAATTTCACTTCTCCCTAATTTTATTGCCGATTATATAGTGCACCGCCTACTAGCTCTATGGCTTCAATTAGATGACTGGGCTGAATGCTTGCATCGGATGTTGGTTGAAAGTGCTAAGATAGACATGGAAGGGGTGGTTGGCAGCTCAGCCCCAGCATCCAATGACTGTCTGCCCCTTAATTGGGTGTCTAGAGGATTGATGGTTTGGACTTACTTTACTTACCGATTGAGCATCTGTGACTTCTTGTGAATCACAGGAAATGTTACTGCTGCCTCTCAACCTTCTGTCACCCAAAGGGTATCTCCTGAGTAACTCCTAAAGAAGTGTTTCTCAGAAGTGTAAGAGCCAGTCTGCTCTTGCACAGACGCTCATTCGCTTTAGCCCTTTTTGCTCTCTAAATCTCCATCTTTAAAATAAGCCCCTGGACTAGGGAGCTGCTCTCTTTCACATGGAGATGTGACCAGTAGTTGTGTGAATGCAGAGACCAGCACCAGATGGCTCTGTAAACTCTGTGGCGAGAACGTGGTGTGCTACCTCCCGTATGAGGTGTTCCCTGGCGTCCCTGAGTACAAAGAACATAAACAGATCATTATAATTGCTTACCTTTGAAATCTACAGTCCAGGAACTTTATCTTTCCACTCAAACAAGAACAGACTCCGGCTTACTGATTGGCAAGATCATTTGATGTGGTGCTCGTGGGTGTGTGTTAACCTCCCACAAGGAGAACACAATTGGACATTAGACCCCTTCAGATATTTCAGAATAGTGTATATTGTCTAATACATAAATGCACTCTCAGAGGGAAGCAACCATAATGGTCTTTCACAGCCTTCGATGAGTGCATCTACATAGCTGACACCCAGGCTGTGCTTCCCTTTCCTTCTTTTGATCAAACGAGTCCCCGATGTGACTCATCTCCTTGCAACAGTGGCATCACAAGGGTATTCCCCTGGCTGTAGAAGCATAAAGATCAGTATTGTGTAGATCAATATAGGCACTACAGGACGGATGGGTCATCCTCCCTCTAGCCCTTATATTTCTACCCCCCACTCTCCCAGTGCCCCCCCTGGTTCCCAATCCTCATCTCCTGTTCTACCCCCCATTTCCTTAACCTCCCTCTCCCCACTCTCTCTTCCGCTCGCGTCTACCCAACATGCCCCCTCACAGCATTGATCATCACCCCCAGGACCCTACTCTCTCCAAACATGGCCCCAACTCATGGACCATTCTCTACCCCCCAATCTCTCCAAACATGCCAAAAAACCTTCAAACATAAACTCCTTATCCGTAACCCTGAAACACTCATTGTTGATAACTACCTCAGCCTCACCTCCCCCATTATAACCAACTACATCTTTTACTCCAAACGTCCTTCCAAATGGAAAAGCATCTTCCTACAACACCTCCCAATCTCTAAATCAATCAAAATACCATATGGATTCAAAATATCCACCACTCCCTCCCCAGCCTTTCTTGGTGATATTGATATCTCCATCTTCAAAACAGGTAACATCCTCATACAAGCCACGGTATCCCACCTTTCCATCTTCGAACACCACTTCAGCATTATGTCTCTCCGCCTTGACCACTCAGCGCCTAACACTCCTTCTCCCCTACTGAATAACCCCCTCCAACCGCTCCCTCCCCACTTCCCCTCACTTCACCTCCACCCGCAACCACCCAGCTAACACCATCCTCCAACAATCGACTTCACCATCACCCTCCCTGGACCTCACTACAGCAAATGGCATCCCCCAACCAACATTACCTATTTCTCAACCACCTCTAATTTTCCTCTCTCCACTTAACACCTGGAAATCACACGCCTCGGACCCCTCCACTAAAAACGGTTGCCCCCAATCCCTACCATCTACTTATCATTCCCCTCCATCAACCCCGCCTCTGCCTGTCCCCACAACCTCTCTCCCCCCTACCCAACTACTCACGTACTCCACCGTCCTTGCCCTTCAATCCCCTAACACAACTCCTCACCCCCCTCCGCCTACCCATCCCGTACACCCTCTTCTCCTCCCCACCCCTCCTATCCTGACCCTTCAGGCCCTCCTAACTCCGCCTCCCAATCCTTTATCCCAACCCCCAATAAATACTCAACCCTCCCACCCCAATATATCCGCTCTCCACTCACTCTATGCCCTTTTATCCTCTCTGACCACATCTCCTGAAGTTCTTAACCTCATGTCTAACCTAGCCCAACCCCCCACACCTTACAGCACCGACTCCCCTCACTCCACTCCCACTACCCTATCTCCCCCCTCACACCTCAGTCCACCCTCCGCAACTAACCCAGACCACTTCCTACCCCTAGATCATTCCCTTCCCCCCGCCCCTTCAACTCCTCCCCTTACCCTAAATGCCCCGAACCTACTCAACAGTGAACTCGACCTATCTAAATTGATTACTGAACCCCTCCCATCTAACAGCCCCGTCACCCCTCACTCCACTCCCACTACCCTTTCGCCCCCCTCTCACATCAGTCCACCCTCTCCAACTAACCCAGATCTTTCCCTACACCCCGCCCACGCCCCTTTAGTACCCCCTCCACCCCAATTGACACGAGCCTCCATAATACTGAACGTGTCCTATCCGATTTGATTACCGAACCCCCCACACCCAACAGCCCCGTCACCCCTCATTCCACACTCACTTCCCTATCTCCACCCACACACATCAATCCACCCCCCGTAACTAACCCAGACCACCCCCCTCGATACCTCCCCTCACCTTAATTGCCCAGAGCCTACACAACATTGAACTTGACCTATCTAATTTAATTACTAAATTCTCTCAACTCAGGAAAGACTTTATCTCCCACAGCTCCAGAACCCTCTCTCACCATAAAACCCCCACCCAGCCCTGCCCAAAAATCCCCCCCAAAAATTCCCCCTGAAAATCCCTAACACCAAACACAATCATTGGAGATCGACTCCTCTCCGCTGCCGTTTACATAGACCTCACCGCACCTCGAACCATCTCTCCCCCTCCGACCTCTCCGACCTATGCAACTCTTACCTTCCTACCTTACCAACCACCAATTCTCCACTCCCCTACTCCCACATCCCTATTATCTTAGGGACTAATAGAATCCCCTCCTCCCCGCTTCCCCAGACCACCGCCTCAACTCACGTCGATCCACACTTGCCCACCCACCATATGCAACCCCACACCACTTACATGTATGCTTGTCAACTGTCGCTCCGCAGTCCAACATGCCACGGAAATTTCGGAAACTATCCTGAGTGAATCCATTGACATTGCATTCCTCACAGAAACCTGGCTCAAAGACCACTCAACGAGCATACTTGACCTACTCTCCCCCCGGGATACTCTATTCTGAGAAAAGATAGACCTGACAGAGTTGGGGGTGGTCTAGCCATTATCTTTAAAAATGAACTTCAGCTATCCCTTATCAATAATTCTGGCTACCCCTCCAGCGAATACCTGGAAGCTGAACTGACAACCCAAAACTCCCACCCAATTCATCTACACAACATCTATCGCCCTCCAGGCCCCCCCCAGCCCTTCATCGAGGACTTATCTGAGCTCCTGACACAATCCTCATTATCCAACTCAAAAAATCTCTTTCTTGGGGATCTAAACCTCCATTGGAACGATACCGATGATCCCACTATCCCCCTCCTCACCAATCTACTTGAGATCAATGAACTTAAACAACTATGCCTGTCCCCGACACACACCAAAGGAGCCATCCTTGACGCCATTCTTTCCAACGAAGATCTGGCGTTCGTGACCAATATCGTCCCCATTGACTGGTCCGACCATCACCTTATACTGTTCACCATTGCTACAAATGCAATTCTCCCCACCTCCAAAATTAACAGACCTAAGAAACTGACCAGAAATCTAAAACTTATCCCCCCGGGTGTTCTTGAGTCTAAACTCCAGGCTCAACTTCTTCTCATTCCCCCCTCACAAAATGCCAATGAGCTCACTGAACACTTTAACAACACTGTCACTGGTATCCTTGACCAACTAGCCCCGCCCAAACTAAAAAACCAAAGAACCACCCCCTCCAACTCTTGGTTTAATACCGAGCTTAATAACGAAAGACGGTCACTCAGACTATCGGAAAGAACCTGGAGACACCATCCCTCTCCCGCCCATCTTGCACTCCTCAGACATGCTAGATCCACGTACAAAAAACACATCTTCAAGGAAAAGGCCTCCTTCTTCCGCACTCAACTTGATCATGCCAAAAACAGACCTAGGGAACTCTTCAAAATCATTCGTAACCAAACTTCCCCGCACCTCCTAATCTGACCGCCTCCTCAGCCAGATGTGAAGAAATCTCCCACTTCTTCTCAGAAAAAATAGCCAAAATTGATCAATCCTTCCGCTCCACACAGCTCCCCACAAACTCCCAATGCAAACCCGTCCTCACCTCTAATGCCTACTCCACATCCCTCGACCAACTAACCCTGCTACCTCGCCGGAAACCAACTCTCCTAACTCACAATTAAAGAACAATGCCTCCCTGCTCAACTTCCTCCCCGTGACTGAGCTAGAAGTCCTTAATATAATTGGTAATCTTAAACCGTCCTCCCACACAAAAGACCCCTTACCCTCTAACCTTGTCCCTGCCCTTAAGCACATCATCACCCCATACTGGACCACAATCATCAACACCTCTCTCTCCACTGGCTGTGTCCCCGCCTCCCTTCAACTTGGACAAATCTCACCCATAATCAAAAACCCCAATGCTGACCCCAATGACCTAAACAATCTCCGCCCCATCACTAACCTCCCACTTCTCTCAAAGGTCCTTGAAAAATGTGTCCTACTACAACTAGACAAACACATCGAAAACTTCAACCTACTTGATCCCTTTCAATCAGGCTTCAGGAAAGGCTGCAGCACCGAAACGGCGATGCTCAATGTCGTCGATGACATCCACCAATCACTTGATAATGGCGAGACCTGCCTTCTTATCCTCCTTGATCTCTCCGCAGCGTTCGATACAGTCAACCATTCAGCCCTACTCAATGTGTTTAGGACCCGCTTCGGCCTTAATGATACTGCCTACAAATGGTTCGTCTCCTACCTACAACACCGAACTCAGCAAATCAAAATTCAAAACTGTCTCTCTAACCCCACTCCTGTCTCCCTTGGAGTCCCCCAAGGGTCTATTCTCTCTCCCTCCCTCTTTAACCTCTTTATGGAACCCCTCACCCTCATTCTTAAACAAGCAGGCATCAACTACCACCTCTACGCCGATGACACCCAAATCTATTACAAGATTAAAACTCATGCCGACATCTTACACCTGAACAACACCCTCACCAATCTCCAAACCTGGTTCCACTCCAATCATCTCAAACTTAACCCTAATAAAACTGAAATCATTCTCTTCTCCCCTAAAAACAACCCGCTCCCAGTTCAATCATGGAACTCTGACCTTAACGCACTCAACTGCTCTTTCACCTTGTCCAACTCCGTCAAATCTCTTGGTATTTCCATCGACCACACCCTAACCCTTAACGCCCACATCAAAAACTCTGCTAAAGAAGCCCTCCTCACTCTCCGTCACCTCAAGAAAATCAAACCCTTTATACCCAACGATGATTTTAAACTTGTAGTTCAGTCACTTGTTCTTTCACGTATTGATTATGGTAACGCTATCCTCAACGGAATCCCTAAGGTCCACCTTGCTCCAATCAAAGCTGTGCTCAACCTGGCCGCCAGGCTCATTACAGACTGCAAACGCTTCGATCACATATCCCCGGCTCTCAAATCTCTCAAATGGCTCCCTATTGAAGGCAGATCTGCATACAAAACTGCCTGCATCACTCATAAAGTCCTCCACCAAAACACTCCACAGTACCTCTCCAAGAAACTCCTCATTACGGGCACCACACGTCCCCTGAGAAGCACTAACTCCTCCTCCTTATACCACCACTGCATAAAAGAAAGCCACACAATCACGCTCCTTCTCTGGGAATGCCCCTATCATCTGGAATGCCCTCCCTAAAAACTTGCGCCGCAACCCCTCCTATTTCAACTTCAAAAAAGACCTCAAAATTCACCTCCTCAATTATTATTGGGGATCCTAACCTGCGACCTGCACTCGACCTCCAATCTCACCATGTTATATTAATCCAGTAATATTTCTCCATTCCATGTATAGCTCCTACCCCTGTTTATCTATTTACTTGATTTGTATATCTCACATATTGTTGTCATTATCGTTTATCTACTTATACGCCATGTTTGGCCCAATCATCATTGGAGGTCCTAACCTGTGACCTGCACCTGATCTCCAATCACTATGTTACATTTTGTTCAGTATTATCTGTCCTTCCCCCGAACATCATATACCTAGTTACTTGAAGTGTATAGCTCGTGCTCCTGTATATTTCTTTTGGTATATTTCACACGTTGTTTCTTTATCTTTTATATATACGTATGTATATGTATTATATTATTCTCTCATGTAAAGCGCTCTGATACCTCTGGGTCTAGCCAGTGCTATATAAAACTCTCAAAAAAAAAATGGTGGGAATGCCCTGTCCACCCTTATAACTTATTAGAGTAAAACACATTTAATGGACTTGTATGACTCCCTCTCTGAGACCATTACCACTCTGGCCCCACCTGTAAAAGGGGTCATATGGTGCATCACTAAATTCAGGCCCTCACCTACTCACAGTGTTGGTGGTTCTAATGGTAACCCATGTGTTGCCATCTTACTTTTCCATTCTGGCGTAGGATCTAGGTGTGTCTATGCCATCAGAACATCTGTAGATCAGCCTACTCCAGATGGCCATCTTGCAGCAGCTCATGATGGACCTTGTGTTTTACTAGGTTCACCCCAGCCCTGGAGGGAACCCCAGACTAACTAGCACAGTTTTGTATGTCTCTGTTGTAAGAAGTGACAAGTTGATCAATTTCTTCATTTTGGTTCATATGTTTTAATCTGTGTATTAAAGTAGTCCTTCTACCATGTCTTGCGAAGTTGCTTCTTAGTTTGAGTTTACACATTTTAATTGTTCTCGCTGGTATGAAACCTACTACCTAAACCATCAGAGAATCATGGAAATCTATGTCCAGGCTACAATATCTTCTAACCCTTATCAACTTCTCCTTATGGGACAGAGCTAATTTGTGGTGAGTACTGCTAATTACTATGCAAATCTAGGTCTAAATGCCTTTACAGGTGTATTATCAACACATTATTTAATAAATGCAGATATATTAGTAGCCAGTGCTGAATTTGAGCGTGTGGTTGTAGGTGGCACCCACCAGCACTCATTTATGAGGACCAGCACTTATTTTCCTTCACCAGACTTTGGCCCAGAGCAAGAAGAGCAAATGGTAAAATCAGGAACCTTCAAGTGTTAGATAAAGAGGCATGGGGTGTTTCGTGGTGGACTAAAGAGGCATGAAGTGGAATCAAGACTACGAAGCCTTGATATCTGGCACACCGACATTCAGTAGTGCCAGCCGTGGGCTTAACAGCAAAACTCAAGACCCTGCCACTTATTCTATTACAAATTAAGCACTGCAAGTAGTGCACATTATTGCACAATGTATTTCTTCTTTGTACATTGCTTATATTTACAGCACAAATTTAAATGATGGACTCGAACCCGAGAATACATAAGTTATTAAATTAGCATCCCTAGTGTTATCTACTTGTGGGTAGATATGTGGTACCTCTCTAGATTACTAGATTTCTAGAGCATCCATCAGAGTTTGGTATTTTCATAACAGGCACAGTCTTCCTTTACGAGTGGTATTTGTATATAGGGACTGTCATTCAATGCTCTGCCATTCTTCTACCTCTCGGTTGCAAGCTTGCTTATCTCAGTTTGGGCCAGTGTTCTGATTTTAGCCGAAACACCTTCAATACCGTTGTTTCTGAAATCACCTTACTCCTATGCCAGTCAATAAATCATCAAAACAAACAACATCTACTCCTATGTGAGCTGCAAAATATTTTAGATGGTCACAGAATAAAACTTGTTATTTTGTGAGTGACCAAAAGTAGGGTCCACATTGAAGTTATGAAGGCTATTTTAAGTTTAAGATGTACATTAGTGATGTTACGATTGACGGCACCGTTTACACTATTAATCAGTGTTATCTGATCTCTACACACATTTGCACCAGATATGCTAGTTACAAAATGTAATGTTGACTGATTTTTCAATAGACAGTTCATAATTTACCATTGAAGTAAATTGTATCTCTTCTTTCATGACGATTTTACTTTGACAGTTTCGTTGTAGTCCCTTTTCTGTGTCTGTGATCTGTCCCAGATCTCGCTTTTGGAATCTCGTCTCTTTAGTTGTGTGGTGTATTGTATGATTGATTGACACGAGGTCTGCCAGTAGTCAGACTAAAAATGTGCACTGCTATTAAATACGATTGTACCAGAATAAAGATCTCCCAGTATTAGGGCGTTCTTTCTTCTCCTTTCTTCTTTGGTTACATAGAACCAGCTTTCAAAATCCATCAGTACCCCTGTAATCTGGATTTGAGGTTTCCAAGTAATCCTTTACTGACTACTGGTATATTACACATGTGGCATTTAGTTTCAATACTCCGACTGCCAAAAATGTGATGTGGAAAGAAATAGCCACTTTTACAGACAAGTGACATAATATGTTTTAACTTTTACTGCAGTTGTGGAGCAAAGAAGCCGCAGCGACTGCAAAAAGGTTGCTGCGAAATGCATTTTCAGAACACAGTTCTGAAGCAGAAAGGACAATTAACAGTAAGTCCAAAATGATGACATCATACAGTATATTCCTATTTTAATGCATACAACATTTTAACTGACCTCTGCATGCCAGAGTAGCTGCTTCTAAGTGCTTTGCAAAAGTATTGTCATAATGTTTTGGACCGGGGCTGCAGAGAAGGGGAAAAGAAGGAAAACATATTGCTGAACATGTTCCCATGAAGTGATGTTATATTTTAAAGATTTTTCTCTAAAGTTGACCAGCCCAGTAGGTTTCCTAGGCTACAAGGGGTCTATTCTCAACGGCCAGGCCTTGATTGTGGAGATATTTCCTTCGCAGGCGCGGTTTCTTAATGGCTGGGGTGACTCAATGTGGACGGTACTCAGACAGCCAGGGGCTAGTTTGCAAAGGGCGTGGAGACCAACCAAACAATGGTCCCAGAAGGGTCAAGACAAGAGAAAGGACTACAAAGAACTAACAAAAGAACTTTCGGTGCCATTTACGAACTGGGGAAGTGTACATAATGTACCACAATGTAATATGCATAACATGCTAAGGATATTTATAATTTATGACCCAAAATATGACAGTTCGCAAATGATAATTATGACCAGGGGTCATACGAATTATGACCAAGATGAGTTATGTGTGTAATCCTAATAAACTGCGGCCAACAACGACCACTGTAATCACAATGCATGTTGGCTGTTTATTGGGGATACAAAGTTGGTTTGCTAAGGGGACATGTATACTGGAATGGGCACAGTGCGGGGGTTATCTTGGAAATGTATGACTAATTTGCTTCTAAGGCCCTCATTACAAGTAGGGTGAAAATAGGAGACAGAAGACTTTCTCTTTTTGTAAACAAGGCATTTTCATTGCCTCCAAACTAGTCAATTTGCGGTGGGGGTTTTAGAGACAAGCTTGTCCAATGATTCTAGAAGTAAGACCACATTTCTCACAGAGCTCATGAATAAACAGTCGTTCTCTTGGAAATGTATGACTAATTTGCTTCTAATGCCCTCATTACAAGTAGGGTGGAATAGGGTCGGTAATTTATCACATCTGATAAATCCCATGTCCCCCACAGAAGTCCTCCTAGCTATAGTACTAGCGTGTGAGGCCGTCCTTTCTTAAGACGGAATCGCTTCGCCAAGTTGTTTTTTTTATATATAGTCTCTCCCCTACACTCCTACTTCCTGTTCCTGTCGCAAATACTGACTCTTTGCCACATCTCTGGAATGAAGTTAAAGATCTGACAAGAGGGAGAATGGGGTTTTGAGAGGATGGGCAGAATGCCCTACACTTCCGGAATCTTCGGTCAGGTGGTTAGGTCCAGGAGCGAGGAGCGGCCTGATTGGTCTTGGGGCACTGGGGCAGAGTTAGAAGGGTATTTAGGGATTGGACACTCAGGTTTCGGTACCGTTTTAGCTTGTGTGGTACACTCCAGCTGGCAGGGATATTTTAACGTGTTTCGTTAACGGTTTCTATTAGTGGCTTAATTTGCTGTAGAGTGGATTTTATTCTCCGTTTACAAATACGGACTTAGTCATGGCTTTACCCAAGAGCGTGCACCAGGCTCTGCAGGTGTTAAAGGAGGTGGGCAGGTTGGACCTGCTAGCGGAGGGGGTTATGCAGCCAGCAGGATGCCCCCATGTTGAGAAGACAAAGCGTGCTTGTCAGTGTCACGAAAGGTTACGTAAGTGCTATCCGGGCTGGGAACAGCACTGTAGGCTGGCAGTCACGGACCGTGATATGCCACTGCGCTGTGGCAGGTGTGATACGGATGACTCTTTTAGGCAGGGTGTCCGGCGCTCTCCGAGCGTTAATGCTGCCGTTCGGGCGAGGGCCGGGAGTTCCAGATATCGAGGGGCAGGAGGGGCTGTTAGCTCTACCGCAACCCGTTTGACCAGAGGGCGCGTATCTCATGGATGCATGCCCCCTGAGAAATTAGTGCCCCAGCCTGTTGAGGAGCCCCAGGTAGCTGCAGGTCTGATGTGCATTGTGGTGGCTTTGGGAAGTGAGCGGCCCAACAGTGCAGTGGATGACGCCTCTCGGCTGTATGGCGGCACCTGCCCACGTAATGGCGGGGACGGGGCTTGCACATCGCAGGGCCTGCCGCTGGACTTATCGAGTCCCCTCAGGCAGACCCTGTCTAACGATAGGGAGATGGAGGGGGAGCACTTTGGAACAAAGCGCCAGGAGCTTTTGAGGCAGTTTGAAGGCAATGAGGGTGGGGGGGGGGGTGGGGTGGAGCAAAGGCTCATCATAACGTTGAGGAAGTGCAGGGTCAGGTTTCTGCACATGAGAGGCAGGCTGCCAGGAGTCATGGGCAATTCTGGGAGGCATGGTTATGGCCGCAGGGAGGGCCAGCAGCAGGTGCAGGGGGAAGAGGGCATGCAGGGGCTTCACGGGTAGATGGCGGTAGGGTATTCCCAGGTAGGGGATGGGTTGTTTTTGTCCCCGGCGCAAGTGGCGCGCTCTATGGCCTGGATGGGAAAAGAGGCGTTTCAGGATGAGGATCCAGGCAGGTTGATATTGTGCTGCAACAGGCCCACAAGCATTTTAGGGCAGGCAGGCAGGCAGGCAAGCCAAGTTCAGTATAGTACCAGCCAGGGGTTGGCGGCAGGGTCATCGGCAGCCGGGAGGGTCTGGTGCGGCCTGGCAATCCTGGTCAGAAGTCAGATCGTGTCTGTGTGGCTGGCTCTGGGACGGCGTTGGGCGAAGAAGTAGAGATGAAAGGATTTGGACATGCATCCACATTGCAGGATTTTGACCCTTCACAGGACCTGTATGATCAACAGTTTGGTGATAGAGATGTTGGTTATGGGGAAGTACCGGGCACGAGTGCGGATTGTGGTGATGTGTTAGGGGAGCCCGAGTGGGAGCTGGACTACGGGGACGGAGAGCTGGAAGAAGGAGATACTGCGGGAGATGACAGGGTGAGAATGCATGGAGGGAAGCCCATCAAGATGTGCATCGGGGACGGGGAGAAACTAACCACAGGGGTAATGTTGGTGTCTTACAGCTTGTCTCAGGTTCATAGAAGAGGGCAGTGTTCAGGCAGAAGGAGGTATGACCTGGGTCAGGACGGACGACTTTAGTGTGAGCCCCGACATTGAGGCCAGATAAGGAATCTTGTGCGGGGGCACTGCTGCTGGGGGAATGGAAGTGGAGGTGCAGGCAGTGGGGGTAGATACAGAGGTGCAAGGGGAGTCAGGCCTTTATCTGCAAATGGGTAGGTATGTGCAGGTTCAGGGGACGGGTACTGATGGAGAGGAAGGCAGTGGAAAAGTGAAGGAAAAAGCGCAGGAGTCAGTGAAGGTTTCAGTCCATAAGTGAGAACAAAAGCACAGAGGAAAAGAAAGAGAGCAAAGAAGTGAAGTGCAAAAAAATACCATACATGGGGATCACGAAAAAAACTTTTGGGGGCTCACTTAATGTTGGGGGAGTATGTGGAAATGATTAAGCTTTTACACAGGGAATTGCAGGCAAAGGAAGGCTCCAAAGTGGAGGAATAAAAGCTGTCCTGCACACCCATGGTGCCGTTTAATATTGAGAATTGGACTACAGCTTTTCTCATATACATGAGTGTGTATTGTGAGAAATATCCAGAGAGGTGTGTGGCATTGTTTAAGTACGTCAATGTGTTGCAGAAAGCACAGGTCACTTTTGGGGGTTGGGCCTGGGTGCGTTACGATGAAGAGTTCCGGGCCCGCCTCACGGAAGAGGAGGATGCTTTTGGGGACAGCTTGACAATGGGTTGTTTCTTCAGACTATGATGCCTGAGTGGCCAGCCCCATCGACTTATACGGTGAGTGGCTGGCTGGTTATCTGCAAGCCCTTGCGAGGGCATCCCACCCATGGAGGAGTACATGCAGCAGGTCGTAGACAGGTGGGAAATGGGGGCATGTGTTGGTCGTACAACAATGGGCAATGTTGGTGGGAGTATTGAAAATATTAGCATGAATGCTCCACGTGCAGCGGAAAGCACATGCTATCTCAGTGTGGTCCCCAGGGGGGCGTATTCAGTCAGCAAGGTGGCACGGGATGTCAATGGACATGTTCTAGCGACTGTGGTAGAGGCAGAGGAGGTCAGAACCAGAGACATTTTAAGGCATGGGCAAAGTGGGCTCTGGCCCAGGGCCCCACCCTTTCAGGGGGCCCCCTAATAGAGCCCACTCTGTTCTGCAGAGTCTTGCCCTGCTTACCTTCTATAATTGTTAAATAGATTGTTTTAAATGCTGTTTTCATGCAACATCCATGGAAAGGTTTTTTTTTTTTAGATCAAAACAGGTCTCCCATATGAGAAATGTGAAAGTGTCACAGAGATCATTTGCAGTAATGTTAGTGAGCTGCTGCTGTGTTACAATACTAAAAACACACGTCACTATCCCAGGATATTAGATGTAAATACATTTAGAACTTGGACGAGTGTGCCTGTGCACTGTCAGTGACAGGGGCGGCCGGCAAGGCTCGCGGGTGGCAGGGTGGGTACGGGGGGCTCGCGCATGGAAACATTGCATTAAATTTTTTTTTTATATAAACTTACCTTACCGTCGGCCGGGTCCCGCGTTTCTGCTCCTGCTCTCCTCGAGCACATCGAGGAACAGGAAGAAGGCTCTCCTGACCAATCACAACGCTGCAGCAGCGTTGTGATTGGTTTTGAGCGTCCTGGTTTGGCGCTCAACCAGGGAATGGGGTCCTGGGATTGTTCTCCATGCAGGCTGCAATTGCATGGAGAAGGGGAAAGTGCACATGACTGGTGTGGGCGGCCCGAGAGGGCCGACCAAACAGTCATTGTGCACTTGAGTGGGCAAACCACTCCGCCCCTGCCCTGCTCAAAGAGCAGAGCAGCCCCGCCCACCCACCTGCACGCAAAGCAGCAGGAAGCAGCCTAAAATTATAATAACGCAAAGTTATTATCATTTTAGGTTTCTGCTTCCCACTGCTTAAAAGCAGTGGGGCGACGCTCCTCCACCATAGCAGAGGAGCCGTCCCTGGTCTGTAGCCTGGCCAAAGACTCCAAGAAAGAGATGAAATTGGATCATAAATCAAAAGTTGTTCCGAACAGGGGCCCCCAAAATACGTTAGGCCCAGGGCCCCCAAAATCCTTAAGATGTCCCTGGTCAGAACCCCATGGGAAAAAGTGCTTACACCATTTAAGGTAGAGTGTTGGAACATTAGGTCAGTATTTTGAGAATGGCTAACAAATAAACATAAAAAAGAGTTATTGCTGACAGGTTTTAGGTTTGGGTTTTGTTTGTGTTCTGATGATTACAGGGTGCGGCAATGGATGGACAATTTTCAGTCGGTGAAAGGGCAGGAGGAATTTGGCTTGGGGTAAACTGTTGAAGGAAGTGATGGAAAGGAGGGTGAAAGGGCCGTTTTACAACTGGCCCCTGGGAACTTGAGGGTTTCTCTGATGGGTGTTTACTTCAAGAAGGTGCCTGGGAGTTTTTTCATCTGATTCATCATCTGTCATGGCCAGAGGGCCAGTGGGTCAACAATTTCAATCCTGCGGTGGGTAGCAGGGAGAGCTATGCATCTGTGGACAAGGCTGTTCAGACGGTTAATTAAATTGGCAAGGGCGCATTGATGGCAAAATGCAGTGTGAAGTCGACAATGGTATTTTAATGGTAGGTGGAGAGTAGATGGAATGGTCAGTTGAGCTGTTGGCAGATGCAGAGGGAGCGCATGATGCAGCTTATCTTTGGGTTGTTGTTGGAGTCTACCAGCAAGGCGTATAGACTGGCGGGGTATGAGTTTGGGCGGTCAGGGACAGTGCGACAAAGCGGCTTGGACGAAGGTAAAGATCAGTGGAACGCTGTGGTAAATTTCATTATATCTTTTATTGACGAAGGTTTTTCAGCCGTCACGATAGCTGGGAAGTTGGCAGGAGTGGTGCTCTATGGAAAGTTGCTGAGGGGATATGAGCCTTTGGCGTGGAAAATGAAAAATCGCATTTCTAGAAGGTTAGTCCAGAGAAAGGGGCACTGAGGTGAGAGTCCTCTTACACTGCACATATTGAAGCAGGTGATGGGTATGTTGCCATACATTTTTAGGGATGACTGGGAGGTAACTGGGTTTTCAGTGATCATGGTAGCTGTTTCTTGGTGCATTTCGGGATACAGAGGTGGCGGCTCTAAGGTACAGATGAAGTTTTCGTTGTCAGGATGCTTTCTAGTGCAGGGCAAGTTGAGATTCCGAAATAGAGAACAGATCAGACGGGCAGGGGCTGCTGTGTGGCCATGAGAGCGTATCAGAATACACAGGTTGTCCTCGGGAATTGTGGATGGCCTTGTGCAGGCGGGTTGGGTGGGATGCAGTGCATTGTTTCCGCATGCGGATGGGATGCACTTTTTTGGCGTCACGAGTTTTAGGGCTCTGATAGAGAGCACTGGTTAGCTTGGGGGACATAGCACAGGATTTCGGGACTCACTCCTTAAGGATGGGGATGGCAACGGAGGCAGAGTGCAGGGGTTGGACAGTGGCAGAGATCAGGCATGTGGGCCATTGGCGATCCAGTTTGTTATCAGTGGTATTTGCCATCGGTTTTAGTTTTTCTTGAATTGCATTAACATGATTCCTTTTCTCCTAGGTTGCATTGCGGGTGCAGGGAGAGGGCATATTGAGGTTTGGATCTGGGAGCACTTGTTTGTGAAGTGGGCGGCGAGGCAAGCTGAAACAAAGAGAGGAGGACTCAGTGGGGGCTGCCTGATTAGGTGGTGCAGCTCAAGTGGTTTGGCAAACGGGGCATGCGATGGCATGATCTGTTACCCAAACTGAATTCTTTTGGAGGGTCAGGCCCTGTCTGGAGGTCCAGTACCTGGGAGAAAATGATTTAGTGCAGTTAAAAGGGCTGGCACTGGAGAAGAGCATAAAGAGCATAAAGAAAGATTTGATGAAAAAAAAAGTGTTTTGATCTGGTAACAACAATAGTGTTACCAGATTCCTGATGGAGTCAATACTGAGAAGAGTTTGGCGGGGGCACTGAAACCAGGGGCTATTGACAGACAGAACACGTAGAAAAGGGAACAGAGAGCTGCAGATGTTTTGAAATATGGAGGGTTTGATATTTATGGAACATTCTGATATCTAATATGAGTTGCTGGAGTTTTTCGTGATGACGGGGTACATCAACCCATCTATGGGGGAGACCATATCTGATACAGGTACAGAACTTTTTGGTGGAGATGTTGCACTTACCAGTGACAATGTATACAATTTATTTTGTGGGGGGTGGGTGGACAGAAAAACACTGGGGGTTCTGGTGGCATTTGGTACACAAAAGTTATTGCTTACCCTGGGCGGTGAACTCCGCTCGCGGAGTTTGCGGAGTTTCTCGCACTCTGCGTTACGCGGACCTCGTGGAGGTCCGAAAAACTTTGCTTCGTGGAGCGGAGTTTTTTTCCTCGCTCGCGTTCACCAACGTCAAGTTGGCGAGTGCGATTGAGGAAAATCCACCTCCCAGCGAGATTTTTCCTTGTTCGCGATCGCCAACATCAAGTTGGCGAGTGCGAGCGTGGAAAATAAACCTCCCGGCGAGATTTCTCAACGCGGGGGGTTGGGTTTCTCATTGCGAGTGGTCGCGTATGCTCGCATTGAGAAACTGCCCGTTCGTGTTGAGAAAGCTACTGCTCGAGTAAAAATCTACTCTAGCGGCAGAAAAGGTAAGCTTGCGCTGTGCATAGTGCTGTTCGCAATGATTGCACAGTGCGGACAAGCATCCGGCACTGTGCAATCACCACGAACAGCATTTTTCTACTGTATTCCGTCGCTCGCGGAGCTCCGCGTAGTGCGACAGAGTTTTTTGCACTTCGCGTAGCTTCGCGTAGTGCAAATCCGCGAACTCCGCTCAGGGTTAGTTATTTCACAAAATGTTTGTCATGTTGAAACCCAGTAAATGTATCGGGGGAAGGTAGGGAGGTGGAGTTTATGAATGGAATGAGATGGAAACAGTGCTGTATGCACATGGTTTGGATGCGAGGAGTTTGAGTGAGGAGAGTTGTGGATGGATTTTGTTTGGTTGGGAAGGGCTGTTTAGGGGAGGGGAAGGAGGATTTGGATAGATTAAAATGTATAGTGAGGCTAGATTGAGTTTAGTATGTAAGGCATAGAACCAAGGTTGGTATAAAGCATGTGCACCTGTTTAATTAAAGCAGCCTTTTCTAATCTAGCACATAGGGGTCGATTCCGATTCGGGCCGGAAAAAGCACCGACCGACTCGGATCCGGAAAAAATACCGACCGACACGTACCAGTGGCGCCCGACACGCCAAGTACGATGCAAGACGCGATAAATCCGACCGACACGTCAGGAAACCAAGCCGACCGACCGAGCCGCTCGGAAAATAGCAATCCGGCCGGAAAAACACGCGAATCCAACCGACCGACACGCACCCGGAACAAATCCGACCGAATCGTACCCGCCAACTCCAACCCGCAAAGTACGATGCAAGGCGCGAAAAACACGACCGAGTCGGACGGAGGACAAGCCGTACGACCGACACGCATACAAAACCGAGCCGAAGCAACACAATACACCGCGACCGACGCGTACGCAGCATACAAAACTGCACAAACACAGCGTGAACGAAACGGAAAACACCGTACGAGACCAATGCAGGGTCCGACTCGGTCACAAGAACGTTTCCAACATACACAAACAGCACAAAGGAAAAATCAACCAAAAAAAGGCCAAACAAGCAATTACCAAGCCAATAAATACTGGGGGGGTGGGGACAGAGAACAAAGACACACCCACAACTCCACCTATATAAAGGACACAAATCACTACCATGAGCCTTTGCAAATGCCATTTCACTGCCAGCACCCAAGAGAAAGCAACCACACACCCACAGCTCACCCCTCACACAAGCCACACACCATCAGCACACCAACAAATACCTACCTCACATACACCCAGCAAAACACACACTCACACACCCTCACCTGCACACCAACACACACATCACTCACCATCACCACCCATCACCATGCCCCCAAGAAGAATCCCAAGTTCCTAGATTGTGAATTGGAAGTCCTGGTAGACGAGATCCTCAGGGTGGAGCCACAGCTGTTTGGCACTCTGGTCCAACAGACCCCCATGTCGCAGAAAACCAAGATGTGGGAGAGGATCATCAACAGGGTGAACGCCCAATCATCATGTCGGCGCACAAAGACGGACATCCAGAACAGGTGGTATGACGTGCGCAGGAGGGTACGGGACCTGCTGAAGATAGACTACATCAACAGCCAACATACCGGCAGTGGCCCTCCTGCCAAGCCAATATACCTCAGGCCCTGGGAGGAGAAGGTGCGGGCCATCCTTCCGCCAGTGAGCGTATATGGACTAGAGAACATCCCAGAGCCTGGTGAGTACACAACAAATGTACACAATAAACTGCCACAAAACACACACATCACTGTCAAGGGAGAGTCAAACCATGCACACATAGCAATTACACAGCAACTAGAACAGAATCATCCCAAAATGTGTATGTCAGTCAGATAAACACAACACATGCCATCAAAAAAGTCACATCCAACTGTGCCAACACATGTACAAACACAACCACAACTACAGCTAGGCAGTGGCACAAATAGAACTAACACACACATCCACACATGTAGCCACCACAACAACACCAACACACAGTGAAGACCACTCAAAGGAAGGAATTCTGTGTATGCTGGCCAAGTCAGTGTAGCCAATAGCATCATGGGAGTCGCAGTCACACATATTGCCCCCCCACAACTGTCCCATCAACACCACCCTGAACCATGCTCACATCACAGGGAGTGGAGAAGGACTCACAAGATGGCTGACACTGGCTACTGCTGTGGGGAGCACAAGGCCCTGCTGCCAACTGTGCACCAACAAACAGCAGGACACCACTGACTGACATCCTGAGAGACAACTTACACTCCCTGCAATGCAAGCACGTTCCATGGTGGGCTATCTGGCTGGCTGGGTGGGAAGGGGGACTTGCAGCACTGACTATAGTCACCAGCACCTCCCCTCACACCCCCCCCCAACACAAACTCCACAGTACCCACCTGGTAGAATGCAATGCCCTCCATCCTAACACAAGATCCCACAAAGCACCACCACCCTGGGTTATGTTGTGTGAAGCACAGGGACACTCTTGGGACTCTTAGCCAAACAACTGCCAGGACAACACTCCCAGCCATCCTGTCAGCACAGCCAGCCCACCCCACAGGGAAGCAGAGTCAAAAGGAAGGAAGCATGGGCATGCTGGGAAGGGGGGTGGAGGCAATAGCATGATGGGAGTCGTAGTCACAGACATAGCTCACCCCCACAACTGTCCCATCAACACCACCCTGAACCATGCTCACATCACAGGGAGTGGAGAAGGACTCACAAGATGGCTGACACTGGCTACTGCTGTGGGGAGCACAAGGCCCTGCTGGCAACTGTGCACCAACAAACAGCAGGACACCACTGACTGACATCCTGAGAGACAACTTCCACTCCCTGCAATGCAAGCACGTTCCATGGTGGGATATCTGGCTGGCTGGCTGGGTGGGAAGGGGGACTTGCAGCACTGACTATAGTCACCAGCACCTCCCCTCACCCCCCCCAACACAAACTCCACAGTACCCACCTGGTAGAATGCAATGCCCTCCATCCTAACACAAGATCCCACAAAGCACCACCACCCTGGGTTATGTTGTGTGAAGCACAGGGACACTCTTGGGACTCTTAGCCAAACAACTGCCAGGACAACACTCCCAGCCATCCTGTCAGCACAGCCAGCCCACCCCACAGGGAAGCAGAGTCAAAAGGAAGGAAGCATGGGCATGCTGGGAAGGGGGTGGAGGCAATAGCATGATGGGAGTCGTAGTCACAGACATTGCTCAGCCTCACAACTGGCCCATCAACACCACCCTGAACCATGCTCACATCACAGGGAGTGGAGAAGGACTCACAAGATGGCTGACACTGGCTACTGCTGTGGGGAGCACAAGGCCCTGCTGGCAACTGTGCACCAACAAACAGCAGGACACCACTGACTGACATCCTGAGAGACAACTTACACTCCCTGCAATGCAAGCACGTTCCATGGTGGGATATCTGGCTGGCTGGCTGGGTGGGAAGGGGGACTTGCAGCACTGACTATAGTCACCAGCACCTCCCCTCACCCCCCCCAACACAAACTCCACAGTACCCACCTGGTAGAATGCAATGCCCTCCATCCTAACACAAGATCCCACAAAGCACCACCACCCTGGGTTATGTTGTGTGAAGCACAGGGACACTCTTGGGACTCTTAGCCAAACAACTGCCAGGACAACACTCCCAGCCATCCTGTCAGCACAGCCAGCCCACCCCACAGGGAAGCAGAGTCAAAAGGAAGGAAGCATGGGCATGCTGGGAAGGGGGGTGGAGGCAATAGCATGATGGGAGTCGTAGTCACAGACATTGCTCAGCCTCACAACTGGCCCATCAACACCACCCTGAACCATGCTCACATCACAGGGAGTGGAGAAGGACTCACAAGATGGCTGACACTGGCTACTGCTGTGGGGAGCACAAGGCCCTGCTGCCAACTGTGCACCAACAAACAGCAGGACACCACTGACTGACATCCTGAGAGACAACTTACACTCCCTGCAATGCAAGCACGTTCCATGGTGGGATATCTGGCTGGCTGGCTGGGTGGGAAGGGGGACTTGCAGCACTGACTATAGTCACCAGCACCTCCCCTCACACCCCCCCCAACACAAACTCCACAGTACCCACCTGGTAGAATGCAATGCCCTCCATCCTAACACAAGATCCCACAAAGCACCACCACCCTGGGTTATGTTGTGTGAAGCACAGGGACACTCTTGGGACTCTTAGCCAAACAACTGCCAGGACAACACTCCCAGCCATCCTGTCAGCACAGCCAGCCCACCCCACAGGGAAGCAGAGTCAAAAGGAAGGAAGCATGGGCATGCTGGGAAGGGGGTGGAGGCAATAGCATGATGGGAGTCGTAGTCACAGACATTGCTCAGCCCCACAACTGGCCCATCAACACCACCCTGAACCATGCTCACATCACAGGGAGTGGAGAAGGACTCACAAGATGGCTGACACTGGCTACTGCTGTGGGGAGCACAAGGCCCTGCTGGCAACTGTGCACCAACAAACAGCAGGACACCACTGACTGACATCCTGAGAGACAACTTACACTCCCTGCAATGCAAGCACGTTCCATGGTGGGATATCTGGCTGGCTGGCTGGGTGGGAAGGGGGACTTGCAGCACTGACTATAGTCACCAGCACCTCCCCTCACCCCCCCCAACACAAACTCCACAGTACCCACCTGGTAGAATGCAATGCCCTCCATCCTAACACAAGATCCCACAAAGCACCACCACCCTGGGTTATGTTGTGTGAAGCACAGGGACACTCTTGGGACTCTTAGCCAAACAACTGCCAGGACAACACTCCCAGCCATCCTGTCAGCACAGCCAGCCCACCCCACAGGGAAGCAGAGTCAAAAGGAAGGAAGCATGGGCATGCTGGGAAGGGGGTGGAGGCAATAGCATGATGGGAGTCGTAGTCACAGACATTGCTCAGCCTCACAACTGGCCCATCAACACCACCCTGAACCATGCTCACATCACAGGGAGTGGAGAAGGACTCACAAGATGGCTGACACTGGCTACTGCTGTGGGGAGCACAAGGCCCTGCTGCCAACTGTGCACCAACAAACAGCAGGACACCACTGACTGACATCCTGAGAGACAACTTACACTCCCTGCAATGCAAGCACGTTCCATGGTGGGATATCTGGCTGGCTGGGTGGGAAGGGGGACTTGCAGCACTGACTATAGTCACCAGCACCTCCCCTCACCCCCCCCAACACAAACTCCACAGTACCCACCTGGTAGAATGCAATGCCCTCCATCCTAACACAAGATCCCACAAAGCACCACCACCCTGGCTTATGTTGTGTGAAGCACAGGGACACTCTTGGGACTCTTAGCCAAACAACTGCCAGGACAACACTCCCAGCCATCCTGTCAGCACAGCCAGCCCACCCCACAGGGAAGCAGAGTCAAAAGGAAGGAAGCATGGGCATGCTGGGAAGGGGGGTGGAGGCAATAGCATGATGGGAGTCGTAGTCACAGACATTGCTCAGCCTCACAACTGGCCCATCAACACCACCCTGAACCATGCTCACATCACAGGGAGTGGAGAAGGACTCACAAGATGGCTGACACTGGCTACTGCTGTGGGGAGCACAAGGCCCTGCTGCCAACTGTGCACCAACAAACAGCAGGACACCACTGACTGACATCCTGAGAGACAACTTACACTCCCTGCAATGCAAGCACGTTCCATGGTGGGATATCTGGCTGGCTGGGTGGGAAGGGGGACTTGCAGCACTGACTATAGTCACCAGCACCTCCCCTCACACCCCCCCAACACAAACTCCACAGTACCCACCTGGTAGAATGCAATGCCCTCCATCCTAACACAAGATCCCACAAAGCACCACCACCCTGGCTTATGTTGTGTGAAGCACAGGGACACTCTTGGGACTCTTAGCCAAACAACTGCCAGGACAACACTCCCAGCCATCCTGTCAGCACAGCCAGCCCACCCCACAGGGAAGCAGAGTCAAAAGGAAGGAAGCATGGGCATGCTGGGAAGGGGGTGGAGGCAATAGCATGATGGGAGTCGTAGTCACAGACATTGCTCAGCCTCACAACTGGCCCATCAACACCACCCTGAACCATGCTCACATCACAGGGAGTGGAGAAGGACTCACAAGATGGCTGACACTGGCTACTGCTGTGGGGAGCACAAGGCCCTGCTGCCAACTGTGCACCAACAAACAGCAGGACACCACTGACTGACATCCTGAGAGACAACTTACACTCCCTGCAATGCAAGCACGTTCCATGGTGGGATAACTGACTGGGTGGGTGGGTGGGTGGGAAGGAGGTCTGGCTGTCAACCAAACACAATCAATGCAGACCATGTTCACACCCCAGAGAATACATAGAAATGCCCAAATAATGCAGGACAATGTGCCACACCAATATCAACCCCTGACTGTGACGACTTAGGACAATACAATGTACAGGCCCGCACCCCGAGGCACAGTCACAACTGTCAGGTGTGTCAACCACTGATGCCTGCAGAAACATGACATACATTGTTTGTGTCTCCCAAAAACAGGTGATGATAGGGACACAGCAGCAGACGCTGAGGAGTCCCAGTCCCAGGCTCAAGAGGATGCCGAGCTCACTGGCGTCGTACAGCCTCTGTCCTCCTCGGACGATGAACAACCTGGCACATCCGGTGCAAGTCAACATGCTGCACCAGCAGGACCACCAGCTGCAGCACCAGCAGGTCCACCAGCTGCACCCCCTGCACCCACCCCTCCAACGACTGTCACCACGAATACCATCCCTGCCGACATGGACAGAATAAGGAACAACACCAGCGCAGTGACCCTGGACCAACCTGGGGCCATGGACACCACCACCACCACCAACCCCCAAGGTGGACCAGGGTTATCTGTGCGTGCAACTGCACACACTGCACATGTCAGCAGGGGTGGTGGGAGGGGTGGGAGACAGAGGTCGCTGCTTGCAGACGTTGCTGGTGTGCATGAAGACCCACAACTGGTACGCATAGCTGATGCGTACCAGTCCAGCACCGGAGAGCTCAGCCAGGTAGTGGGGCTCCTCAGAGACATCAAACAGCAGCAGGCTGCCCATCATGCCCGCTTGGACTCCCACATGTCCCAAGTGGAGTCACACATGTCACGTGTGGACTCCCACATGTCACGTGTGGACTCCCACATGACCCGCGTGGAGTCCAAGTGGGATGTACTACATGAGATGACGGCGGTGCACAGGGACATTTTACAATGCCTCCGCCAGATGAACAGCAACCAGTCCACACCTCCCTGTGTGCCAACAACATCTGGTACCGAACAAACTGCAACTGCCACAGGGAGGGAGGAGGACTCTGGCGGAGAGTCCCCTGCACCGCAGCAGCCTGCACTTGAGGGCCCCCCCCCAAGAAGAGGGGTCGTCCGAGGAGGGGAAAGTGAGAGGCTGATGGCCAAGCGCAACTCCCAGGAAGCCTGAACCTGTTCTGGATTTTCGCCTTTGTGCACAGACTGTTCACCCTGTTGATGGCAACACTACTCCCACACATTGCATGGGGAGTATAAGTTGGAACAATGTGTCAGACAACAGTGGCCCCGATACTGGGGATCCTGTCTACCTGGACTTTCTATTCATCTAGGAACTTGGGATTGCAAGATTCATGTACAGCACAATCCATCCTATGCACTATTATCACAATAAACACACTAATACACCATACTTGCCTCTGTCGTGATTCCAACGTGGGTGCTGTTATGGGGATGATGAACTGCAAAATTACACAGTGTATGCGAACTGCAACAGCAAGGACAACACAGGCATGTGAGTACAGGCAACGTGACACATATGAGGGAGACACACCACCAGGGCTACACAACACATACACACCTAGGCCATCTGACTCATTGCCTACACTGATGTTGCCAGGGAAGACGGTGCAATGCACAGACACCACACCCATTCCCAGTTGTAGTCAAGTAGCCCACAGGTGCAGTAAGCAAATGGCAGTCAAATGTGTGACCACAGACAACGCACATCACTAAGTGAAGCACAGGTTTATTACACAGTAGCAACATGCCGTAACCACTACAGATGCAAGGTAACCCCACCTGGTAGCGGGCACACAGTCAACAACTGTAGACAGAAGGAAGTCCATGGGTGTGGCGCACATCACCTGTAGGGACACAACAGCTACCAGCCTGGATGTGCAATCACGTCGTCGGTGGACACAGTTGACCAAACGAATCTGAAAGTACCCTGTGAAGGACAGAAATGACACACAGTCAAAAGCAATGCAGTACAGGACAGAACAGCAAAACTCATGCACAATACATGTTACAAGATACCCACCCAGAACCAAGTTAGCATGTCAACACTGTTGTGGAGTACAGCCCACCTGTCACCACACATCGCAACACACATCCTGTCAAGTAGCCCATGGACACACTCCAACAGCACCAGAGCACCACCCACACATCATGCCAACTCACATCATTGACATGACACCTCAGGATACTCACATTCAGCTAAAGAAGTTGGTGATGAGCTGTGTGCGGACATCACCATCACCATCATCATCATCATCGTCACTGGCATCGTGGTCCAGGCCAGGATCCTCCACAGGTGGCGGATGTTGGTCATCGTCATCCTGGATGAGAGGCAACTCCTTCCGCACTGCCAGGTTGTGGAGCATGCAGCAGACGATGATAATCTTGCACACTTTCGCAGGGGCATATGGGAGGGACCCTCCGGTCTTGTCCAGGCAGCGGAAGCGGCTCTTCAGGAGACCAAAGGTCCGCTCAATCACTCTCCTGGTCCGACCATGTGCCTCATTGTAGCGCATCTGGGCAGGTGTCACAGGGTTCCTGAGGGGTGTCAGCAACCACGGCATGTTGGGGTATCCCGAGTCACCTACGGACAGACAAGTGCACATCAGCTGACTTGGAAAAGTGGGCGGAATACTACAGATCAGATCACACACAATGGCACAAAGTCAGTACACACCGACAAGCCAGGCACGCTGGTTCTGCATCTGTGCCATCAACCTGGGGATGCGACTACTCCTCATCACAAAGGCATCGTGTGCTGAACCAGGGAAACGGGCACACACGTGTGTGATGGTCATGTCTGCAAGACACACCACCAGTGCATTGACCGAGTGGTAGTGCTTGGCGGTTCCTGTAGGCCTGCTCCTGGGCCTGTGGTGGTACCAAAGCCACATGTGTCCCATCAATGGAGCCAATGACATGCGGCATCCTCCCCAGGGCATAAAAGTCACTCTTCACGTCAGTGAGTCGTCGCAGTCTAGGGAAATAGATGTACCGGTTCAGGAAGAGCAACATTGCCGCCAAAACATCGCGGAGCACACGGCTGAACATGGTCTGTGACATCCCACCAGCAGACGCCACAGTATGTTGGAAGGTACCGGTGGCAAAGAAGTGTAGGGCTGCCATCACCTTCACCTTGGGGGTCAGCGCTGTAGGATACGGCCGGCCAGGCTGCAAATGTGGGGACAACTGCACTGCAAAATCCTCAATCAGCTGCCTGGTGAAGCGGTACCGTCGGATGCTGTCCCGTTCCACCATCGTTGCCAGGTCTGGGAATGGCCGATGGACAGCAGGAGCCCTGCAGTGCAGAGGAGAAGTAAGCAAGATCGTCAGTCACCCCACATATGCGGCATTGAACACACTCAAGATCCCAACATACATCATCATGAGGCACAACTACATGAAGTGTGCAGTACCGGAACGACATTTATGGTACATACATGGCCAACATCTGTCAACACGGTCCTACAGGTGGCATCAATTTGTCCCTGTTTGGCCCATTGGATATCATGATGCTGTGTCACAGTCACCCCCCCAGTGACATGTGAGGACAGATGTGCCCCAGGCACCACAGCTCAACGACAGGCACATTCCCAGGGACCCTGTAATGCCACATGGACACTGGCATCACCTGGAGTATCATGTGTACACCACAACAAAACAAACATGACCCCCACAGGTAGTGGCCACACTTGCCATGGCAGGAGAGCCATGGACGTCTGTGACACACACGCACAACATCAGAGTCCATGCACACACAACGTGGATGTGGAGACTGTCTCCCATTGTGCACATGAAATCAGAGACATTGTAAACACTACATGCACAAAGACTGTGGAGGGCCATCACTATTGTGCCACTGGGACACCCTGGCTCAAACATACCGTCCCACATGGGACTCACGGGGTATGTGACATGACATACACAAACACCACTGTGAAATGTGACCATGGCACATGCACAGATATGAACAGTTGCACATCACAGTGGTCACGTACACGTAACACCCATGATCCTGTCCCCATGAACACGTGCACAGCCTGGGGGTGGCTGCCCACAGGTGACACCCACAGGACAACATGTACACCAACATACACACAATAGGAAATGCAGCCTTACATGCCTTATGATAAGGTTTGGACAGGCTGTCGTGATGTAGGTGTGCCCCTCACTCCCTGGGAGCTATCTGTGGCTGGCATATGTCCATCTGAGACAGGCATGCTGACATATGCCAGTCACATGTACAGTGATGCGTTGTACTGCAATGGACCGATCGGTGCCTCCGGCCGGCCCATTGCATTCAATGTGTGCGGGTACGCGTTGTACCCCTGTGCGCGTTGAACAGCAATGGACCGATCGGTGCCTCCGGCCGGCCCATTGCTTTCAATGTGTGCGGGTACGCGTTGTACCCCTGTGCGCGTTGAACAGCAATGGACCGATCGGTGCCTCCGGCCGGCCCATTGCTTTCAATGTGTGCGGGTACGCGTTGTACCCCTGTGCGCGTTGAACAGCAATGGACCGATCGGTGCCTCCGGCCGGCCCATTGCATTCAATGTGTGCGGGTACGCGTTGTACCCCTGTGCGCGTTGAACAGCAATGGACCGATCGGTGCCTCCGGCCGGCCCATTGCATTCAATGTGTGCGGGTACGCGTTGTACCCCTGTGCGCGTTGAACAGCAATGGACCGATCGGTGCCTCCGGCCGGCCCATTGCATTCAATGTGTGCGGGTACGCGTTGTACCCCTGTGCGCGTTGAACAGCAATGGACCGATCGGTGCCTCCGGCCGGCCCATTGCATTCAATGTGTGCGGGTACGCGTTGTACCCCTGTGCGCGTTGAACAGCAATGGACCGATCGGTGCCTCCGGCCGGCCCATTGCATTCAATGTGTGCGGGTACGCGTTGTACCCCTGTGCGCGTTGAACAGCAATGGACCGATCGGTGCCTCCGGCCGGCCCATTGCATTCAATGTGTGCGGGTACGCGTTGTACCCCTGTGCGCGTTGAACAGCAATGGACCGATCGGTGCCTCCGGCCGGCCCATTGCTTTCAATGTGCGGGTACGCGTTGTACCCCTGTGCGCGTTGAACAGCAATGGACCGATCGGTGCCTCCGGCCGGCCCATTGCATTCAATGTGTGCGGTACGCGTTGTACCCCTGTGCGCGTTGAACAGCAATGGACCGATCGGTGCCTCCGGCCGGCCCATTGCATTCAATGTGTGCGGGTACGCGTTGTACCCCTGTGCGCGTTGAACAGCAATGGACCGATCGGTGCCTCCGGCCGGCCCATTGCATTCAATGTGCGGGTACGCGTTGTACCCCTGTGCGCGTTGAACAGCAATGGACCGATCGGTGCCTCCGGCCGGCCCATTGCATTCAATGTGTGCGGGTACGCGTTGTACCCCTGTGCGCGTTGAACAGCAATGGACCGATCGGTGCCTCCGGCCGGCCCATTGCTTTCAATGTGTGCGGGTACGCGTTGTACCCCTGTGCGCGTTGAACAGCAATGGACCGATCGGTGCGCACCCATTGACAATGGGCTTGCCTGGCAACGGACGCGTTTTCGAATATTCGAACGAGTCGGTTGCTGGAAAATCAGTTGGTCACCCACAACAATGTTGCAAAATCATGTATGTCATGAAGTTGAAGATTTGAAGGATGCTGTGGGCGTGTTTTGGTGCTGCTATTCCATGGATTGGCCAGATTCAGAAGATGCAAACGACTTGGACCTATCACTTTGGACACAAGGGACAGTATCTGCCTCTCCAGCACATATATATTGCTGCATGTTCCCCTGAGAGCCCACTTGCCTGCACTACATGCTCCAGGACGACATCTGCCACTGCACTGCTGCTGTCTCTGCCCCTCTGGACCCTGCAATGGCACGTACTGTGGAGAGAGCCCCAGCCTTCAGCCTTGAAGAGAACCAGGCCCTGCTGGACAGCCTACTTCCACAGTACAGCAAGCTGTATGGGACACCAGGGGAGCAGGTGAGTGTTCTGTGCACTGCCTTTCTGAATGTGCATTTTGTCTGACTAGCAAGGCTGAGAGTCAGCACACCACTGGCTAGCAGGCTCACTGAGTAGTTGTCACCCCCCATAGTGTGTAGTGACTTGCACTGGACAGGTATGGTGCAGTGACAGTGCTTCTGAACAGGGTTTTACTCCCCATGCTATGATACCATGTAGTGACTTCTGGAAAACTGTCCATGGGCAGCCGTGCACTGCCTGGGTACACCATGTGCCCCTGTGATTGCGACATGTATATGCAACTGTGTCATGCACGGATATGTTGCATGTGTAGTAATGTCCTTATCACTTTGTCATCCTGACAGGCTTCTGCCCATCGGAAGCATGAGATCTGGAAGGACATCGTCCGGGCTGTCCGGTCCGTGGGGGTCTACAAGCGCCGGATCCGCAACTGCCAAAAGAGGTGGCAGGACCTTCGGGGCTGGACCCGGAGGATTGCACGGGTCCAGCTGAAGCTGTCGCCTCCTCGCAGGAGGGGCAGAACACGGACCCTGACCCCCCACATGCTCAGGATCCTGGCGGTGGTCTTTCCAGACCTGGATGGGCAGCTGAAGGCCAGAGAGCAGCAAGGAGGGGGTGAGTCAAAGACTGCACTGTGTACTCTGTCTAACATGTTATGTGCCCTCCTCGGGCCAGGTTGAACTGCCACAGTACAGCAGTCATGTTGTCCAGGAGCCATGTCCCTCTATTGTGCACTGCCCACTCCTCATCTGATACCCAGGTGTGGCCCTTACATGCAGGGAATTCTGTCACTTAGGACTGTGTCCTTGCAGTTTGCTTGACTCAAGGTGGGAGACAGCATCTGTTTCCCTGACTCTGTGGTGGGCATCATGGGTGGGTCCATTGCTTACACAATGCCTGTATTCTGACATGTATTCAGCGTGTTACTTTGATCTGTGGTCCAATTGCTGAGCTGATCCACCACATGTGGCTGGGGTACCTGGCACACACCCATGCTGCGGGTGGGAACAATGTTTGGGCCCCAGGAGTATGTATATGACGTGTGTCACACATACTTAGCCAGCTGCCTACAGTCCAGGGCTCATCCCTCATTCATGTGGGGCTGGACAGTCATGCCTACTCCAGGCCATACAATACACTCTGTACTCCCACTCCCGTGTATCAGAGGACACATTGTGCACAGTGATTTGCCCCTCAGGTGTCTGCCTCTGTGTCAGTGTGCTGTGGATTAGTCGCCAGGACTGCTGTGGAGTTTCTTGGTAGGGGCTCAGCATGCCACTGGAGATGTGACCATAGGAGACGATACTTGTGTGACACATAGGTGTCTGATCAGCTGCCCATGCAGACTGGGGCATGTAAATGTGAAGTTCAGGCAGCTGTTCCCCATGCACAGCAGAGTGTGAGGGGCTCAGGTTCAGAGGGTAGTGTCACAGGTCTCCCATATGTCCAATAGGTATGACCTGGACAGATGAGGGTTAAGAGGATGTGTTGTGGGGGGATGTACATGTGCACTTGTGCAGCTCCAGGACTTGCATTCCCCATGACCTACTATTGTGACACAGTGCAGAGTGTTGTTGTCTGGCTGCAAAGTCATACATCACTGAGACAGTGATGTATGACTTTGCAGTCATGCCTCCGCCATGGCATGTGTCTACTGATTGGTGATCCTGCAGGGGAGTGACATGTGCTACATGCACACCATAGTGGCGCTGGCTATCAGGACATGGGTGCATCATGGTGTCTGTCGCTGGTATGCATCACATGCATTTCCTATTTGACTCTGGGCATCCCTTACATCCGTAAACCTGTACTGACTCAGTGGCAAGAGCTGTGATGTGTCCACACCGTGTTCTCTGCACTGTCCAACTACTGTGTACTTGGTGCATGTGTCAACACTGGGGTGTTGCAATCCAACAGACACCAGACAGATGGGTGCAAGGCCATGTGGGATGTGAGTGCCATGCTTGGCATCAGACTGACAATTGACTTCTCCTGTTCAATTAGTGCACTTTTAGCAATGTACAACTAATGATGCCAGGGCTTGCTCTGTGATGTGCTGTGCTCACAGTGGTGTGTGCGTTATGTGCAGGTGACTGATGTCTGTCTGTTTCCCCATTGTTTGCAGATACATCCACGGCCACGGAAGGGGACAGCTCCACGGACCAGGAGGTGCCGGAGAGCCAGACTGGGTCAGCAGCCGAGGAGTGGTCGGAGGGACCCAGTGGCACGGAGGGCGAGGGGAGCCACACCGAGGAGTCCTCAGCAGCATCCACCTCAGCTGAGGACCAGAGCAACTCGGAGGATGACTCCCTTGTGGAGGCGGGTGTCAGCAGCCACCACACCCCAGCTAGTGTTGCTGTCCCCGCCACCACCAGCACCACCACCGCCCTCCCATCGGCTCCCATTCCCCAGGTCCGTGGAGGCTCCCATGTCCGGGAGCGTGTCTCCTTTGGGCCAGGCACCGCACCCCTGCCCCTGTGTCCCCTGCTGCCCTGAGTGAGGAGTCTGTGTACCTCCTTCGCCAGCTCCATGTAGGGCAGACAGCCATGCTGAGTGTCCTCCATGCGCACACCGCGCTGTTGACTCAGCTGGTGTCGTTCATGGAGGGCATCTCATCGGGCATGTCTGACCTACAGAGGGGCAATAGGTCCATGGACTCCTCCCTGACGGCAGCAGTGTCCCTCCTCAAACGGTCCCTCACCCCTCCTGCCTCTGCTCCATCCACACTCCCCAGCACCTTACCCATCCCAGGCACACACACACTGGCACACACCAGCACACACACATCCAGCACACTGACACACACGCCAATGACAAAACGCACACGCAAGCACATTCAGGGGACTGAAGCCAGACTCACAGGGGATGGGGCCCTGGAACACACACACGCATCCACATGCACTGCGCAGTCCTCAGTTCCCTCTCCCTCCAAAGCACCCTCCCTTGCCTCACCTGCAACCCCAAAGTCACAGCAGCTCTTCCTCTGTGACCTCGGCCTCTTCCCCACCGATGAAGCTGCTCCAGCATCCCGGGGAAGAGGAAGCCCACCCACAAAGAGCAGAGTGCCCCTCGCCCCCGGACACCCTCCCCCAGGCGCAGACGGACTGAGGCCCCCACCCGCAAGTCCCCCCGGAGTGCTAAGAGCAAGACCCCGCCACCGCCCTGCAGCTCAGGCACAAGGTCTCCGTCCTCCATCCCTCAGGCCCCCACTGCACAGGTGCCCCCACCACACCCTGCCCCAGGTTCCCCCACCCACAGATATACCATCCCCAAGATGCTCCGGCCTTCTCCCCCTGCCACTTGCTCTCCCAGCACCACACCCCCGCTGCGCTTGTCTGTGCCACTGATGTGGTGAGGGTGTCCCCCCTCTGTCCAACCCACCTTGCCTGTTCCCCATTCTCCTCCCCTGGAGGTAGGCACTGCAGTGGAGTCCACTACCGCCCTGTCTGACTTGGGCACTGCAGTGGCGGACCTGTCCACCCCATCTGCAGGGTCCACTGCAGTTGTGCCGGCACCCACGACATCTGTGTCATGCCCCCCAGTTGTGCCGGCACACACCATCTCAGACACCTCCACTGCAGTTGTCAGTGGCTCTCCAGCACCCACCACCCCTTCCCTGACTCCCCCTGGTGAGCCCTGATCCTGTCCCTGCGGTGCCTGGCCTGCCCCCCGGTTGCCCCTCCTAGTGGATTGTCCCTGGTATTGTGCAGGCATGCGTAGGGTGACATCTGCCAGTGTCACCCTGTTTGAACTTTGACAATGGACTGGCCATTGGCCTTTGCTCTTTTTCAGGACTTCGTTTGGCCTCAACACATATGCTGAATAAAGCAACTTTCTTTTCTCTAGTGCTCATGCTTCAGATGTACATGTTGTTGGTGCAGCTAACCATGCCCTTGCTGCAGTGATGGTGATATCTGGTCTCATGATTATGAAGTGTTACTGTGCAGGAACCCATGTGGTCCAGGGGGAATGTGTCCTATCATGTGGTGTATCCATGTCATCAATAGCAGCATCTGAGGGTGTCATGTGTTCAGTATTTGGCAATGGGTTTCCTACTTACATTGGCAATTTCATATCTGTGGCTTCCACCCCTGCACATCTGTTGTGCCTGCCATCGTTGCATTTGTCTACTTCCCTGACCGTGTTGCCATCTCCAGTGGACATGCAGGTTTGGGCATCAATGGGGAGGGACTCATCCGTGTAGTCAGTGCAACATTGCTATACAAGTGTGTTGGATCTGTGCTGATGATTCCGTTGGCACATCCATGACCAGGCTGATGTGATGGGAGCCCTCATTTGGTGCTAATTGTTGATTGTGTGACCAAGTGCTCAGCTGACATGATGGGGCCCTACTGAGGCAACATATGGCACAGCTTTCCTCACACAGGAGTGGAGTCCCCTCATGGCAGTGTGTACACGTGTGACATTGCCTGCGCCCAAGGTGTGTGTTGTATGTGCATGTCTGTGTGTTCACTTCCATTCATCTGCGCATGCTGTGATCCCTAGTGTTGTACCTGTTTGTGATGCTTGCTGACTTGAGCTATGTTCCCCAAAGTCTTCTCCCTGTGTTCTCTGTGATGTGGGTGCATGGCACATTACTGGTCATCAGGGTGTCACCCATAGGTGTGTTTGCTGTCAGGGCAGAGTTTGTGTGCTGACGCAGATGGGTCACAGTCAGGTTTCCCTTTGGCACTTGTTGTTTGCCCCTGTCATGTGATTTCCAGTTTGTGTTATCTTTCAGTGATTGTGACACGTTGTGTGTGTGACTGCTGGCACTCCTTAGGGTCCGGGCTGCAATGTTGGTTGTTGTCTATGTGTGTTCTTTGTGGGTGACCTTGGCTTCTTCATTGGTGTGTGACTGTGGCTGGGATCCCATTGGTCGGTGTGGTATTGCCGTCATGTCCATGTACAGCGTAGTGTGCAGTGTGTCAGACATTCAGGAGTCTTGTTGAGTGTCCATGTGTGATGTGTTTCTACACCTTGGTTCCCACCCACCACCCTGGAATAGTCATGGGTGCATGTGCAATGTCACCAGTGCATGTGTACTTCACTGCTGCACATTGTTGGAGGTCGAGGGGTGTGGTCTTGAGTGTGTGCAGATGAGAGTTGTTGCCCGGCTAGTCCCCTGCCTCCATGTTGGCCTTGGCTTACTGGCCATGCTGATTGATTTGTGCTTGTGTAGGTGTGATGGTAGTTAGTTGCTCAGGACACCTGACTGTGGTTCACAGTGTGAACGACATTTAGCTTTGTCATCACAGTGGTATTTTTCTTCAGCCCAGGGTCACCACATTGTGGGGGCCCTGGGGGTGGTGCTGTGGTGTGTCTGTGACTTGCTGTGTCAGTTGTTGTTCCTACGTGCCTGTGTGACATGTGTGTTTTGTGCTCCCTCTCACCTGTCAATGCCTGCTTGCCCACATAGGGGATTTGGATCCATGAGTTACCTTAGTGTGGCAGTGTATGCACATCTGTATGATTGGTATTCAGCTCTCCTCATGTGTTGTGTTGTTGCCTGGGGACAATGGCACCCCCACCCCTCACCTGCTGTGTATGATGACAGTGTTGGTCTGCCTGTTTGTGTTTGTGCATCTGCACCACTGCATTGGCATATCTTGGGTGTGCCATTGGCTGTATGTTGTTTGGTGTGTTTCCCCTGCTGTCCCTGGGACTCCTAGGTCATCGGTCAGCACAGTGATCATGGTTTGTGTGTCCCATTGCTGCCATGGTATGGTATCTGTTCACCTCACATCTGCTGTCTCCACAGGGTATCTGCATTTGTGTGCCCATTGGTGCAAATATGTGGTTCTGCATTCTGATGGTCACTTCTGTCATTGTGTCATTGATGACTGTTGACGGTCTCAGCCCCCATGGGTGTTGTTTGTCTGCACATGGCCAAAGGAATGTTTCATTTGCACTGCAGTATTTGGCTCCCCCAATTTATGTTGCAATGGGACACATACACTACTTTGCCACAGATGAGTTTTTGGTTCTGTGACCAGGAATGATCCATGCAGTTTGGCAGGTGCAGCTCTTTCTTTGTCAACAATTACCTTTTGGTCACTGTGATGATGAGGGTGTAGACCCCATTGCCAAAATGGTCAAAATGTGCTTCAGCTATGGACCCCACACTTGCCTTTTGGTCACTGTGATGATGGGGGTTTAGACCCCATTGCCACAATGGTCAAAATGTGCTTCAGCTATGGACCCCACACTTGCCTTTTGGTCACTGTGATGATGGGGGTTTAGACCCCATTGCCACAATGGTCAAACTGTGCTTCAGCTATGGACCCCACACTTACCTTTTGGTCACTGTGATGATGGGGGTTTAGACCCCATTGCCACAATGGTCAAAATGTGCTTCAGCTATGGACCCCACACTTGCCTTTTGGTCACTGTGATGATGGGGGTTTAGACCCCATTGCCACAATGGTCAAAATGTGCTTCAGCTATGGACCCCACACTTGCCTTTTGGTCACTGTGATGATGGGGGTTTAGGCCCCATTGCCACAATGGTCATGGGCTGCTTGCATTGTGGGTGCCACACACATATATGTGTGGCACATGTGCTAGGGGGTCACATTGTATGTTCAATGTCATGTTCGGTGTTGTAGGCATTTGACACAGCCTGCTCACACGCTTGTCATGGTGGTGGGGGGATGTCTTAATCTTGCATTCCCTAGGTTGTGGTGTGCTTGTTGTGTCATGCATTGTCCATCCTATGAGTGGGGGTGGTAGTAGTGGTAGGCATCCTGCCCCCTGGCTAAGGGTGGTAGTAGTGGTGGGCATCCTGCCCCCTGGGTGGGGGTGGTAGTAGTGGTGGGCATCCTGCCCCCTGGCTAAGGGTGGTAGTAGTGGTGGGCATCCTGCCCCCCTGGGTGAGGGTGGTAGTAGTGGTAGGCATCCTGCCCCCTGGCTAAGGGTGGTAGTAGTGGTGGGCATCCAGCCCCCCTGGCTAAGGGTGGTAGTAGTGGTGGGCATCCTGCCCCCTGGTTGAGGGTGGTAGTAGTGGTAGGCATCCAGCCCCCCTGGTTGAGGGTGGTAGTAGTGGTAGGCATCCAGCCCCCCTGGCTAAGGGTGGTGGTAGGCATCCAGCCCGCCCTGGGTGAGGGTGGTAGTAGTGGTAGGCATCCAGCCCCCTGGCTAAGGGTGGTAGTGGTGGTGGGCATCCTGGCACCCCCTGGCTAAGGGTGGTAGTAGTGGTGGGCATCCTGCCCCCCTGGGTGAGGGTGGTAGTAGTGGTAGGCATCCTGCCCCCTGGGTGGGGGTGGTAGTAGTGGTAGGCATCCAGCCCCCCTGGCTAAGGGTGGTGGTAGGCATCCAGCCCGCCCTGGGTGAGGGTGGTAGTAGTGGTAGGCATCCAGCCCCCCTGGCTAAGGGTGGTAGTGGTGGTGGGCATCCTGGCACCCCCTGGCTAAGGGTGGTAGTAGTGGTGGGCATCCTGCCCCCCTGGGTGAGGGTGGTAGTAGTGGTAGGCATCCTGCCCCCCTGGTTGAGGGTGGTAGTAGTGGTAGGCATCCAGCCCCCTGGCTAAGGGTGGTGGTAGGCATCCAGCCCCCCTGGCTAAGGGTGGTAGTAGTGGTGGGCATCCTGCCCCCTGGCTAAGGGTGGTAGTAGTGGTGGGCATCCTGCCCCCCTGGGTGAGGGTGGTAGTAGTGGTGGGCATCCTGCCCCCCTGGGTGGGGGTGGAAGTAGTGGTGGGCATCCTGCCCCCCTGGGTGAGGGTGGTAGTAGTGGTAGGCATCCTGCCCCCTGGGTGGGGGTGGTAGTAGTGGTAGGCATCCTGCCCCCTGGGTGGGGGTGGTAGTAGTGGTAGGCATCCAGCCCCCCTGGCTAAGGGTGGTGGTAGGCATCCAGCCCGCCCTGGGTGAGGGTGGTAGTAGTGGTAGGCATCCAGCCCCCCTGGCTAAGGGTGGTAGTGGTGGTGGGCATCTGGCACCCCCTGGCTAAGGGTGGTAGTAGTGGTGGGCATCCTGCCCCCCTGGGTGAGGGTGGTAGTAGTGGTAGGCATCCAGCCCCCCTGGCTAAGGGTGGTGGTAGGCATCCAGCCCCCCTGGCTAAGGGTGGTAGTAGTGGTGGGCATCCTGCCCCCTGGCTAAGGGTGGTAGTAGTGGTGGGCATCCTGCCCCCCTGGGTGAGGGTGGTAGTAGTGGTGGGCATCCTGCCCCCCTGGGTGAGGGTGGTAGTAGTGGTAGGCATCCTGCCCCCCTGGGTGGGGGTGGTAGTAGTGGTAGGCATCCAGCCCCCCTGGCTAAGGGTGGTGGTAGGCATCCAGCCCCCTGGCTAAGGGTGGTAGTAGTGGTGGGCATCCTGCCCCCCTGGGTGAGGGTGGTAGTAGTGGTAGGCATCCTGCCCCCCTGGGTGGGGGTGGTAGTAGTGGTGGGCATCCTACCCCCCCTGGGTGAGGGTGGTAGTAGTGGTAGGCATCCTGCCCCCCCTGGTTGAGGGTGGTAGTAGTGGTAGGCATCCAGCCCCCCTGGGTGGGGGTGGTAGTAGTGGTGGGCATCCTGCCCCCCCTGGCTAAGGGTGGTAGTAGTGGTAGGCATCCAGCCCCCCCTGGCTAAGGGTGGTGGTAGGCATCCAGCCCGCCCTGGGTGAGGGTGGTAGTAGTGGTAGGCATCCAGCCCCCCTGGCTAAGGGTGGTAGTGGTGGTGGGCATCTGGCACCCCCTGGCTAAGGGTGGTTGTGGTGGTTGGCATCCAGCCCCCCTGGGTTGGGGTGGTGGCGCGCATTCAGGCCCCTGTGTGCATATGTGGCATTGGTGATGGGCATCCCGCCCCTATGGTGCTGCTGTTGCTGGTGTAAGTATATTCAGATTCCCAGTGTATGTGTGTGATGTGTCGTGTACGTGTTGTATGTGTTTTGTGGTTGGTGTCTGACTTACCTTCTGCGCCGTACGCGTCCGTGCCTGTTCCGGTAGTAGATGTAGAATATTGGTATGATCGGGACGAAGGGATTCATGGTTGGTTCGTGTCGCTTCGTCCTTCTCGTTGCTTCGCGTCGTCCTCGTCGCTTGGCTTCGTCCTCGTCGCTGGCTTCGTCCTCGTCGCTTCGCGTCGTCCTCGTCGGGTGCTGTGTTCGTCTCGTAGCCGTGGATCGTGTTGTGGCGCGATTCGGAGCTTATGTGCGCCTCTCCCGGATGCTTTGACGTGCCGTGCGTAGCGACGGGTTCGGGCGCGTACGGAAAGCGCATCGTACTTGTCCGGCCGGACGGGGCTGCATTTTCCCTTCCGTGCGACTCGATTCGGCGTTTCCGGATTCGCCTCGGTCGGAGAACAGGACCTGGTTTGGGTGAGTACGGCTCGGCCGGGATTTTTGCTGTTGTGCGCATCGTACTTGCTCGTTCGGTGTGCTGTACGGATCGGTCGGGAAACAGGCTTTCGCATGGCTTTTTTCCCGACCGAATGGTATTGGGTGCGCCTCCGACCGAGATCGGAATCGGCCCCATAGTCGTTCTTGGGTATGCCATTCTGCCCGGGCTTTTGGGAGGGTGGGCAGAATGCCCTACCCTCCCAGAATCTTCAGGTGGGTGGTAGTTTACAGGAGCGAGGGGCAGCCTGATTGGTCTTGGGGCGCAGGGGCCGGGTTAGATGGGTCAGTTAGGGATCGGTCACTTAGGTTTAGGTGCCAATTTAGCCGGTTGGCAGGGACAGTATAACATTTCTCCCCACCCACATTCCCTGATTATATTTATAGTGAGGCAGGTGCCCAGAGGTGGTGGTGGTACACAAGTTAAAAAGTTATTGCAAGAAACATTGGTCATGTTGAGACCCAGTTGAAGTTTCGGGGGGGAGGGGAGAGGGGAAATTGCAACAGCGTTGTATGCACAAGGTTCGGATGCGGGGAGTTTGAGTGAGAAGAGTTGTGATTGGATTTTGTTTGGTTGGGAAGGGTTGCTTAGGGGAGGGGGAATGAGGATTTGGATAGATTAAAATGTATAGTGAGGCCAGATTGAGTTTAGTAATTGAGGCGTAGAGCCAAAATTGGTATAAATCTTGTGAACCTGTTTCATTAAAGCGGCCTTTTCCACACTATCACGTAGTCAGTCGTTCTTGGATACGCCATCCCGCCCAAAGGGATCAGCTGCAGCGGTCCAATTTTATTGCCAGCAATTCAGCCGCTCTTCCTGTACAGCTGCTACAACTGGGGCTAGAAGCTATTTCTGAGGTCTGGGTTATGTCATGAGCTGTACAAATTGTTTCAACGAGCTGGTGTGTTGGTACTCATAGTAGCATGTGTGTGCAAGTCAGGAAGGCGTGCATGTTGGTTACCACTCATGTTTACCATCTCGCGAGATGGTAATTAGTTGCTGAATAACCTATTTAAACAAGTGTTGCTGCCTTTAGTACGGCTTCATTTGAATAATGGAACCTAACCCGAGCACTTTAGCATCTGCTCCGTTAGCAGAGGAGAAGGTTATGACGGTCTCGATGTCAGACTTTCAATCAATGATTGATGATGCTGTGGTTGCTGTGTTATCTTAGTCTTCTGCCAAAAAACAGAAAACTATGGCTGATGATGAGAAGGACCCAGTGAGTGGCTCTAAGGGCAAACATATTCAAGGAGTGCATTTTCAGGAGTTTTGGAAGCACATTAGGAAAATGTTGGGATTCCAGCCCCAAAAGGTGCCACACAAGTAATTATTCTCTCAGTATACAACTCCTCCTACTGATGTTCTGTCCATACATGAAGTGATTGAGTCAAAGTTCTTCAAAGAATGGAAATAGATAACCTCTGGAGACATGAAGAAAAGTACCCACATTTTCCCTAAGGAAATACCATTTTAAGTATCACACCTGCTACATCTGCGGCATCGGAAGAGGCTTCTTTGTCTGACTGAATGGATAAGAAGATTGAGGGTTCTTTGAAACATTGACATGCAGCAGCAAATTTCGTAATTCTTGCAGGAGCATATATGACTTATTCCTCGAGAGACTCTTTTGAAAGACTTTTAGCTCCTCTTTCATTGTCTTCAAGATGGAGATTTGAGCAAATATGGAACTGCTGGCTCAGTTTCTTTAGGTCATTTCGATTGGTTTCCTCTGGTCTTCCATTTCAGCAAGGGCTTGCATTGCTGCCCAGTATCTGTTGTGGTTAAATAGGTAGAAGTTGGAACAGGCTCAAAAGTAGCTACTTCTACAACTTCCCTTTACAGGAGACATACTCTTTTCTGCAGAAGTGGGTGAGCTGGTACAGAAGGCTGTGGAAGAGAAAAAGTTGCTTCAGCCATTCAAACCTTTTATGAATAAGTGCTCATTTGTGAACAAGCAGTTTAATCAGGCACTCCACAATTAACAGCCCTTTTAGGCTGAGCTTGAGGTCCAAGAACCATGAAAGCTGGAGAATCATGACCACAGCAACCTTGAGAACGTCAGCAGTCTCAACCAAAAGAATGACAATTACTCTCCAATGGTGGGAGGAAGAATAAGCCTCTTTGAGGTTGTTGGTGAGAACTTGTGTCAGACAAATGGGGACTGACGGTGGTGGATCACGGTTACCAGTTAATACTCCAGTCTCTTCCACCCGATCCCTTCTCTGTGCAAATGCCGATGCTCAAGAATCCAGTAAAAAGATAAGGAGGGCTTCAAGGATTCTCTAGCAGAGGGGAGCGATGGTGCCAGTTCCTAGGTCAGAAAGGAAAACCGGATTTTATTCCCTGCTCTTTCTTGTGCCAAAGGTGGATGGAAGCTTCCATCAGGTACCAGATTTGAAATTCCTCAACAAATATGTGAAAAGAATGACGTTCAAGATGGTGACTTTATAGAGGTTCTTTCCTCTGGTTTTTCCAGGGAACTTCCTCATGACATTGGACTTAGAGGATGTGTTAGTTCAGGTTCACTCCCAGAGGTTCCTTCACTTTGTGGTTGGGTCGAATAATTTCTAGTTTAAGGTGTTGCCTTTCGACATCTCCCCTTCTGCACAAATATTCACAAGGGTACTATCAGCAGTGGTTGTACATTGGCATTTGCTTGGGTACAAGTCTTACAATTCTTTACCTACTTGGATGGTTGGCTAATTGTGGCATCCTCTCTTTCCAAGGCAGGGGAAGATGTGTCCCAAGTGTGCGACGCTCTCAAATCTCTTGGATTTCTCCTGAAAGACAACAAGTCACAACTGCTTCCTACCCATCAGAAAAAATTAATTGGAGCTCTCTTCGATACAGTGTAGGTGACAGTTTCCCAGCCGGAGGACTGGATGTTGATTTTGCAATTTCATCTCCAAGAGCGTCTTTAGTTTCATTCGGCTCCAGATCATCAATGGTTAAAGGTTCAGGGCCTGATGATGGCTTGTACAAAAGTGCCATGGGCCGTCTCTATTTAAGGCTGCTGGTGCAACATGTTCTCTAGTTCATTGGTCTCCAGCCTCATTAAGTTACATTCTTCCAGTTGATTCTAATGACGGATGAGAGTCAATGGCGTTGGGGTGCAACCTTAGGGGAGTGCGAGGCTCCGGGCAAGTGGTCTCTGTCAGAGGCTCACAATTCTTCCAATTGACAAGAGCTAGCAGCTATTGGGAGGGCTCTTCTCAGCTTTGCTCCCAGGGTGATGTGTCATGCTGTTCTTGTACGGATGAACAATCAGGTGACAAAGTCTTACAGAAACCGGCAAGGAAACATGGAATCCCACTCCCTAGCCAGGTTAGCTGACTAGATTTTCTCCTGGGCAGAAGTCCACTTGATAACATTCAGAGCAATGAATATTCTGGGAATTTTCAATCTGCAGGCAGACAGCCTGAGCAGGAACATGCCCTTTGATTTCCATCTCAGTTTGCAGACATTTCAGATGGCGATGAAACATTTTTGAGTTCCCTCTCTAGATCTTTGTGCATCCCAGTTGAATGCCCTACTGCTATGGTTTTGCACAGTGAAGGAGTGCCCAAGGCCATGGGGGGTGTATGCCTTAGCAGATCCATGGCCTGAGGGCCTACTGTATGCCTTTTCTCCGATTTCCCTCCTCCTGGAGGTGCTACAGAGGATTCGGAGGGAGGAGATAACAGTGATTCTGGTGGCACAGTTGTGGCCAAGGATATCATAGTTTCCGTTGTTAATTCTTCCAGCAGCGGAACCTCCCCTTCAATTAACCTTCTCTCCCAGCCCTCTTTGGTTCCCAGATCTCTCTCAAACAAATTACCCAGTTGTGATTGATGGCGTGGAAATTGAGAGGGGTGGGTTGCAACATCTAGGATGTTCACCACGGGGGGTGGCCTGTGATATTCAATCGGTAAAGAAGGATTCCACAACTAAAGCCTATATTAAGCATTGGAGAAATGTTTCTGTATGGTGTTCTAAGAATTCCTGTGATCCAGTCTCTGGTGATCTATTTCACATTTTTATTTTTTGAAGGATGGCTTCTCTAAAGGTTTAGCACACACTACTTTGGTTCCCAGTGGTTCCCATTAGATCACGTAGGCAGCCTAGGGGAATCTTTCTGTTATTCTTTCTCAAGCAAAAAAGCTACTGAAGAGTCGTGTCTGATTCCTTCCTGGGACTTATCAGTGGTTCTGGGGCGCTTGCAGAAAACGCTGTTTAAAACTTTGGATCAGGTGAGCTTAGCTTGGCTATCCTCTAAAGCGGTATTCCTGGTCGCCATAGGGGAATTGTCTTCTTTGATTGTCATCTATCCTTATCACAAGTCTTTCCAGGATAGGGTTGTCATGAGGCTAGAGTTTCACCCTAAAGTTCCTTCCAGTTTTCACTGCTCTCAGGAGATTATTCTCCCAATTTTCTGACCCCACCTAACATTCCATCCTCCCTGGATGTCCGTAGAGCTCTTTTGGTGGGATCACTGACAAAATATCGAAGGTCAAAAAATCGACCTACAAAAATATTGGAGCACAAATATCGATGTCAACAATATCGATATCCTATCTACAACATGGTAAGTACAAAAATATCGAAAAAAAATATCGATGTCAAAAATATCGTTATTAAAAATATCGGTTTTTTGTGTGTTAAAAACAATATGTAAAATAAACTAAATAATACTTATAAATAAAATAAACATAGTTAAAAATATTTTATAATGTTTAAAATTAATAAGAAATATATATAATTTAATAAAACATTAATTAAACATATACATATAATATATAATATATATACTTACTTAATATCAGCTTTAATAATTATTTTAATAAATTATAAATTATTAAAAAATATTATAATTTACAAATACATCTATACACATAAAACAATAACATAAATAAAAATTAAATTATTATGTATAACAAATTAAAAAATTAAATTTACTTTTAATATTTTTAAAATTAATTATATACTACATTAACTAAAATAATACAAAAAATATTAAATAGCGGAGGTAATAAAACTACTATTGCAACTCCCAAAAAAACAACAGTAAGAAAAATGTTGGATAGCGTAGAGCTTAAAATTACTATTCCCACTCCAGAGAGTGCAACAGTAGAGAAAGTGTTAGATAGCGTAGGGGTAAAAATTACTATTCCCACTCCAGAGAGTGCAACAGTAGGGAAAGTGTTGGATAGCGGGAGGGTAAAAATTAATATTCCCACTCCAGTGAGTGCAACAGTAGGGAAAGCGTTGGATAGCGTAAGGGTAAAAATTACTATTCCCACTCCAGTGAGTGCAACAGTAGGGAAAGTGTTGGATAGCATAGGGGTAAAAATTACTATTCCAACTCCAGAGAGTGCAACAGTAGGGAAAGTGTTGGATAGCGTAGAAGTTAAAAATAACATACTTATAAATAAAATAATTTTTTAAAATAATTAATGAATTATTAAATAACTCTAAACTATTTACAAATACCAATAAATAATTATTAAAAACATAATTGCCAATGAAAAATGTATTAACAATAAATTAATAATAAATACCAATAAATAAATAATAAATATTAATTACCAAATAATAAATATTGAAAAAATATTTTTAATAAAAACATATTAATTATTAAAACGTAATTACCAATTAACTAATATTGAACAATTAAATGTTTGTTATACCAATAATAATTATTAAACATTAATTACCAATTAATAATGACTTATTAATATATTAATTACATTTATCAATAAATAATATTTAATAATATTTAATGACCAATTAATGATAAAACAACAATAAATTAATTTTCAGAACCAAAAATTCTAATTAAAAAAATTACCAATTAATAATTAATGTCCAATAAATTAATTATCAATACCCAACAATAAATGTAATAATTACTTAATTAGATTTCAATTACTTCCAACACTATTCCCCTATAAACGCACAACACACTCCAATAATAAAATAATACACTTAACATAATGATCAATTAATCAATTATAAAAATTAATAACCAATTAATAAAAATTAATTACCAATTATAAATTAAATTACTTCCCACCCTATTCCCCTATAAACCCACAACCCGCTACAGAACTTAAACGCAAAAATAATTAAAATTAAATTATAATTCCTAAAAATTAATAATTAATTTAGTATAATTAAATTACTTCCCACCCTATTCCCCTATAAACCCACAACCCGCTACGGTAGTAAAAAAAATAAAATAACTTTAAAAAAAACATTATTAACATATAAAAATTGTATACATATGTTTTTAAACAAGTAGAACACTTAACAAAAACACATATAACACATACATATTAAACACATAACAAAATACATAACAATAATACAAATATCGATATTAGTAACATCGATATTAGTAACATCGATATATTTGATTTCGATATTACTAACTTCGATATTACTTACATCGATATAAAAAAATCGATATTACTTACCTTAGGTCGATATTCTGTCCATCGATATTCTTAACATCGATATTCTGTCCCTTCGATATTGTGACCTCGATATTAGTGTATATCGATATTTAATTTTCGATATTTTGACTGCTCACCCTTTTGGTGTACTTGGAGGAGGCAAAACCATTCTGGCCTCTCAGTCTTCATTTGTTTCTCATGGGGCAGCCTGCAGATGTAAAAAGGCACTGAACACTACTATCAGTAGATGGGTCAGGCAGACGATTGCTCATGCCTATTTTTCTATGGAGTTGGATTTGCTAGACAGCGAGCTTGCAAGGTCTACCAGAGCAGTGGCTGCTTCTTGGGCCCCCGACAGGAGATCTGCAGAGCCGCTGTATGGGCCAGTTTAGTCACACTACAAGTTGGATTTGTTCTCACAAGAGACAGACATTTTTGGTAAATCAGAATTGAAAACACCAATGAAGTAATTGTTGAAAAATATATTTCTGGTTCAGAAGCGTATATTTGGCCCTGTGGTGATCTTTTCTTGCACTTGGGTACATCCTCCCATGTTAGTACTATGACGAGGAGGAATTCCGTAGGAGGAATGAAGTAGTTACTTACAGCAAGGTATTTACCAAGTATGGTAAATACCTGCTATTCCTAGTATCCTCTTGAAAATTATGCATAACATACAGAACAGGTATTTAACACACTGAGTTCTGCATGTTTTGTCTTTTTTACAAGGCTGATTTATTTTGATCAGTTTGCCATGTCAGATGCTAAATTATAGGGGGTCGGTATTTAGCCTCAACTTATAATAAGGGCATAAGACTGGAGAAACCCACACCTACAGTAAAAAGCTTTGTAAATTTGGCCCAGAATGCTCCAGCAAGCGGAGACATGCTATGGGGTAAGATGACTTTAAAATCCTTCACTTTCCTGTGTGCCTGATTAAATATGTAAATTGTTTTTGTTCCTGCTGCTATAGGTTCTAGACCTATAGCAGGCTTTGAAAGCATTCTTTTTCCTTCCATGGACTTATTTTATATATTTAAAATTGCATCTAGACTGTGAACATTGATTTAAATTGTGTTATCATCACAGTATTCACTACCTTAAGATATTTGCCACATGTGGGAGGGAGGATCTGGTCCGAAATCTATGTATTGTTGTTTCATTAAGCAAAATTTGTCTTGACTTACATAAACACAAATTGGAAAGCTGTAGAATGTAAACAGATACATATGGGGTTTCAATATTTTCAAATCCGACATATCTTAAGTATTTTATACCAGAAACATCACACAATTCATGGTTTATAGCTATGTACCTACAAGTGCTTTTTAGTAGGAGTTTTATCTCTCTAGCGGCTCGCCAACAGTAATTTGGCAAGCGCTTGTGAGAAATAATCAATCAGTAGACCGCCTCACGGCGAGATTTCTCATCGCATGGGTTCGCAGCAGGTCACGACCACTCGCATTGTGAAATCTGCCATTATCATTGAGGAAGCTGCAGCTCGCGTAGAATGTCTAATCGATGGCCAGAAAGCAGCAGCATCCTCTGGTGCGACATGTATTGCCATTCGTGCTGATTTTACTCCTGCTAAAAATCTGTGCGAGCAGGGTGACTTAACAAACTCAGCCGCTGGCAGACCTCTGCAGAGCGCAGAAGAATTTTTCTGGCACTTCACGGAGTTCCGCGGAGTAAATCTCCATGAACTCCACCCAGGCCTAAATATTACAAAAGACAGAATCTTACTTCAGAAGAATGGATAATCTCCACCTCACAATAGCTGGTTGCTGTAACACTATCAAAATGAAATTTTTGGCCAAGGTTCTTGATTTTTTAGGACCATGCCCTTAGAGTTTCTAAAACACTTTGTTTAAAAATGGGAGGAATTATCGAGTAATTTCATCTAGTCTTATGCTAAGCAGAGGAGGGTCTTAAAATACATTTGGCTTCCGGAGGCTAGAGGAGGCTGGGTTGTTCCAAATTTTAATTTCTGCATATGAATATATTACTTGGGGCCAGCAGACTGACTACTTTGCGATGGAAACTACACCTTCCATTTATGAACTGCTACTAAGTGAGGAGGCTAAGGACCTTTTCCTGAAAATGGTAGAACCAAGCTACTACAAAAAGGTGAAATTGAAGAACCTACAGGCAGCCTTTAAGATATGAGGGGTGGTCAGTAAAAAGTTCTGCATAGGGAGATTTAATTTTTATACCCCCATTTGGCGGTCCCCTTCTTACCTACGATCTTTCACAATGCTTATTGTGCTAGACGGGAAGCTAAAGGGATAGGGAAACTAGGCAACCTTTGGGATAACAATCAAATAATGTCTTTTGGGAGCTACAACTGGAGTTTGGCCTTCAAAAGAGAGACTTTTTAAAATCCCTACATTATATGGATATTTTGGTTAGAAAGTTCAACAGAGATATTGGATTCAGCAAAGGAAACACTATGCGAGCTACTCTGCAATTCGGAGGGCTGTAAGATATCTCAGATCTATGAGTATCTGTGGGACACTATGCCCGATGACCTTGAGAAGCAGTCAGTCAACTGGCTGAGAAGAGTAGGGCCCACAGTTGGCAGTTTTTTGGAGCATTAGAACCTGGGCATAGGTTGTTATCCGAGAGACTGCAGGCAAAACTTTTAAAACTACCTTTAATTTGTATTATACTACTGCTAAAATAGTGAGCTGGGGGAGGGACATTGGTATTTCGTGCCCGCAATGTCAGACTTAATCCACAAGTTTTATAACTGTAAGAACCTAGGGCCCGATTAGGATGATGGTGGGACCGCCACCGACAGCCCGTCGGTGGCAGTCCAACCGCCATCGGCACATCACATTCGCCTGCCACATTTCAGTGGCGGGCGGATGGGTGGAGGTTGGAAAGACCGACTGCCACACATCCGATGGGCTCCTTGAGCCCACCGGTGCAGCTGAGGGGGTCTTCTTCCCTACAATGGTGGCGGTGCCTACCAGGGATTACGATGTTGATATCCCATTCCGCCCGCCTGCTCATGGCGGTTAACCCACCATGAAAAGGCAGGCGGAAAGGGACCTTGGTGGCTCGTAGCGGCCCCCCTTCCCCCTGGCCCTTCGATGTGGGCACTGGGGGGCACCTTTGGTGTCCCCTACATATCCCTGCACCATGTGGCAGGCACTGCATGGTGCCTGCCACGTAGTGCAAGTATATGTATAGGGTGCATTTTTTGCATTGCGGCATGTGCTGCAGGCTGCAGCACCCGCCGCAATGCAAAGAATACACGGTGCAACTGCCTTGCAGACGGTTGCATCGTTATCCCTATGGCGGGACCAACGACGGCTAGTCGGTCAGTCTTGTTTCCGATGGGTGGCATCCTAATAGGGCCCCTAGACTCCGAAACAATAGATTTGCTGCTTTTTGCAGATTGTCTTAGAAATAGAAGTGGTATTAACACCCCAGCTAATGCTTTTGGGAGTTAATGACAATGCAGGTGGGAGTGAGGGGTAATTCTTTGTGTTTAGCGCAATGGTGGTAGCCTGTATCTGCATTGCTACAGCTTGGCTTGAGTCGGATCCCCCCACATTTCATCAGTGGTTGGCTAGACGGCTCTCAATGTTTCATCTAGAGAGCAGCCTATATATCTGAAAGGGCAGAAAGGCTAAGAAGAAGGGCAAGAAAAAAATGTGGGCCGCTGTAGAGGAGTGGCATTGAGGTTGGCTTAATTAGTATTAAAAGGTACTTCCAATTGTTTTGATATGTTTACTTCGGACCATTTAAATGTTTTCTGGCATCGTTTATTTAAATGATTTATGGAAATGGCCCAATATTTTCAGGTTGAATCCCTGAGCTCCTATAACTTTAGCAATGATGGGGCATATTAGCAAGGGCCATTATCTCCGCTTTTTTGGCTTTAAGAGCCACAAAAGCGGAGATAATATTACCGCCCTATTACCAAGGCGGGTGCTAACATGCATTAACGCATGTTAGCACCCGTTTTCCCCACGCCTCGCTCTGTAAGTCCGTTTTTATATAGCGCAGCTACTCACCCTTACGGGTCTCAAGGCGCTGGGGGCCGTAGTGGAAATTAAGTGAGCTATTGCCCAGAGTCACATGGTGCTGAGCTGAGCTGCCGCCGGAGATCGAACCGTGAACCCTGTGCTCCGAAGTCAGCTGCCCTGGCCGCTGCACCACACCTCTCCAGGGCTCTGCATCTCTAATGAGATGCAAAGTGGGCGTTCCTTCCCAGGATAACAGGAGAAATTTCGGTAACCGACATTTCTCCTATTATCAAGCTGCAGGCGAACATGCAGAGCGATTAGAAAAGTAGCGCTAACCGCGGTTAGCGCTACTTTTCTAACACCTGCTCTCAGTATGACTTAGCCATGATATCCAATGGAAGGTGGATATCATGGCTGAATCTGTCCTGCCCTATCAGCAAGCTATCGCCAGAAGTTGTGTGATTATCGCTGGATTTCCAGCGATAATCGCACATTTGGCAGTTAGCGCTTGCAATTTTATCACTGTTGAGATGAGCGTTGCTAATAGCACGCTATCTCAGTGATACAATTCAGCGTTAGTCAGGCGATAATTATCCTCGCGCTAAGCGCGCTGAGCGATAATTATCGCTGGACCTTAGTAATATGCCCCGATGTTTTTTGGTATGAGCAGTATAATCATAAACTATTTGCAGTGAGTTAATCTGATTATCAATTGATTATCGGATGTTGTTTTTTTTTCTTTGTATCAGTTTTGTAACAAAACTTGAGGCCACCCCTCCCCCCCGCAAGGTACATGGAGGGGTCCCCGTCCGGACTCAATCAGGAGCTCTCAGGCCAGGGTACTGTACTGAAGGGGCCCCCACACCGGGGGGCTGCAGGGGCCTCTGTTACGCCACTGCAATGTATACAGATGTATGGTGTTTTGTGTTCTCTCTCAGTTTACAGTATGCTGAAATGAATACCTAAATAATTATGACTTCTCTTGCAAAAATCAATAAAAATATATATTTTTAAAAGTAATTGTCTAGTATCACACAATATGATCATGTGCAAGCTGGGATTGAAGCAAGGCCTTTTCCTGGTTTCACTTTACGCAATTCAGTCGCTACATGGTTATTTCTTTCTCTTTACAATTTTTGATCAAACCCTAATGCTTTGTCTTAAGTTCTTTGAGGAGATAAATCAATGCACTGTGTTAAATATATCTGGATTTTGTATGTTTGAAAAAGGCTGATGATGGTATTTTAATGAAGAAGTTAGAATGAAAGCCAGACTATCTACTGTTGCTCAGTGCATTGAGACCGCTCGCAAAGCTAAGGGGCCGATTCCGATCTCGGCCGGTAGTGGACCGAATCGGATCCGGCATTACCGGATCCGATTCGGAGCCCTATTTCCCGACCGAATCGGACGTGCGTCCGGCCGAGCGAGTACGATGCGATCGGACGCGAATTCGCCGACCGACTCGAACGCGGGTCCCAGCCGTACCGACCGACTTGGACGGAGCCAGCTCGCACCACGCAATGGAGACGAATCCCGACCGAGCTAGTCCGATGCACGCCGTGAACACTCCGACCGACTCGTAGCGATCGGGACCAAAAAGCTGTCGGAGACGGACTTCGGGGGTCCGTGTTGGACCCCCCTGTACGCGTAGCCGCTCGAGGCGCACACAGGGGGTCCCATGGGTCCCCCCTACCTGTGCATGTACGGCTTGAAGCGCTTTGCCGCGTACCCGCCGGAGGGGGCGCCCTTGTTCTCCTCGCACCCATTGAGTCAATGGGAGCCCGCGTACGCCTTGTACGCCCGGCTCCCATTGACTTCAATGGGAGTCCGACCGACTCGAGTCCGGTAGCGTGCATACGCATCGTACTCGTTCGGTCGGACTGCCAGAGTCCGATTCGGTCGGAATTCTCTCCGGGTCCGCCTCGGACGGAGATTTTTCCGGCCCGAATCGGAATCGGCCCCTAAGTCTTTATTCACTGTCATTCATTCTTTAATTAATGTATCCACCCACTCCTAATCCACCCAAACAGTCATTCATTCATTGTGCCATGCAGCCAGTTCTCCAATCTTTATCCAATCAATAATTGGGCATGGTTCTAAAATGAAAAATGTGTGGTAAAATTATATTTGTAATTTGATTCAAAAATGTCTTGGTGGTGGAACACCCGCATCTCCAAACTCCCTTACAGTGGTCAGGCTTGTTTGCTGCGTGCTGTATGAGGGCTGTACTCAATACGTAATTTGAGCTGCTGGTTGCAGGTGGAGCCCACTGGCACTTAGTTTTGAGGACCAGCACTTATTTGTTGCTCAACAGACTCTGACTCTGAACAATAGAGAGAAAAATACAAAAGGGGGAAAGAAGGATGAAGAGAAACAAGGGAAAACAGAGAAAAAGAAAGAACGCAGGTTTGAAAGGAACCTGTAAAAGTGGGATAAAGGAATACGGAGAGTCTGGTGTTAAGAAAAGAGGCATGAAGTGGAATCAAAACTACGCAGCTCCTTCATTTGATAGAGAAAGCTGCAGACTTCTCAGCAAAGCTGTGGGCACCGCCACTTATTCTTTTACAAATTAAGCACTGGCAAATCTGACAAATTGAGTCAGGGTTGCTCCCAGTCCGGCCATTACTACGATGGACACAGAAATATGATACAAACAGAGGAACATTTTCCAAAGCACGGTTTTCAGTGTTGTTGTAAGAAACAAACAACTAGTTGCAGAAACATCTGTATTCGGAGGCCATAACTTGCATTGTTTATTTGTGAGCGCCGGAGCACTCGATAGAGTAGCTGTGCGCTTTACAAGGGCCAGTTGATTTGATTGTTTTCATTTGTGTGTTCTAATGTTATAGAAAGGGCTGCCAGGGACAGAGAAGAGACCATGTGTTGCAGAAAAAAAGACACCATCCTACAAGTGGAAGACATGCTTTTGATGTACATTTTCATAAAATGACTTTGAGCTATGCAGGCCTCGGCCACCATAACTACAACAAGCCTTACGCTTGTTCACATCCCTCTTAGCTGTGCGACAGATGCAGTCAGTGCTGGCCTGGCCTTTCGGCCAGTTTGGCACTACCACGTGGGCCAGCTTGAAAGGACCAGAGTGTGGGCTGTTTTTTGGTCACAGCACAGCCCATACTGGCCCTTTCAAGCTGGCCCATCTGGCAATGCCAGACTGCCTGAGATTTGGGTCAAACACTGGATGTAGTGATGGAAGAAGCTGCACTAGCGACTCACCTAAACTGGGGGCCATGTTGCCCACACTGCTCCCATGCATGCCAGTCTTGCATCCCGGCTCACATGAATGAGATCTGAACAGTGACAGTGGCAGCAGGAGCCATGCAAGGACTGGGAGCATGCCTTCCTCAGAGGAGAACTTGGTAGTGCAGCACATGCAGGGGAGAGCATTAGATAAGAGGTAAGAAATAACAAGGTTTCTCATAAAACAAGCAGTTGCAAAGAGCAGCGAGGAGACGGACTTCTTTCCCCTGCCAGTCAACACTGAAAAAAGGTTGTATGACAGACGCATGCATGGCTAAACCACTCGTGCCTGGACAATGCAATTTTGTGGTAAAGTCATGACTGGTAAAGGGATATGTCTGGTAAAGATCATACCCCAGCCCCCTGCCCTCAGCCCTAAAAAATACCCCCAGCCCTAAAAAATACCCCGAATCCCCTAAACCCTAAACACTGCCCCAACCCCACTTAGCTCTAAAAACGACCCTAACCCGAGCCCTAAACACTAACTGACCACCCGAGCCCTAAAACCTACCCCGACCCGAGCCCTAAAAACCACCCAGACCCCCCCTTAGCCTTAAAAACTACTCCGACCCCCCCCTTGAGCCCTAAAACCAACTTGACCCCCCTCAGCCCTGAAAATAACCCCAATCCCCGCAGCCCTGAAAACAACCCAGAGCCCTAAAAACTACCCCAAACCTTTAAAAACTACCCCCCAAACCTGGCTTCAGCCCCACTTCCCAGACCGTGTCATCTCCCTATCCTTCCTCTTCCTGTACCTGCCCATCCCAGCATCTAGACCACGCACTGCCTTAATCACGCGTGGTTAAGGCATATGTGTGGTTATGACAAGTGTGGTTCCGCTTGCGGGGAAATGGCACACGTGGCTGAGCCCGCATTGTAAAGGCTATTTCCCCTGAAAAGACTGCTTAGAACTTCAGCTGACTGACACAAATGTGCAATGGACAAAGCACTCGGACACGAAACAGACCACTCACTGAATCGGTCTGATCCAAAGCTCTCCTCTGTTCATGACTGAAGGTACTTGAGTGCACCAGACCTAAAAATAAAAGAAGCCATACAGAAAGTAACTCGAAATGCACAGAGAACAGGAAATTTTAAAAATACAGTCCAAGCTTTGAGGTGATTGTGAGAAAGCACATGCTGTGACGTATGAATCCCACCAGAAGATTCCTGTTTCAACCCTATATGGCCGTCTCTCCCCGTTTATCTAAGACTTCAATTACTGCACCTATGTTGAGCAATGCATTGTTTACATTAAATTCACACCAGATTATCAATGGAAATGTACACTGGTGGTAGTATGGGTCAGCTGTTGTGTAGTTCCTACCAATCCGTAGAATCTGCACATTGTTCGACCAACAGAAACTAAGGGCTTGGTGTCAAGACTGATTCCAGACATCCCCGCAGGATATGTTAGTCTATAGACCAGCTAGCTCACAGTGCCACTGTAAGCCCCTCTAACCTTACCAGGGAGCGAATGGTTTCTGGCAACCACTGAACATGATCGTGGAAACAGTACAGAACTTTTCGCTCAGTCACTTGTGCTCACTTATTCTCATAGAAATATACAGAAAGTACGCAGTGGAACGTTTTCAATAATACTTATTGAACCAACGTTATTCTTGCATAAAATAGGTTTGCTGCAATGATTAGGAGACAGAAGCAGATAAAAGTGATTACAAGCACGAAAGGCGTAAAAAGAACCCCTCCCAGGACTGCGAGTTCGCTCCCCCTTCTACTTTGTGCCCCCCATTCATTACACCCTTCTTATCATATATTGCAACGTACACAGATTATGGTGTAAAAGACCACAGTTTTTATTGCACAATACATAAACCATGGATCAACATTTCACAATGTTTAGGGCTGGTCATTTGCGACCCATGTCTTTTGTCATAAATTACATTGCTTGATGATCATGTCCCACTTCTTTCTCTCTGACAGCGCTAAACCTGAGCAGTAGTCAGTCTTGCCAGTGTGCCAGTGTTTACGGATTCCAGTCTTCTCTTGCTACCAACCTCGTGGGCTGCCGTTTAGGCCTGGCCCAGGCTGCAAGTGCCGTTCCACTTGGCCTGTACCTTTGCTGACCCCTCGCCTGCTCCTCCGTGCCCCTGCCGTGTGGCATCCCAAGGGCACAATCCGGGTAGCCCTTCAATCCTGGCTGTCCCCATGTGCTGTTGCATGCTCACCTGTGCCCCTGCAGCGAGGCATCCCAAGGGCACCATCTGAGCACTTCTTCTACCTAATTTATTCTGTTTTGTGGGTACCTTTCTGTGCTGCTACCGCCATGCCCTTCCCCCTTTCTTTACGTCTGCGACTACCATATTCTGGTGTGGGTGGGTGGGTCTCGATGGCGAGGTTAGTGACCCCGGGAAGAATTGCCTTGTTCTGGGGCTCCTGTCCCTTTTTACCTCCTGTTCCCGGTTGCCTCCTGTTTGCCCATTGGGCGTCTTTCCCCTTTCAAAAGTCGTGCCCCCCCATCCTTTTTTCCCTGTCCTTGGAGCCACTGGCGGCATGGATCCGTTGGAGTCCCTCAATTCGAGGGCTCAAGTGGACGGAGGGATGGGAGGATCGCATTTCCCTTTATGCGGACGACATCCTCCTATTTTTGGCCTCCCCCAAGTCCTCCATGCGAGTAGTCCTTGACATTTTCACTGTCTTTGGGACGTATTCGGGTTACAGGATAAACTGGAGCAAGTCCCTACTATACGTTCTCAGCGGGGATCCCCCACCGATGCCTCGCGACTGCCCGATACAAGTGGCAAGTGAGGGATTTCGATATTTCGGCATCTTTATTGCAGCCGACCCTAGGCTTCGCTATGAGCGTAACCTACTCCCCCCTTTGATGAGGCTTAAATGTGATGTCGAGGTATGGAGGCAACTCCCACTCTCGCTCCTGGGGAGGGCGGCATTATTCAAAATTATGTAATTAATGCGCTTCTTATACGCCCTGCAGAATTCCCTTGATCTTGTCCCGACCAGTTATTTTAAAGAAATAGAAGCCCTGCAGAGGAATTTGCTGTGGGAGGGTAGGCCTCGGATAGCACTCCAGAAGCTGGTCCTGGGTTGGTACGATGGGGGAATTGGTCTACCTGACATAAGGAAGTATTATTGGGCAGCGCATCTGGCGGCCATAAATCATTGCATTTACAAACCTGAGGACGACCCTGCTTACAGGATGGATAAATGGTTACTTCCTGGGGGCACATACCACAGAGCGCTATATTCCAGACCCCGCCGATATCATCTTACGGGCCCGACCAAACACTCGGTGGCCGGGTGGCACACGGCGAGTAAAAGTCTGTGATGGGAAGAAAAACTCTCTCTGGCAACCCCCCTATGGGATTCGGAAAAGTTGGGCACACTCGGCACCTCCAAAGGATTCGACAAGTGGGATCGGATTGGGCTCTCAACTATAGGTGACCTGTGGAAGGGAGGGGGAATGGTACCGTTTGCAGACCTGCAGCAAAGTCACGACCTCGCAGATTCAGAGTACTTCCGTTATTTACAGTCAAACATATCTGTTGACACCTCCCTACCAGATGCCTCACCGCTCGAGGACAGACTATTGGATGGCTACTTACCAGATAGGGCCATATCTCTGACATACAAGAAGCTGGTCAACAACACACCCGACCCCCTGCTACTCCTGAGACAGCGCTGTGAAGGCGATGGGCTTGAGATAGATGATGAGGAATGGCAGGAGGCCCTGGCCTCCCCTAAGGAGGTTGCCATCTCTTCCAGATTACGTCTTGTGCAATTCAAGATCCTACATAGGATATATATCTCTGGTCCAACTCTGGTTAAAATGGGTAGGATGGAGGGGGGTGATTGTAGGCGTGGATGTGGACAGATTGGCTCCTTCATGCACATAATCTGGGAGTGTCCCCTCGTCCAGTCCTACTGGTCAAGAGTGCTTGAATGTATGAGTCAGGTGACAGGGGTAGTCACACTACCGGAGGCAAAAAGGTGCCTCTTGAATATCTGGGAGCCCACAGACCTCAACAGCAGAGATAAGTTGTGGGTTATGTTGGCCCAGATGATAGCCAAGAGGAACATAGCACAGTTGTGGGGAGCGAGGGAGCCACCTGGGGTGATCTCCTGGGAAAACGACATGGACTGGTGCATGTTCAGGGAAAAAAACGTATATATTTCCTGCGGGTGCCCCAGGAAGTGGTCCTCCATATGGGGCAAGTGGAATGGCTATCGAGGGGGTATCTGTACTCCCCCCCCAGGACCCTGGTTCCGATGACCAACTTACGCCTTAACCCCCGTTACAGCATAATGTATTCTGTATGTTTGTACCCGTAATTGCACCAAGACTCTAAGCGTTTATATCTTTATTTTGTTCTAATGCTTTGTACTGTCGACTTTGTTGATAATTAATAAAACAGAAATTAAAAAAAAAAAAGTTGTGCCCAATCCTGGCGCGGTAATTTTCGCGTGCTTTCGCCCCGCGATCTCGTTCCCGCTGCCGTGAGGTGTTCCTCGTGGGCCTCTAATGGTCTGCTGCACTTCCCGGCCCACGTCCCAACCCTTCCCAGGACTGCAAGTTCGCTCTCCCTTCTACTTTGTGACCCCCATTCATTACACCCTTCTTATCATATATTGCAACGTACACAGATTATAGTGTAAAAGGCCGCAGTTTTTATTGCACAATACATAAACCATGGATCAACATTTCACAACGTTTAGGGCTGGTCATTCGCGACCCATGTCTTTTGTCATTAATTACATTGCTTGATGATCATGTCCCACTTGTTCTGTTTCTTTCTCTCTGACAGCCCTAAACCTGAGCAGTGGTCAGTCTTGCCAGTGTGCCAGAGTTTACGGATTCCAAGCGAAGGTTTACTAAAAAAAACGCTACGGGATCCAACCACCAGACCTCTAACGTGCGTAACCACTTTCAACGCAGTCTCGAACAAAGTATCGCACATTATCAAGAAGCACTGGAAAATACTTCAGACCGGCAACCTGAACTGGGAACCTCCGCTTCTCTGACACAAAAGAGCCAGGTCCATAAAAGATACCCTCGTATCTACACGCCCAACACCTCCACAACAATCAACCAATACAGTCCTCAATGCCTGGGGGCTTCCGAACATTGTTGGCCACTTTCCATGTGGTAATTGCAGTGTATGCCACATCACAGAAACCACCAAAAGCCTTAATCTGTAACCCGGGAAAACGTGACAAATAAGGCAACACACGAACTGTAACACTGCGCACGTCATCTACCGCATTGTATGCCCCTGCAACCTCACATACATCGGGATGGCAAACCGCAAGGTAAAGACCAGGATCTGTGAACATCGCAGCACCATCAGATGTAAGAAAAATACCACACGAATGACAAACCATTTCTTAGAGGTAGGCCATACAACCAATGACATGCGTTGGGTCGTCATTGAAACACTGGACCCCAACCTACCTAACATACAGAGTCGCCTCTTAGAAAAAGAGCAGAGATGGATCTATCGCCTGTCCAGCCACAAGATAGGTCTTAATGATAACATTCCGTGGAACAGCCTCGGGAAACCTCCATGAAATCCCCATATGGCTCACCAAACAGCAGATCCAGTAATTAGCAAAAATGGTGCATTACCAACCAGCCATGTGGCTTATATACCACTTTCTCAATCCTAATGTCCTATGGAACAGCCTCAGAACACCTCCATGTAATCCTCATATGGCTCATCAAACAGCTGATCCAGCAATAAGCACCAATGGCGCATTACCGACAAGCCCATGTGACTAATACACCACCTTTTCCATCTCAATGTCCAACAATAGACTCGGCTTTGCCATAAGTACATAGCCCATGCCCTTCCTGAAGCAAGACTTCCAATCTGCGTCCCTTATTCTTTTTCATTTTTCATTATTCTGTTTCGTTTTAAATTTATTGACCACTGCATCTACCCTCTAACCGAGGGCTTCTACAACCTTGAAACAGAACCCTCCCGGGATGGCCGCTACAAGACGCATTCGTTTCCATTGAGCTCCTTGCCTCCCATCTACCAAATTGCCGCGCATGCGCGCGCAGGCGCAGCACAAGTTCCTGTAGCACTAATCACTCTACAGGTCGCGCACTCCCGCACGTAACTGACAGCGTCTCGCTGCATAAAAGCCTCTAGCACACGAGCTGTCTCCACCAGCCGGGACTACGGGAGACCACAGCAGGTTACTTACGGGATACTCGTCTACACCAAGTAAGGTTGCGCATCTGTTTTTCTAACCCGTGGCACTGGAGCACCCACGGACATCTGTGCTCACCATGTCTCCCCCTTTCTATTTTTTTAGAGTGGGACTACAGATGAGACCCCTCCCGAGCCTCAAATCTCTGCCTAACACTTAAACCTAGTGTAGTTATGAGATATAAGTTCCATTTCGCATGTTGGCAATCTAGATGTTTTTTAAAATATTTTTTAAATTACTTCACACCACCTTAAGCGACTGCATGTCAGTTTTCACGAGTGGTCACCCCTTGCTAAGCAAAGCGCGCTTCCAGCAACCAAGGGCCTCACAGGGTTAATACACTGGCCCTGATTTTTATCCTCCTCCGCACAACATCCTCCATGACGACACGCCGTCAACGCTGCATAGCCATCAGCCAGGAGTACCTCGTTGCATGTTATAATACAGTCGCTGCACACACCATGAGTTACCAGCAGCATGCGCCGCCACCTAATCACGGCTATGTATTAAATCACTGTGGTAGTCACTTACCTGAGACAATGACTGCGACACCTTCTTAAGATTGTATTTTATGTTGCTACTATATGTGTTTTGTCTTGTCCTTTTCTCTCCCTAACAGGTTTTTATTGACAGAGTGTCTGTGAGTATGCCGACACTACTACCACACACCTTAGCGCTTGTGTAGGTACTTCACTATTTCACGTGGCGTTTCCACTTTTGCCACTCACCTTTTCACCCGGTCCTGAAGAAAGCCCACTTTAACTACCTTTTCGGGCTGAAACATGTAGACCACGTTATCTAGCCAACTAAGGGTAATAACTCCCCAGTAGTTGCATCACATATTTTGGTCCATATCCTGGGCCGCCATTAATAAATTCTACAGGCAAGGATTCTCAGAGATATTTTTAATTCACAACACTTCACACAAATCACACCACACCAGCTCCGCTGTAATCAGGCGTTGTACCACAACCGGGGGGCATTCGGCCACCCGGTTGGGACCCCAATGATGAAGCATGACACCAACTAGGTTGGTGTGTGAGGGGTCTTTTAAACAAACCTAATGGGTACATGTACTTACCACAACAGTGATTGTTACACATTTACTCAGTGGGTCAGTCCAAATTGTTTACCCTATTCATTACACCCTTCTTATCATATATTGCAACGTATACGGATTATGGTGTAAAAGGCCGCAGTTTTTATTGCACAATAAATAAACCATGGTTCAACATTTCACAACGTTTAGGGCTGGCCATTCACGACCCATGTCTTTTGTCATAAATTACATTGCTTGATGATCATGTCCCACTTTGCTGTTTCTTTCTCTCTGACAGCGCTAAACCTGAGAAGTGGTCAGTCTTGCCTGTGTGCCAGTGTTTACAGATTCCAGGCTTCTCTTGCTACCGATCTCGTGGGCTGCCGTTTAGGCCTGGCCCGGGCTGCAAGTGCTGTTCCGCTTGGCCTGTACCTTTGCTGACCCCTCGCCTGCTCCTCCGTGCCCCAGCTGTGCGGCATCCCAAGGGCACTATCCCAGCAGACCTTCAATCCTGGCTGCCCCTGTGTGCTGTTGCATGCTCACCTGTGCCCCTGCCGTGAGGCATCCCAAGGGCACCGTCTGAGCACTTCTTCTACCTAATTTATTCTATTTTGTGGGTATCTTTCTGTGCTGCTACCGCCACGCTGCCAATGGTTACCCGACCGGTGGCAGCTCCCCCATGCAACCCAGGCCCTCATGAAAACCCTAGCTGCTCCAGAACCCCGACCATGTTTAAGAGGAACATGTCCATGCCCACCCCGGTCAGATGCACCCCATCCTCTGCATGGTAACCTGGTGACCTAATGTTGATGAGCCCATGTCTCACGAATCCCCAGCAGTTAGCCCTGCAAATCTTTGCCATTCTCATGTTGAGCTTCTTCCTGGACCTGTCCACTGCCCCTGGGTCGATGGCCCCCCGCCATGCTCGTCGTGCTATAATTTCTGACCAGATCAGTTCCGCCGGGCAGAGCATTTTTGCCAGAGCCGCCATCCCTGAGGTCATGGCTCTCAGCAATTTGTTCCTCCCTACGTTTGCCAGGTCATTCCTTCCCAAGTGAATGATGATCGCATCCGGCCTCCCTCTAGTCCGTAGTTCTCTTTGCATTGTCGGGAGTAGCTGCTCCCACCTCATGCCTGGTTGTCCCATCCATTTCACCTCCGTGTGTCTCAGCCATATTCCATGGAAGTCCTTGTGTGCGGGCGCACAGCGTTGCGCACGCGTGAGGTATGAGTGCCCCACGATCCATACCAAGCGCCGACCACCCATCAGACCTGTTGAGAGTAGGGGAGTTTAGTGATCTGTGATCCGTATGTATATTTTGTATGCACCCAACGCCCATCACCCCAGTGATTTGATACCCTAGGCCCCCAGCCCCAACTGTGCCACTGTGGTGGCAGCCTCTATCCGAAAGGTACGTAACCCGAACTCCCCAGCCGGTAAGCCTGCCTTTCCTAGTGCTTTCCGGAGCACTGCCGTGAACTGGAATTGGCTGAGATAAGTTCCGTTGAGGTGTCTGAATAGGGGGCCGGTCGCGGGCAATCCTTGATTCACATAGCTCCTCATGTTACACACAGGGCAGCATGCCTTGTCCGCAATGCAGTTGATGCCTGTGTCCCTCCCTTTGCCTTTTTGATCAGTCTTTTACCTTCTTAGGTGAACTATCATGAAGCCGTCCCCTAAGTGAAGGTCCCCCGTCTGTATGCATGTGTGCCCCCCCGGGCTGTTTCTTGGCTGGCGCTACTAGTTCGCTCACTCTGTAAGCCTCAAAAAAGGCCAGGGTGAAAGATGCTCTAAATAACTGTCTTTCATGCCCCTCTGGGCATAATCCCTCCTGCTCCCGCAGGACTACTTTTAATACGTTATAGTCGATAGGTCTCCTTCTGTCCTGCTGTCTGGGCTGTAGCTTCCCCCATCCCTTCATTACTGCTCTAATATAAAAGGATCCTGTTGGGTCACTTCCTGTTGCCAGTTTGGCAAAATACGCTACTGTGTTTAGGTGTGCCAATGCCCATGTCTGGGATTTACCTTCCTGGAAGGCCTCCACCAAGAAACTTTCCACTTCTTTTTGCGTAACCCTGCTGGGTGACTCCGCCCCGGTTGCCCTCTGGAAAGTTTTCCAGCACTTACTGTATTTGCCTGCAGTTTTCGGGGCCAGCCCGTTGCCCACCAGTGTTTTCAGTGTCCCTCCATGATCTCCCATTTTCGCCCAGGCAGTGGAGTCATGTCCTGGTCTGCTTGCGGCGCCAGTTCCCTGAATCTGTCCCACTGAAAACGAGAGATGGCATCCGCTATTGAGTTTTCCATTCCTGCAATGTGTTGCGCCCTAACTGCAATGTTCTCCCCTAGCTGGAGGTCTACCATTCTTCGCAGCAGCCGCACTACTGCCGGGCACTTTGCAGATCCAATGTTGATCGCCTGTACTACTGCGTGGTTATCTGATCACAGAGTGATCTGCCTGTTTGCTAGCCTCTCTTTCCAGATGGTAAAAGCCACTATGATGGGGAAGAGTTCCAGTAATGTGATATTTTTTGTAACCCCTGCCCGATGCCATGTCTCAGGCCAGCGCGCCGCTGTCCATGTGGTGCCCATGATTGCCCCAAAACCATGCCCGCCAGCGGCATCTGTGAACAGTTCCAGCAGTTCTGATGTCCCCCACGGCGCTCTCCACATGAGCGACCCATTGAACCCAACTAGGAAGGCATCCCATTGGCCCAGGTTCTCATTCAACCCCTGTGTGATGCGAACTCTGTGGTGCTTTTTTGATAGTCCTTTTGTCAACCATGCTAATCTCCTGGCAAAAGGCCGTCCGGCCGGGATCACTCTGCCAGCAAAATTCAGTTTCCCTATCAGTTGTTGCAATTCTGTCAAGGTGGCCTTCCTCTTGCTTTGGAGCTGCCTTATCAACTGCTGCAGCTCTGTTACTTTGCCCATGGGTAACCTATACATCTCTTTCATGGTGTCCAGCTCTATCCCCAGAAAGGATAGCCTTGCCGTTGGGCCTTCTGTCTTTTCTGGTGCCAGTGGCACCCCCAGCTCCTTCGCCAACTCTTTGAACTTTTGCAGTAGGCTTGCGCATTCATTGGTCCCTGGCTGCCCTATAAACAGGAAGTCATCCAAATAATGCAGGTGTCCACCCACTGGGTGACGTCTCCCCACTTCCCATTCCAAGAAACTACTGAACGCTTCAAAGTAGGCACAAGATATTGCACAACCCATTGGTAGGCATTTGTCATAGTGGTATGATCCATCCAGCTGGAAACCCAACAGGTGGAAGCTGTGGGGGTGCACAGGCAGAAGAGGTCCCTGCCCCATCTGTCTAATCTGATCCACTGCTTCGTCCAGCGATGCGTAGGACACTAAACAGCTCCCTAGATCTAGACCGTCGTTCACTGACTCATGTTCTGGGTAGGATAGGTGATGGATGAGGCGGTACTTCCCCACCTCCTTTTTTGGCACCACCCCTAGCGGGGATACCATCAAGTTTTCCATTGGGGGCTCTTGAAAGGGGCTCGCTACTCTAAATAGTCCAACCTCTTTCCCAACTTTTTGCCTAGCCACTTCCGGGTTTTCCCTCACAGATTTCAAATTCTGGATACATCTCGAGCCCACCTTGCCTCTGAATGCTATTTTGAAACCTTCTGTGAAACCCTTCGTTAAGAGTTGCCCATCTGTCTGCTTCAGGTATGTGGGAGCTCCACATCAGAAAAGCATCGCCTCGTCATCGCCACTGGGAGAAGCAGCGGACTTCGTCGCCCAGCGAATCTCTCCTGGACGGATCGACAGCCGGAGAGGAGTGGGAGTTACAAGCAGTTGGCGGCAGCAAACGGAGCAATGCAGCGGACAGCCGAGAGATACCAGCTGGTTCCCCCCAATATGGAGCAGTGCTGTAGGGGAACGGAGGATCTGACTCAGCGGCGGCGAGCGAGTGGTGCATCTCCCAGGGCCCGGGCCAGTGAGGGAGGACCTCCGGCAAGCACCTGCTGCATCAAGGGCTTCCGGCCCTGTTCTTAAAGCGGCAAGGGCCTGCAGTTGAAGGTGGGCCCGTATGAAGTGAACGCTGCGGAGCCTGGGGGTTTGTAAAGATAAGGCAACATTTGCTCTGCACCTTTTTGTTTAAAGACAGCGTCGGTGAAGTGCAGCAGAATACACATGGGTAGTGTGTGGGGAAAAAAGCAGGAAACCGACCGGATGGCGGGAAGAACACGACGACGACCGGCACACTTCCAGGATGAAGAGGAGCAGCCGAGGCCGTGCAGAGACAGGGGTAGGGACTCCGGACCAGCGTTGGACGACGACCTGGAGGCCATGCTGCCGACAGCCAGAGCCCTAATCAAATGGAAAGGGAAGGAATGGGTGGACCAGCAAATGGGCAAAGGGGCTGGAGGAGGCCCGGCAAAGAGACCCAAGCTGGACAATAGAAAGGAGGCTGAGCCACAAGGGAGGGGGCATGCAGCCAGAACGGCCGGCTCCCCCCGGTCAAAGAACCCCAGGACCACAAGAGAACGCTCAACACCTGAGAAGGAAGGAGGACAAGAGGAAGCGGGCGGCAAAGGGTGTGGCGCCAAGACAAAGCTGGCAAGCTGCAGTGAATATCAAGGCCACGGAAGACATCAGCAGCAGCGACTCCAATGGGGGACCTGTAGCCACACCGGCAAACCCCAGGAGAGGCGGGAGCATGGCAAACAAAAACACCTCTGGCGAACATAATGCACAGCATAGAGGAGTAGGGGGGCAAGCCCAGGGGGGACCGGGCATTATTGCCAATTATGGGACATAACTGGGGGTGACTAACGCCACAGCGCAGGGCCCGTGGGTCCCCCCTACCATTGGCAGGCTGTTACAAGCGCCGGCCCTACAGGGGGGGGTTCCAGGGTGAGGCATGGGGCCCCACAGCATTACAGAGCATGGGCAGCCACGTCCCCCTCTTCATGCCATGGTGGCCATGGCCAGGGGCACATCACCAGCTTTGCTCAGTTGCCCCTGCAGCGCCACCCGGGGGAGGCTTGGAGCGCGCACAGGGTGCTCACCAAAAGGCAGATGGAGCTACAGTCGTGGTGGAGGAGAGGCCAAGGGGGCAGGACACAGGGAGCGGCACCCCAGGGAGCGCAAGGGGGAGGTCCCCCCAACAGTAGTGTCGGTAACAGAGAAAGGAGGCGAACCCAAACGGGGCGGGGTGAACAGAGGGACCCGGGGGGACGGGTCTAAGCCCGCAAGCTAATACATCCGCCGCTCCCCGGGGGACCCTCCTATCACGACAAGGTTGACCGGTTTGGCCAACCTGATACCACTGGCAATAAAAGAGAGAATATGGAGGAAAGAGCACATAAACATCTTTTCCTTATTAGAGGTGCACCAGGCAGGGCTAGACCTCACCTCGCAGGACAAAAAGGAGGAAGATAGGAGAGAGAGAAGCAAGCCCCGGGTAGAGAGGACCATAGAGAACTGGCAACGGGCATTTAGAAACCTGGCATGCGTATTTGTAGAAAGATTCCAGCAGAGCGCAGCAGAGCGCAGCAGCGCTGTTTTTGCATGAACAGAAGGCACATGAGGCGCAGCAGAAGTACCAGGGGGAGGCTTGGTTACACTACGACGAGGGCTTTCGAGAAAAAATGCAAACGTGGCCAGTGATTGAATGGGACCACCAGGATGTGGAGGGTTTCACAAGCCACATGGTAGTGGCCAGAGAAGGGGTTGGAAATTTTCCTTCCTCAGGTTACCAAGGGAAATTCGAGAGCGGCACACAGGGCGCAAAGTACAAGGGCACCTTCGGGGGCAAAGCAGGGAAAGGCCGAACAGCCACATGTTGGAAATTTGACAAGGACGAATACAAATGGGGTCCGGCCTGCAGGTTTAGACACTGCTGTGGGTATTTTTGGTGGCACCCACCCGGCCATCCGATGTAAGCAGCCCACGGGAGCGCAGGAGGGAGATGACAGCAAACCCAGGAAATAGAGAGGAACAGGCACAGGGGCAAAGGGAGGAAGCAAACTTGGTGCCAACACAAACACTACCCACCCCCAAAATAGTTCAAAGATTGGTGCAGCTACTAGGCGCATACCCGAAGCAGACATATGGGCAACTCTTAGCGAGGGGTAGGTAGAGTTCTACCATGGTGCTAAAGCAATGCATATATGCTGGCATATAAACAAGGCATAAATCAGGCGTACACCTACGATGCGAACCCTACTCTAAGTGTACCTAGAGTGTATGTAGATGTAGAGCCAAGAATCCCTCCAAGGGACAATCCAACCCCATTACCTGATGGGAAAGAGTGAAGGACCCCGTCTTGGTCACGAGCTGGACACTCTTCTCGAGATGTCAGGCCGCTGTGTGGTGATCTCTCAGCATGCACGGAACCTCGGTGTCAGCGGAAGTACCTCCTCTACTAATCTATCAGGATGCTCATCTTTTATAATAGAAAGCAGCCTTGCAATGTACACATAGATTAGTGATGTTGTGGATATATAGATAGTCCTGTCACCCCATGGATGAAGATAGCGCTGACATTTGCTGGCAGTAAGGAACGAGACCTTGTACATGATGTTCAGGGCATTGTGATAATGTTGCTAGATGTAAAGAAGTTTAGTTTCACAGAAACTACTCCAACATTGTTGTGTGTGCAAATGTATGCCAAAGGTCACAGTTTAGAGAATTTTATTCGTGAGGACAATGTAAGAAATAAGCTGCTTCGCTACATGGGCCTAAACTGGGAATATAACACAACCTATCATGTTTTTAATGAACATTGTCTTTTTTTCAGCATCCATCTGTGGGGAGAACCTCGCTATGGCAAGCGGAAAGTCTTTGTCGTGGGATGGTTGTATGCAACTGTGGTTCAACGAGGGCAAGGATTTCAAGTACGGCACTGGTGCAATACGAGAAGGGGCGGTGGTTGGCCATTACACTCAGGTATTCAAACCTTGTGCTCTTCATTTATTTCTCTTATGGACTAACTTTGACCTGTTCTTTCGTCAAAAAAACAGTAAGCCAAATTGACTTACAATAAAAGCCCTAAGAACATGTGCTTAGTATTGCAATGTGTTTTAATATAAAAATAGATATGATAGGGTTTAATGAACAAAGTTTCAGAACTCTTGTAGAACTTTGGATGTGTCAGTGCATAGTATTCTGGAACAGCACTCCATTGATGGATGGACGTTTCTGGTTCATTAAATGCTTAATCGGGATCCATTCCAAGCTAATATATGGAAAATGTGTACGTGTAAACAGTCCAATAAAAAGTATATAAAAGATTTGGTGTGACAGAGCTAATATTAATTTTGAACAGATGCTCGCATGTCAGATCAGAGGTTGGTTAATTTAATTTATAATGAACGCTGGCAAACAGCAACAGATTGCCAACACTGCATTCACCTGTGTGAAGTAGTCTGCTTTGACAATAATGACTGCACTCTGACATCTAATAAGAACATAAACCACTGATCACCTAGAAACAAATGTGCACCGATGACCCTGCCACCACATGTTACAACCAGGTGTTAGTCAAAACTTCAAGGAGCTATTCCAAAGGCCAGTCTACTCACTGCATATTAAATTCCAAGCTGAATGTCAGAAAGGCCATTCAATATTTGACTAAAGATTCATTCACTTGATACATATTTCTTGTGGATATCCTGAAGCGGAGGAGGCAGAGGTGTCATTACAGTGGTGGCTGGAATCTACGTGGAGGGGGGGGGGGCGTGCACGCTCAAAAAATTAAGAGGTGCACGTGAGCAAATAAAATTAAAAAATATAAAAAACACTTGCCTTACTCCAGGACCTCCTCGCTCTGGACCTCGTCGCGACTGTAGTGCAGGCCCCAGCAGCTCCCTTGACAAATCCTGGTGCTGCTCTCACCAGCATGGGAGCAGCCCCCCATTAGAGAGAGTGGCCTGTCTCGGTGCTCCACAGCGCTCTGGAGGCCTGCACTTGCTGTAACCCAGCTGTCTTAACAGTGGCGGCTCTGCCGCTCAGGCAGAGGAGCTTCGCCCTGCTGCTCCTTGAACAGTGCAAAAGAAAAAGAAAATGATAATAACAAGAGGTTATTATCATTTTATTTTTCTTTGCTCCAGCAGGGTCGGGCGGGCGGGGCTGGCTCGCCACAGAGGGAGAAGGAGTGGTTTGCACTCCTTCCCTACGTGCGCATGGTGGCTTGACCAGCCCTCTGGGGCCGGCCAAACCGTCATGCGCACTTGGCATGTTCTCCATTGAGCTGTGTTGCACAGCCCCCGTGGAGAACAGGCCCAGCCTCCCAAGGCGCTGCCTGAACGCCCGAACAGGCCGCTAACACCAATCCCGATGCTGCTCAGGCAGCGTCATGATTGACTTGGAGAGGCTGGAAGCCTAGGTGCTTGTGGTGCTGCCAGCAGACAGAAGAGAGGCGTGTTGCGGTGGGAGAGGCATGCGGCGGCGACTGCGGCGGTGGAGAAGGTAAGTTTATTTATTTATTTTTTTCACCCGCCACGCCACCCTCCCCACCCCCCCCCCCCCTCCACGATACCACCCCTGTTCAGAGGCAGCCGCCTTGAAACAGCTGGGTTAGAGGTTTTAAATTGCACATGTCTGGCTGGCCATTGCAAGACAGCCAGCCAAAGGGACATGCGCTCTTTGAAAAGTGCACATACAGCTCACCCTCCTCCCTGCTGCTGCTTACACTAAGCCCAGAGCCATCCTGACTCTTGGTTCGGGACAGATTGATGAAAAATAAAATGGTAATGAATTACCATTTTATTTTTCATCTCAGGGCTTGGGGGCATTTAAGTGGGGCGAAGCTCCTTCACTCCAATGGAAGAGCCGCCCCCATGTCATTATTCCCTAGGCCTGCACTTCGGGGCTGAACTCGTGCTGCAAAGGTTTATTTATAGATTTTAAGCCAAAGTTGCACTATTTAATAATGACAAGCCGGCTACCACGGTTCTCACCACTAGATGACGCCAGAAGTTGCATCTTCTTTCAGGACATTTTTAAGTCAGGCATTTGAAAATACCTTTTGATTTTACTAAAATGATATGAATAATATACTCAATCAATAAAGAGGGACGAAAGGGCTTTTTTGGAAGGAGGTCCAGCATACATGCCCAATCATGTAGTAGGAAAAAAGGGTATGCAGTTCCTCTAGTGGTAGGACAAAGGAAGGAGATATGTCAATCAGCCACAAAGTATGTGCTGCTCTGGATGGTTTAAGAGGAGGGGAATTCCTCCTGTCGGAACTAGGGCCCTCACACACCCAGCCAGCTAGGTGTCATGCTTCATCATATGGGCCTGCTCCTCGTCGGGTCGGCGCTGCAATACCCGACGGGCACCCATAGAGGGGCTCTTTAGCGGAGATCTTTTGTTCCTTGCCGTATGGTGCAGTGGGGGGTAAGGGGCCTTAGGAAGTGTAGATGTGGTGAGAAGTGATTAAAACAAGTCGGATAGTCCAAAGATACTTTTATTCAGACTGGCTATCCACCTGATTAAAAACGTGGAAAGAGTGGCGGCTATCTGAAATTTATGATTTAGTTTAACTACGCTCAACTCTATGGGTCAACATGTTTCATGCCGATTGGTCAGAAGGATCCGTGGCAATTCATCAGGACCTGGTGGTTAAACTATCTACACCGTGTGGTGGGTGTGTAATCTACCTACCACATCTCAGCGCTGTGAGTGGAGTACCCACAGTATCTAGCGACCTAATAGTGATCAAAGTATCGCTTCTGTCAGTTTCCAGCGGGGTAACTGGACAATTACAATGTAGTGCCCATTGGGCTCCAGGATGTGAGCCGTCAAACCTACCCCTCTCCGCCGGCACCGGGATGTGAATAATATACTTCCAGCCCTCTTTCAATGAGACCTCTTCACCCATTAGTCTATTGTTGTGTCATTCACATTTTTCTTCCATCTGTTACAGTGTACAGAGTGGGCCAGTGGGTGAGCCCAATTCAGCCACTGCATAACTTCACTGTGAGTGACAGAATTCTGGCCTTTCACAAGGAGCACATCTGCTCACAAAGCAGCATCATTCAATAACTTTTAGCCTGTTTTTTATTTCTTTTTTAGATTGATGGGAGCTGGCAGATTCCACAACAATAAAGTTTTGCAATAACTATGACAAAACAAAACTAGCATTGCTAAAGCCAAAAGGCAGGCACCCAATGCCAGACTTTGTCAATGCTTGTTTTATTTTAGGACTGGTGTTAGATAAGACCTTTTAATTTCAATAAAATTATATGTATAATATGCTTACTTAAAGCTGCTTTTATCCAGTCGTCTTCATCTATTGGCCTGCTATTGTGCATTTACATTTTTCTTTTGCCCACTACAGCTATGGTATGGGGCAATGCTTCAGAACACTTTAGCCAGTGGCTTACTTCACTGTGAGCAATGGTATTGTGCCTTTCAGAAGGAGCACATACAGACACAAAGGGGCCGATTACGATGAGTATTATATATATAATATGTTTACTAAGAGGGGCTTTTATACATCCCTCTTCATCCGTTGGTCTGTTATTGTGTCACTCGCATTTCTGTTCCACCAATTACAGCATAATGCATGTGGCAATGTCTCAGCCAACTTCAACCATTAGCTAGCTTCACTGTTAGTGTGAGAAAGTAATCCTTTCGGCCCTCATCACCCCCATTTTTTTTACTGATACTGGTGGTAACCAACTCTGACTGTGCCCTGGGTTCTGCTAACCAGGCAGAGGGCCAGTGCTCTGATTAAAAGGTATATGGTAATTAGGTATGAATACAATTGGTACTGACAACCTACCTGTAAGTCCCTAGTAAATGGCATGGCATGTAGGTTTAGAGGTCCAGCAGATTTAATACGCTTAAGTGTGCACTGCTGTATTGCCTGCAGTAATTTTAAAAGTCAGCCCTGCTTTGCAGCTGCTTTTAAATTTGAAATTATATGCAAATTCGACTTTGGATTTAAAGGTACTTCCAAAGTATTAAACTACCCTATGTTTACATAAAAGTCACCCCTATAGTCTACCCTAGCCCCCCCCCCCCCCCCCAGAGTAGGGTGCAATGTAAAAAATAAGCAGGGACATTTTAAAAGATGCCTTTTGTGCCCTGGTGAGGGAAAAACTACCAATTTCGTTTTTCCCCATTGTATCACTTTAGCTCCATAAGTTAACATGGGAATACTGTAATGAAGTAAACTATTGACAGGAGTGAGCGAAAATAATATTTCAAGGACTTAAAAGTTTGGTAATGAAAAATCCAACTTGCCTTGCCACTGTTGAATTTATCATAACTAGTACAGAAAAGAAGTTATAGAACTTTCTTTTCTGTAAGCCAAAATCCAGCTCTGAAGAGCTGATAAGTGGCCTACATAGAGACAAAGGATATCTGGTGGGGGGAAATCTGCAGCTGCAAAGAAAAGACCAGGAGGGGGGCTGGGTAAACAAACTGGTCTTCAAATAGAGCAGGATAGTAAGAATGCAAGCCAGGCCTACCCCCTCTTTCTGTAACTACTCAGACAGATGGGAGGCCCAAGAATGTAACTTGCAGGAGGTCTGGAATGGGAGTGTTAAGGGAAATGAGCCAAACCAGTAGGTTGGCTTAGCCAGATCTACACACCTAGGAGAAGGTTTCTCCATCTTGTATTTTACAGTACAGTGATTTGTGGGACAAGAATATGCCACACTTTGGAGGAAGCTGTTATGCTTTTGGGTGGCACCCTGTATCCCATTGGTCAGAGGTGAACCCCCCCTCTTGTCGCCCCAGAACACTAGATAAATATGGGAGAGCTGCGTAGCAACTCAGATTCCCTGCTTGAAACTACAGGAAGAAGAAGGGCTGTCCTGCTAGAACCCTGGCCAGCACCAAGAGGTTGCACTCCGAATGACTGCACCTGATGCAAACTGAGAAACTACAGCCCAGGCCTTTGCCGTGCTTCAAAAAGAGGAGTGGACTCCTTCAAAGCAACAGGTTAAAAGAGCTCCACCTGCATCATCTCCAGCAAGAAGAACATAGTTGACCACCTTCAGCTGTACTTTAAAGGATTTGGCCAGGTGCATTGCAGGAACTGTAGTCCCAACTTCCGAAGAGCAACTCAGAGACTATGGAACCTTGGATTTTATTTATAAACACTTTGAACCCCCTAAAGGAACTTCAGGAAGCACCTCCTGAAGTTTAAAGAACTTTTGTGAACAAGCTCTATAAGGTGACTGACCCGATGTCGAGAGTCAAGCTGACTACGTAGAATTCTGCCCCAGCCTGGATTTAAGGTTCGTCCCACTGAAAGCTCAGGAGCTCAAGACTTCCAGGAGTTGACCGGAGGCTTCCGCTGAACCAAGCGGACGAAGCCGCTACAATTCCAGCCCGCTGGAGAGGCACGATCGTCGAGAGAAAATCCTCCAGAAACGTTTACAAGTGTGAAGGTAAAATGTTGCTGCTTTACTGCTTAGTGTATCCGACCAGAGCTCCATCGAGGTGGCCTCAAATTTTGACTTTGTCCCTGTCAAGCACAACCAGATGTCCCAATTTGGAGCTATTGTTTTTTAAGCACTAGAAAGTGTTTATTCTTTAAAGTTTCATATCTCTGGTTACCTGAGTTGGATTTTTGTCATTTTGGAGATAAAGCTATTTCAATTCTTATAAATTGGTGTTGGATTTTGATTGTGTGTTGTGTCAATCTTATTTACTGCATTGGTGTTTTTAAATGCTTTACACACCTGTCCCCTAAGTTAAGGCTGCCTACTTGTTGCCAGCTACCAAGGGATGAGCAAGGGGATCATTTATTGAGACCCTGATTGGGCCTTATGTTGTGTTGGTGCCCTCATTGCTAGTGGTAGGTGAACACTTACCCCTACTAATAATCCACCTTCCAACAGTTAATGATGGCATTCTGCCCCTTCACAAGGAGCATATCCACACACAAAATATTTGTTCTAAGTCCATGTGACTACTATGGTAATGTGAGCTTTTGAAAAACAAAGATATTTTTGCTTCTAGCCAAATTTTTTTTTTAGCCTGATGAGGGTCTTCCATCTGAACAATAAAGTTTTGCAAAACTATGACAAAACTAAACAAGCACTGACAAAGCCAAAACGCTGATGACCAATGCCAGGCCCATTGTGTTTTTGCAATTCTGGTGTATATATATATATATATATATATATTTTTTTTTAAACAAACAGTCCGTAATCGGTGCGCGCTTTACTCCGCTGGTGCATGTGTCGAGGTCAGACCAGGCCTCACAGTAATGTCTTCAATCAAAATTAAGGCACTGCACCCCAGAAGTCGTGTGATTTAAGAAAGCTTTTAATAAAGCATAGATCCCGCCACCATTACCACCACCAAACGTTTCGACCAAGAAATGGTGTTTGTCACGGTTACGTGAGTCCTTTGTCGATTTCACCCTTTATAGTGTTAGTTTATATTCCCAGTTCCGATGCATTCTGGGAGTTGTATTTTTAAAGAGTCGCATTTAATGAATTTACATTGTACATTAGTCCATATGTTCATATTGGCACTCTGACAGTGTTTCCCAAATATTATAATACACTTGGTAGAGTTTAGCGAGTATTTAACTTCTCCAACTTTTTTCTCAATTTGAATAAACTTTATTCGCACTTTTATTATGCGCATAACGGTGTCGTCCGTTTTCTCTTTGTCTATTCCAGGTTCAGTACCTATTTCAAGAGTAACTCGCTTATTTTTTGTTGCTGTTTATAAACAATTTATTTTCGGGTTTAGTACCCTAATATAGAAGTGCCAGTTCAGTTTTTGGAGCAATTATAGGTGTACATGTAATTCTTCATCTCCGTTAAGCCCAAAAGGAGTCTTAGTTTTGAACTTAATGATTAGGCGCAATTCCAATCTTCTTAGTGTAAGAGTGCGATTGCCTCCTCTTTCGTGGGTTGGGATAGTTGCAATTCCAAAATATCGTATGTTTTCCCAATTTGTTTTGTGTTGTGTGTGAAGATGTTTCGATATCGCATAGTTCATATCTTTATTGTGAATAGCTCTAAGATGTTCCAGTATTCGCTTGCGAAGAGGACAGATGGTGCTACCAATGTAGCGTAATCCGCAGGTGCATTCAATCATGTAGACAACATATGCTGTTTCACATGTGATTCTTTCAGTTATCATGAATGTCTTTCCTTTGAAGTCCTTAATGCTGGTCATAGATTTGCCAATTTTGCAAGCTTTGCATTTGTTACAATGAACAAATCCTTTTTGTTTTTCTGTTAGCCATGTCTTCGGTTTCTGTGATACAAAATGGCTATTCACAAGTTTTAAGGATGCATCTTTGCGATACGTTATATTGGGTCTAGGTCCAATTGTTTTTCCTATGTCAGGATCTTTTTCTAGAACATTCCAATATTTTTGTAAGATCTGTTTAATTTTGAAACTCTCTTTACTGTAGGTTAAGATTAACCTTGTTGTATCTTCTGTTTGATTTTTTGCTTTGGTAATCAGAGTTTCTGCTCATGGGATTGCTTTTGCCCGCTCTAGACCTTCTTTTACATCTCTGTATTTGTATCCTCTCCTCATGAATCGTTTTTCACTTTCTTTGAAGTTTTTTTCAGCCATATCATTTGCAGAACAGTTTCTCCTCATTCTAATAAACTCCCCATATGGGATACTTTTTATTAGATTTGCTGGATGAAAGCTTTTACCGTGAAGTATACTGTTGGTTGCTGTAGGTTTACGATAGACTTTCGTTTGAATCTGATTTTCCTCTATGTACACTTGGACATCCAGATATTGAATTGTTTTGGAACTGATGTTATAGGTAAATTTCAAACCTACATCGTTGGTATTTAGAATGTTGAAATATTTTTTAATTCACTTGGGCTGCCATTCCAAATTAGGAAGAGATCGTCGATATATCTCAGCCAAAGTTCTATCTTGGCTGTAAATCACACGACTTCTGGAGTGCAGTGCCTTAATTTTGATTGAAGATATATATATATATCTATATATATACATATACACATATATATACATATACACATATATTTATATACATATACACATACACATATACACATATACACATATACACATACACATATATACATATACACATATATATATACACATACACATATACATATACACATATATATACACATATATATTTACACATATATATATACACACATACACATATACATATATACACATATACACATATATATATATATATCCACATATATATATACATACACACATATACACATATATATACATACATATACACATATATATACATACATAAATATACACAAATCACCAGAAGTCCGTCGTCTGCTCGTAGCGTTCCCAGCGCTCCTTCCGCCACAAAGGACTCGCGAACCACCAAAAATGCAGGCAAATCAAATCTTTATTGCTGTTTCCTTGATAAGCGTTTCGGGCACCACTAGCCCTTGTTCACACAATCAGTGAGTAAGAAACGCCATTCTTTTAAACAATGCTTACACCACGTGATAGAACACACTTAATAGATATAGAAAACATACATATATGCAAAAACACCCAGTCTTTCTTTCATATCTTGAAATTAGTCTCTCTTTTTCCATTTCATGTTGTGATTTTTTATTTCCACATTTTTCTTTCATTTTTTATTTTTTGTCCTTTTTAAAGGCTGCTGTGTCCATATCAGATCGATACTGTGATCCTTGCGTGTATTTTAGTCCATGTGTGGGTGATATGTCCCAGAAACATCCTTGTTGGCCGTATAAATACATTGTTTCACATGATGATTCCACTTTCATCTAAAATACCGGAGAGTTTAAATATAATATAAATACATAAATAAGTTTATAAATATATAAATATATTAAAATATCTTAATTAATTCATTATTTATATGTGCAAAATCTTGCCAATACAATGCATAATTGCAAATTCTTCAAAAATGAATATTGTAAAAAGCCTCCACTTGGTATAAAGCGACTAGTATTGAACTTAATTCCTGCTTAAATGCAGTATTATTTACGACCACTTCTAGAACCTACTCCAACCCTTCTCCTAATTGATACCGGACCCCACAGTATCATCTATCCCACTACGCCTAAGATGCGACCAAAGTGTCAAATGCATACTAAAGTGCAAAATGGTAATATAAAAGTGCAAATAATTCTTTAAAAAATTCCTAAAACACATTAAAAACGTTTACAATATATAGGTCACAAGTACTAAAGTGCATACAAAACTGAATAAAATCCAATCCTGACCGCACCTGCATACTGTAGACCGCTGCTCAGATAGATACATTATATACAAACAGACACAGAAATGACAAAAATGGATACACAGGGGCCATTAATACTCTATAATCATGGATACATCCCACTGGTTATCTAAAGAAAGTTATGCAGATCTTCTGTATTGTTCAAACCATATGGAAATTTGGTATCAAGCTCTAAAATCATTCTTGATTCCAGTTGTCTCAGGGCTTTCTCACGATCCCCTCCCCGTCTAGGTTTCGGAATAGCAGCAGCCACAAAGTAAGACAAACAACTCAGATCATTATTATGTGTTTGTTTGAAATGGCGGGCTACTGGATACGTGGGGTCGTTGTTTACTATGGCACGCAGATGTTGTAATATCCTGACATGCACCTGCAGCTTTGTGCTACCCACATATCTTAGTCCGCAGGTGCATGTCAGGATGTATACCGCAAACTCCGTTCTACATGAGAAATTGCCCCTAATGGCTATTTCGTTTGGGCTGAACGGTGAAGAATAATGTGTAGTGTTCTTCCCAAACTTGCAAGCTCTACAAGTGCTCCATTTCGTAAAGCCATTCTTCGGTTGCAGCCACGTTTTAGCAGCTGCCAGTTCTGGGCAAACTTTCCCCATCTGCGTTCGCATTGAAATGCCCTTTCTGTAAGTAATAGTGGGTTGAGATGGAAATCTAGCAGACAACACACCATCTGTCAGAACAATTGGCCAATGACGTTTAACAATGGCCCGTACTTTCCTCTCTTGTTTACTAAAGGCAGTGATCAACCTCGGGGCAGAGTTGTCATAAACTGATTTTTCTGCATTATTTATTAGTAAAGATTCCCTAGATCGCTCCTTGGTTTTGTTTAAGGCAGCTTTAAGGGTCTTCTCACTATAGCCCCTTTGTCTAAATCTGTGATATGCCTCCTCTGTGCATCTGTTCAGATCCTCATTGTTGTTACATATTCTTTTCAGTCGCAAGAATTCACCATAAGGGATATTGTCGATCATGTGTTTAGGATGCGCACTGCTGGCATGTAAAGTTAGATTGCCAGCAGTTTCCTTTCTATATAGGGTGGTACACAATTTCCCTTCATTTTGGTAAACCTTAACGTCCAAAAAGTCAATGCTGCTCTTACTGATATTAGAAGTAAATTTAAGATTTGCGGTATTGATATTGCGGTATTGATATTGATCTGCTTGATAAAATCAGATGCACTTGACTCACTGCCTCGCCATACAATAAAAACGTCATCAATGTACCGTAACCAATATAAAACATGTTCCTTGAATGTGGTGGCATATGAAACTTTGAGGACCTGCTCCTCCCACCAGCCTACATGCAAGCATGCATAGCTAGGGGAGAAGCAAGCCCCCATCGCAACACCTCTTTTCTGTAGGAAAATATCATTGGCAAATAAAAAATAATTATTGTGCAAACACCATGAGATCAAACTTAAAAGCATCTTGTTGTGTTGGTAAAACTCAATTGATCTAAAACCTAAGAAATATTGAATAGCCCTTAGACCAGTAGCATGCTCGATACTTGTGTACAAGGATTCAATGTCCAATGTAATAAAAAGTAGATTGTCTGACCATGTAATACCTTGTACCTTTCTTAAAAAGTCACCCATGTCCTTAACATGACTAGGCAAATTTTTGACAAAATCCTGAAGGAAATAATCCACATATTGTGTAACAGTTTCTCCTACACTGTTAATGGCCGATATAATGGGCCTGCCTGGAACTGGTGTAGTTTTTTTGTGGACTTTGGGGATGAAATAAAGTTTAGCTATAACTGGATGTTCTATATTCATGAATTTAAATTCTTCCATTGATATCACCCCTTCTCTCTTCCAGGCCATAAGTTCCTTTTTTAGATTCTGTCTTGCCACATTATATTTAGCATGCGAGGATTTCTCATAGCATTCATTATCTTGCAAGTGTCTATTGGCTTCTAAAATATAATCTTTCTGGGGCCAGATGACCATATTGCCCCCTTTATCAGATTTAGTCACAATGATCTCATGTTTGCTGCCCAACTTTTTAATCAACTTGGCATAGTCCATTTCCTTCTTGCTTTTATATTGCTTTCTATGTTTCGTACGGTGGTACAATTTTTTGATATCTTCAACAACAACCTCATGATAAATATCTATTGCGTCCTTGGGCATGATGGGTACGAACTTGGATTTAGATTTGAAAGGACTCACCCCAGCTCCCAACTGGGTAATATTTTCAGTACGCAGCCCTTCCTGCGAGGTGCACAACTCTCCTTCCAATTCAATACCCATACTGATTTCCTTATTTAAATGTTGCAAATCTCGCAATGTAGTTGCATCTGAAGCTTCTAACTCAATGGTGGGTCCACTCCCACTGACACCACTTTCAACATTAGTAGTCTGCATCTCTTTCAGCCCCTCTTTATTGCAAAAAACTTTTTTAATTTCAACTTTCTTATAAAACAGAAAACGTCCACCCTGGTTTGAGAGTAATTGAAATCGCTTACCGGGCAAAAGGATAGTCCCAAGCTAAGTAGTTGTTCTTCCGCTTGTGATAATGTAAAAGAAGAGAGGTTGATAATAGTATTGTCACTGTTGTTTACTTTTTGCGCCAATATTGTTTTTTCAATGGTGCTCTTTCGTTTCTTGCGCCGTTCCCTTCTTCGTGTGTTTTTCCTTGCCCTGATTTGTTGTTTGGATTCCACGGTCTCAGGGTTTGGCGCCGATCGAATGCTAAAAAATCAACCTCCTCTCCTAAATTCAAAATTTTCTTTTTTTGCCCGCTCATTCAAATATTAGAAGTGCTGTCGCTATCCGATGAGACTTCGCTGGTTAGGGAATCACTATCCAGTGTTACATTTCCTGTCACATTTCCTGTCATCACACCCCCTGCTGCTTGAGGAGATTTTGCACCTTGAGGGCCCTTCTCAAATATGGATTTTTTTGCGTTTTCATATTTGCGGGCAAAAGTAAAAATGCGACCTTCCTCATAGTCGCATTTATCTCTCAAAAACTTGTGCACTTTTCTGATTTTAATTTTCTCCTCCTGCTTTGCCAATCTGTCTTGAATATCTTGCTTTATCTTGGCAATAAAATCACTCAGTTCTAATTTTGTCAGGGATTCATTGATCTGTGTGATTTCCTCCAGCAGAGCTTGCCGATCTATTTCAGCATATTTTACCAAAATATGCACCAAATTCATCGATGCGGCCAAATTGCTCTCCCCCATTCTCTCAACATACTGGGGTTTGGGCTTTCAAAGCTCGGGGCTAGGAGAATTCGTAAACCCCTTGGAATGCGACCCACTTCAATATATTTCGTAAGGGATTTATGT